>JAYKAV010003155.1:3406111-3485857 GCA_035582835.1 Phoebastria nigripes | reverse complement strand
GGGGGGGGTGGGGTGTCCCCCATTCCAAAGGGTGCTGGGCATCGTGCCCAGCGGGGAGGCTGCCATCGAATGAGGGCATGGGCGGTGAGGGCTGGGCAAGCTGCGGAGGCTGCAGTGTGCGGGAAGCCTGGCGCTGGGGGAACTGGGGCCTCTCGCCCTGCAGAGCTTGTTTTGCTTTCACCTCCTGTTGCACACCTAGAACAAAAGTTCAGAGGTTGTCCCGGGATTGATGCMGTGCCAGGCTGCCAGAGGGAAAGCAGTGCCGCTGCCAGCCGGGGCAATACTGCCTGCTGCTGCCTGAGCCCCTCGCTGCTGTCCCCGGCACACTGCTGGCACCGTCCCTGTGCACGGAAGAAGCTCCTCGCTCGGCTCTGGGACAAGCCCAGCCAGCAGCAGTTATGTAGTCCCCACTGCTGGTTTCATGTTCCCTGTGCTCACCATGGCCCTGCAGCCTGGCGCAAGGTCTCTGCAGCCCCTGGCCAGTGGCTTGGGGACAGCCAGGGAGGCTGAGGCAGCGGCAGCATGGTGGCCAGGGGGCTGGAAGTGCCTGGCCTCCTGCCCCCGGACTCCTGCCAAACATCTGCAGCAGGCGGGGGCCAGCTCCAGCCCGGATCTGGTGGAAAAACAACCGAGAAGGGAGGTTCGTGCAAGGGTCAGCCTGCCTGCCATTTAGGGTGGGGGACCCCAATCTGGCAAGGTGGAGCGGCATGCTGCCTTCGGATGGCCTCGCTGGAGCCCCCGGCACCCTCGGCTCTCCCATGCTGCCTCCGGTGTGGCATGGCACAGCATGGCAGGGACACTGGGTGACATGCCCATGGTCCCACGGAAGCTCAGTGGCAGAGATGGGGGGGTCCATCAACTGTGGCTTATTAAATCCTCCCCCATTCCCCACGTCCGCCACGGCTGATTCAGCGCCAGGAACCAAGGAGAGGGGACTTGGAGAAACAGGTTGCTTATTTTTATTTTGGTTTTAGGAAAACACAGTTCAGGAGTGGCTCAGCCTTTCCCTGCACATGGCAGGGATCAGGGACACATGGAAGGGACACAACCACGGTGTGCAACTTTTGTGCATGCCGCACTGCTCCTCCTGGCGCCCAAGTCCCTGTTAACCACGGGAAAGCCACCAAAGCCCCATGCAGGCAATTAGGAGATATAATTAGAAGTGGGTGGCTGTTCCTGTGGTGGGAACTAGCTGGGCAGGGAGTGCAGCCCAGAGCAACTCCCCGGCTCTGTCCCAGCTCTGTCCTGGGGGTGGCTCAAACCCTGGCCAGGGTCAGGAGCGTGAGCTAGCTGGGGAGTGTGGCACCGTGCCAGGCATGCACCAGTCCCTGTTGGCTGCAGGATGCAGCGAGGTGCAAGCAGCGTGTCGGCCAGGAGCTGCAGCCCTATGGCCCTGTGGCCCCAAATCTCCCCAGAGCCTGGGAAGTGGGTGGGGAGGGTCAAGCCCCTGGTTTTGGCTCCCACAGGCTCCCTGGTTTCGGCAAGCAGCCGCCTCACGCCGCCCACGGCCACATCTGTAAGGGGTGACCAGAGCATCTGGGCGGCCAGCCTGGCCAATGGCGCATTGTGTTGGGCTCTGGGCAGTCCCCAGGCAGCGGCTGAGCATCTCGGGGGTTTGCCTGGACCTGGGGGAGCACCCCACACTACTTGGGGACCTGTGCCAGGGCAGGGCTAAGCCACTTCTCCAGTAGCAGTGCAGGTTTAAAGCTTTGGGAAACGCTGCCCGTGATGGAGGGACCCGCAGCTTGCCTGCTCCATGGGTTCCCCAGGTGCCTGGGGGACGTACCTGACCCCCAGCCCTCCCACGCCAGCTGAGGCTGCACTCGGAGCCTGACAAMATCAGCCTTTCCCAGCTCATGGTGTTCCCCTGCCAGTGAAGGACATGGGATGGGAGATTGCTCCCAGTGTCCCCCAAGCCCACGGCCCCGCTCCTCTTCCCTGGCAGTGTCTCCGGCAGCCGGCTCAGTGACAGTGCCCTGGCAGGGCTGGCCCTGCTTTCTAGTAAAGCCAAACCTCCTGCTGGCACCCATGGTCCCCCTGGGGCTCACCCACTGCCACCCCACCTGGGGCTCACCCACTGCCACCCCGCCTGCCCTCTGTCCCAGGCCAGGCCCCCACCCCAAGCCGCAGCCCCCCCAGCTCCCCTCCAGCCAGTTAATTCTCCCATCAAATAATTTTTTTGCAGGATTTCAGGGAATTTACACCTCACCATGGATATTTCCCTTGGAGCCAGCCCAGGGTAAATGTTTGCTTTCCCCGGGTATGCAAACAGGGCCCTGGAAACTCCTGCCCCTGGGGACACCAAGGGCTAAGGGACAGCTRTGCCCTGCCCTTTGCCACAGCGGGGTCACCATGGGGCTACAGTCCCCCAGCCCCGGCACAGCCCCCCCGGGAGGGATCCTAGTCCAGGGCTGCTTCTAGGAGCACCCTAGTTTGCTGGGCTGCAAAGGAGAGAAGCATTATTAACCCTTCCCCACCCCTGAGCAGCACAGCCATGGGAGGGGAGGACACTGGACCCCAGCCCAGCCTCCCCAGGGATGCTGCTGGGGCGGTTTGGTCCCTGCTCGTCGGGTCCCAGCACCCCGCTTGGGGATGGATGTCACCGCGGCCGGGTGCCCCGTGCAGGGTGGGTACATTGCCTGGCACCTCTCGCACCGTGTGGGTTTTAATCCCCAGGTCCTTGGCTCATATAACGCGTTGCATAAACCCTCGGCACATGCGGCTGCCCCGTGTTTTCGCGAGTGCCCCACATCCCTGCCCCGCCGAGGTGCCAGCATAGCACTGTCACCCCGCTCCTCCCCACATCCCCGCCRGCCGGCGCGGTGTCCGCCCCAGGGCCCACACGGTTAACGCAGCCCTCGGCCCGTCCTTCCTCCCGGCGATTGGCTCCCCCGCTCAGCCCAGCAGCTATTTCTCGGCTGTCGGGCTCGGAGGTGGCAGAAAGCGACAGGGAGAGGTGTGTCCCCCACACGGATCTCCCCCGGGGGTGTGAGGAGGGTGCCCGCACCCCACGCCCGCCCCGGCCATGGGGGACTGGTCCCGCAGCGCCTGGATTTTGCCCCTTTTCTTGGCTGGGCTCGTCCAGCCGGGGCAGAGCCAGGAGAGGGAGAAGGTAAGAGGGGGGGGACCTTCTTACAGGGGCTGAGGGGAGGGGTGGATGTGGCACCCTGGGGACTTGCCCGTCCCCAAGGCTTGCTGCAGAGCTCCCAGGGGCGGGAGTGGGGCACGGTGACCCTCTCCCCTCCCCGTCCCGATGCCTGGCTCACGGGGGGGGGGGGGGGGATTTTTCTGAGCCAGTTCATACAAAGGGAGAATCGCTGTCCTGGGGTAGGGGACAGAGGGGGACAGAGCCTTGTTGTCCCTCCCAGTGACCCCATAGGGGCAGAGCACAGGGCTTTTGTTCCATGCACAGTGTCCAGGGGGGTGCACCCATGTTTGGAGGGTGCGGGGCCCGCTGTGTCCCCATGCCCCGGCGGGCAGAGGGCAGGGGTCACTGTCACCCCCAGCCCCCAGCCAGCCTCCCCACCCTGGGCGGGCGAAGCAGAGCCCTGCCACTAGGATCCGGCTGGCCCCAYGGAGGCTGACCTCCCCGGGCAGAACCCCTGTGACTTTATCTCCTGCCAGCTCCCAAAATAGCCCCACGGTGGCACTTGGGTGAGCCTAGGTCCCCGATGGGAACAGGAGATGGGCTCCCCTGAGTTAACCCCTGCAGCACCGCAAGCAGAGGCGGCTCCACCCCAGCACTTCCCTGCACAGGCCTGATCCAGCCCTGATCCCTCCATTGCCTGGGCCTGGCTTGGCCACGGCACAGCCGCTGGTGCTGCGCCAGGGTGCTCTGGCTGCCCCTTCCCCAGAGGGGTGTGTGCAGGGGTGGTGAGGTCCTGCCCGCCTGCAGCCCCAGGGAGGCTGGGGCTGGTCTCTGGTCTCCCCATGCCAGCTTAAGCTGTTTTCCAGCCTCTTGCCTTCCTGCCTGACCCTGGCTGCGTAAACATCCCTCCAGCTGCAGTCAGCCCCGCTGGCTGGGCATGCACACGTGCGCACATGTATGCGCACGCACACTCCAGCCTGTCCCACCACCCTGACGTTGGTGTGTTGGTGTGCCGGAGCCTGGCTGCTGCCAGCGGCATTTGGGGCAGGAAACACAACGCTGGCAGCTGCCATCCCAGCTAGCACCAGGGCTGGACCCGCTGCTCCAGTGGGCGTGGGTAGCTGTGGGGTGGGTGAGCAGGGTGGCCGGCTGTCCCCAGCCCATCCCACTGGATGCTCCTCGCCCCACAGGTGAAATGCTACAGCTCGGTGCAGGGCACCATCTACGACTACGGAGCCCTGACCATCGACGGGGATGAGTATGTCCCCTTTAGGAAGTACGCGGGGAAGATGGTGCTCTTCGTCAACGTGGCCACGTACTGAGGCCTCACCCTGCAGTACCTCGGTAAGGGTCCCGCGGGGCACGGGCACCCCGGGAGACAGGGCAGGCAGCTGAGGAGCTGGTGGTGTCACCCAGGCATGCAGCCCTTGACAGGTCTCCATGGTCCATCCTGCCCCAGGGAGCTGGGGGAAGGGGTAACGCCTGCTCCCCAGGACCCGGCMCAGCCAGGGATGCTCCGAGGGGGTCGGTGCAGGTGTGGGGGTAAGCCCGGTCCCCTGCTAACCCATTCCTGGCTCTGCTTGCATGCAGAACTGAATGCACTACAAAATGAGCTGGGGCCCTATGGGCTCGTCATCCTGGGGTTCCCCTCCAACCAATTTGGGAAGCAGGAACCCGGCCAGAACTCGGAGATCCTCCCCGCGCTGAAGTGAGTACTGTGGCGGGGGCTGCGGGGCATCTGCCCCCTCCAGCTAGGCTGGGGTCCCCAGCCAGGCAGCGGGTGCATAGGCTGCAGCTCCGGCTGGCTGTGACCCCCCTCCCAGCCTGGGGCTGTGGCCCCCAAAAGCACAGGGCTTGGGATTCCCCCACTACCCCTGTGCAGCACCAAGAGCTGCCCTTTGCACGATGCAGTGCCCACTCTCCCCTTGCAGGTATGTCCGGCCAGGGGGCGGCTTCGTCCCCAACTTCCAGCTCTTCCAGAAAGGGGATGTGAACGGGGCCAAGGAGCAGAAGGTCTACACCTTCCTGAAGGTGGGTGCTGTGGGGGTGGAGGGGCAGCACCCAGCTTGGTTTTTTGGCAGGGCAAGGCAGTGATGTGCTGGCACCTGTTGCAGAACGCCTGTCCCCCAGTGGCGGAAGAGTTCGGGAACCCCAAGAACCTCTTCTGGGAGCCCCTGCGGAACCATGACATCAAGTGGAACTTTGAGAAGTTCCTGGTGGGCCCCGATGGCGTGCCTGTCATGCGCTGGTACCACCGTGCCAACATCGCCGTCGTGAAGAACGACATCATCGCCTACATGAGGCAGCAGCAGCAGGGCCAGTAGAGGTGGGGGATGCCAGCATAGAGGGTGGCTTCCCCCCTCCCCCCACTGGCACCCCCCTCCATCCCCTCCGGGGATGCTCCCCAGCAGCAGGAGCCAAACGCTGAGCCAGCATGCTGCCCCCTCCATCGCTCCTGTCTCTGCCACTCCCCGGCTGGGATGCTGGGCTGGGCAACCCAGTGGCAGAGACCTCAGTGATCGGAGGGGCACATTTCCTAATAACCCTGTGCCCCACCTCCACCCCCAGCAGTGACATCTCCTCCTGGCCCCCAGCTTGCCCCCYGCTCTGCCATCCCGCCTTGCCAGACAGTGGGGGGATGCAGGGGCCAGCCGCCCCTGGAGCAGAAGACCACATCTCCATGAAGGCTTAGCCCGAAAGCCCCCAGTGTGGGGTGGGCCTGGCCTGATCCTGCCAGGCACAGAGCAGCTCTTCAGTGCATTCAAGCTGCCYGTGGTCCCGGCGCAGAGATGCGCTCTTCTCCCGGCCGGGGATGGCCAGCCCCTCGCCCCCTGCCATAGAAATGCCAAATAAAGGCTCTGCAAAGCACAGCCCCGCTTCTTGGCCTTGGGTGGGGGGAAAAGAGGCAGCCTGGGGGTACCAGCAGGGAGGGATGGCTCCCAGCTGGAGAAACTCCGTTTTTTTCAGGTCAACTGCAAACATGGATTTAGGGAGAGGATTGGGGGGGTGGGGGGGGTCAGTGCAGTGCACAGGGGGGCAAAAGGGCCTGGGATCAGGGACCAACCCCCTGCGAGGAACATGCCGAGGCACTGTGCCTCCTGCTGCCATACATGTGACAGCCACACTTACAGAAACAGGGTTGGTTGTTTTCCCCCCCGCCCCCCGACTTGTTTTCCTGGAGCAAGATTTGCTCTGTGCAATTTGAGAGACTGGCCCCAAGACGACTGCTGCAGAGAAAGGTAGAGGGGGGAGGGGGGGAGCAGGGGGTTCCCTGCCCTGGCAAAGGCTGGGGGCAGGAGAAGGGAGGGCAAGGGGCTGAGCCCAGCGTCYGGAGGGAGGTGGGGGGCATGCACTGGGGGCAATAGATCCTGGAGTGCCCATGCAGGTGTTGGGTTTCCCTYGCACTTGCTCTGGCCCACGGCTACACCCAAGCACATGGGGACCAGCAGCCTCAGCGATGGGAGGGGGACATTTCCCAATAACCCTGTCTCCCTGGCATCCCTTCCAGTACTGCGTAGAGGCTCCCCTAGGGAAAGCAGCTTTCAGGATAAAAGCAGCTTTCAGGATAAAACCAGAGAGACTCAGCTACGCTTCAGTCCTTAAATAAATACAAAGACACCAACCACCCTCAGCCTGGGCCGTGGCTGCGGCAGGCACCTGCCTGCAAGCACGAGATCTCCCATCGCCGGGAGAGTCCCTGCTGTCACCCACTCCTCCAGGGGCTGAACCGAAGCCCCTGGACTGGGGCAGCTCCTGGCACGCTCCTGGGAAACACCGGCTCCTCTTCCCTGAAGACCTGGCTTGGGTCTACAGCAATGCCAGGCCTGACGCCTCGTGGGGAAGGGGATGGCCACAGGGGACTGACCCTGCATTGGCCGCCACCATGACGGCGCCTCCGGTCCCTCCTTCACACTTTCCTTGCGGGGATGCGCTGCCGAGCCGCTCCAGGCCACGGGTGCGGCCACGTCCACTGCATGTCCATGCACGGGGATAGGCAGCCAGAGGAACGTCCTAGATATATACACACGGGCACACACACACACCCTACTCCTCTTCTGCCGGTATCGCAGCGCAGCCGGTCCTTGGCGTTAGGGCAATCCGGGACCTGCCTGTTCTGTGACACAAGAAAGGGGCGGCACAGGGTGAGTGCAGCTCTTTGTGCCCAGATGAGCCCCACGGGAGGGATGCCAGCCATGGGATGGTCATTATCCCCAAGCACCAATTGCCATAACCCTGTGGGCTCTGCTGGGGCTCAGGCTCGTGCCTGTCTTCAGATGCTGCAGGGATGGTGTGGGGGGGATGCAGCAGAGACCAACCCCACAGCAGAATCATCCCCTCGGCTGATCAGAGGTGGGGGCTGAAGGGAAATGGCCACTGCCTGGCAAGCTGTTCCCCCATCCCTCCCCCAGGTGTTCAGCCAACTGCCCAGGGTCTCAGGGTGAAGGACAGGGGCGCTCCCCTCGCTGAGGGTCCAAGCCTTACCCAAGTCCTTGGGGACCGGTTTCACCCCGGCTACTGCCTGAGCGTTCTGGCTGCGAGCCATGGCGCAGGGTGGGTGCCAGGGGTACTCGGGCTGCAGGAGGAGATGGAACAGAAACAGCRAATTACCAGAGATGTGAATCACAAGGCTGCGCTCCATATTCAATTGCCAGGGTGTGAGGAGGAGGAGGACRAGGACTGAGTGTTCATGTGCCAACAGGACACACACTCAGCTCCCTACTCAGTGACTCGGTGGCACTGGAAGAGCCGCTCACTTGGCAGCAAGCCCCAGACCCACTTGCATGGGACCCTCTGCTCCCCTTCGTGCCGGCATGGGTAGACACTCACCGGGGGAAAATGGTGGAAGTTTTGTCCCGGCGTGTGCTCGCCTGGCATTGCTGGCGGGTATCGGATCTGCTGCCACTCGTCGAAGCCATGGTACATGGGGTGAGCCACAGGGGAACTGTACTGGTATGCGTACAAGGGGCAGGCAGGGCTCCGTGGTCCTGGCAGCGGCTCGGGGTGCAGCCTCTCTCCGGAAGCCTGCAAGGAGCCAGGGGAGATGCTGGGGAGAGCCCCGAGGGCAGCCCGCTGCCACCACCCATTGCCCAGCTCAGAGCTGCCCCTCCAACAGGAGACGAGGGCCAGGCCCGCAGCCCCCAGCACCTCCACCCGAGAAGGGTTTTTCCCCCCCCATCCCCACCTGTTTGTGCTGTTTCAGCAGCTTCTTCAGCTTCTCCTTCTCCCGCTGGCAGTCATCCTTGGAGGCTCGCAGCTGGGAGCAAGGGGGGGTTAGTGTAGAGCCCACCCTGCTATCYCCCATGTCTGTGGGGCAGGGGATGCTGCCATGCCCTGCAGGAAGGCCTGCACCAGTCCCTGCCCCATCTGACCCCCAGGAGAGGGGCAAGAGGAAGAGACGAGTGAAAGGAGATGCTCTGGCAGGGACAAGCAGCAGCAAAACCACCACTCCAGCCCTGTCCCTGCTCAGCCCCTGCTCCCAGATGGGTACAGGGGCTGTGACACTGGGGATGAGCATGCCTCTGACACACCTGGGGGGGACATGGGTCTCCCAGAGCGCTGCTGGTGGCACCCAGCGCTGCTCACCTGGTTGTTGGAGAGGACCAGCTGCTTCTGCAGCTTCTCCAGCTGCTGCTTCAGCTCTTCCTTCTCCTCGTTCATCCTCTCCCTGTCACTCCGCTCCCGCTGGAAGTCCTCCTCGAAAATTTTCACCTGGCAGGAGGGAGGGGYGTGGGTGCACCTGGCCAAGGGTGGACAGCTCCCCCAAGCACCCCCTGTCACTGTGTTGCCATCCCTGACCACACCAGCTATGCCAAGGCCCAGGCACGTGGGTTCGCACGGTGGCCCACGGCTGTGGTCCCTCCAGCTGAAGGCCTGGAGGATGCCGAGTTCGGTCCCCCCCTCCCCACCACCACGGCACAGACACCCGCTAAGACTGCTGGGCTGCTCCCAGCCACACCAGGCTCTTTGCCAGGGAGGTCCAGGGCACGTAGCTCTGTGTCCTGCCCTACCTGCTGCTTGAGGAGCTCGTTCTGGGTCAGCAGCTCCTGCTGTGGCACCTTCCCTGCCGGCTCCATGGTGCTGGCAAAGATGGGTGGTGGGGAGGCCTGGACGTTCAGGGCCTCCTCTAGCGCCTGGAGAGGAAGAGGAGCAGGGAGGGCGGTCAGAGCAAGGTGCTGTGCCCATGACATCTCCAGAGGGCCAGAGGGCCATGGGCACATGCCCAGTGTGGGAAGCAGGTATAACTGGGCAAGAGCAAGAGGGACTACAGAGCTCCCCCATCCCCCTTTCCTGGGAGCCTAAGGAGATGTGGCAGGCATCATCTGACACAAGCTCCCTCCTGGGCAAGGAGCTGGGCAGGAGGGGGTTGATCAGGGTCAGTTTTGGATTTGAGAGAGGAGAAGAGGACGGAGAACATAAAAGACATTTTGCAGGGAAAGGTTTTGCCCTGGCCCCCACCTTGTTCAGCCTCTGGATCTCCTTCTCCTGGTACTCCCGCTGCCTGGTGACCGGAGCCAGCTGCTCTTGCAGGAACCGCATCCTCTGCTGCAGGTCCCTCACCTCCATGGCCAGCCTCTCCTTCTCCGCCTGCAGGACCCAGGGGATGGAGATCAGCCAGGGCAGGGCGATGGGGCTGGCAGCTCCCTGCTGCCCTTGCCGAGGGACTCACCTCCTCTGTTTCAATCCGGGACTTGGCCAGGAGCAGCTTACGGTCGAAATCCCGTTGCTTTTGCTCCCGCTCCGACTCCAGCTCAGTCAGTGCCCTGCGGGCCTCGGCCAGCTCCTGATGCAAATCTGTGACCTGCCGGGAGGGAGCAGGGACATTGGCCTGCCTGGAAGGACCCACACCGGGGGGGAGGGGGGAAGGGGGCACAGGCAGCCCCAAAACCTTCCCCCGCAGCCGGTCTCCTCCAAGTTTCCCAGCTGGCACCCAGCAGAGATGTGCCCCCCAAGCACCCAGCCTTACCTTCTGCTCATACTTCTGCTTCGTGGCTCGGAAGTGCTGATCCCATTGCTTATTCACCTCCAGCAGCTGTGGGGAGAGAGGGACAGCTGAACGGGAGCCCAACCCCTGCCCTGAGCCAGCCATGGCTGTCCCCAGCAGCCTCCCGTCATGAAAGCACCTTGGGGACCAGAAGGACAGAGATCCCAGCTCCAGCTCCAGTGCTTCCCTGCAGCTCCGCAGCCCTGCCCCAGTCTCCCCGTGCTGTCCCAGCCCCCGCCACCCACTCCCACCCTGCTCCTGGCAGTGCCTCCCTCCCGGCCCCATCCTCACCTCCCTGCGCTGGTGCTCCAGGATCTTCACCTTCTTCTCCTTGGCCTCCAGCTCTCCTCTGCCCGGTGCCTTCTCCACCGCGGCCCCACTCTGCTGGACGCGCACGGGGGGACCCTCAGGGCTTTTGCAGAGGCTGTGCCCGAGGCCGGCTAAACACAAGCCAGTTCCCCTCCCATGACCTCCCCCATCCCCTCAAGACCCTGAGAAGTCCTGCTGGTCATACTGGGACAAACTGGGGGACCTGATTAAAATGAGGCCACATTTGCTGATTTGTCAGCGGGCTCCCCGCCTCCTTCCCAGCCCTCTCCGAGGGCAATGCTGCTCCCTCACCTGCTGCTGTTCAGCAGCTTCCCTCTTCCCACTGTCCTGGCTGCTCAGTGTCACCATCCTCCGGAGCTCCTGGTTCTCACACCTGTGGGCAGGGAGGGCCAGGTCAGCAGGAGGAAGCACCCAGGGCAGCCCTGTCCCCCTCCCCACCGCCCACCTTCACCTGAGCTTCTCCAGTGCCTGGTTTCTCTGCTCCAGGTCCCGCTCCAGCTTGGTTCGCAGCTCCTTGTTCTCACTGTGCAGTGTCTCACACAGCGTCTGGGGGGGGCGAACGCTGGCAGCATGAGGACTGCTGGCCAGCCCCAGGAGCCTTCCTGGCCACCCACCTCCCACCAAGCCCTGGCATGCGGGYGAGTGTCCACCTTGGGGTGGACAGGAGGGGCTTGGTGGAAAAAAAAGGGGAAAACCCCCATGAAGAGCCCAGTCAGCCCTCACTCACCTGCAAGAACGATGTTCTCTGCTCATTCTTGTGYACCTTGGAGGCCAGGCGCTTGAGCTCGGATGCCATGTAGCCCATGCGCATGAAGACCTGGTCCTTGCTGGCCTCCTTGGCGCAGCCACTCAGCGTGCTCTCCAGCTGCTGCAGCTGGGGCAGCAGGTTGGCATCCTCGTTTGGTGGCTGCTCCAAGTCCTGGGGATGGGGAGGGGATGAAGTGCGGTAAGGTAAGTTCAAGGAGCATTGCAAAGTTCCCTCTTGGGGCAGGTCAGCCTTGTCTCCCCATCCAGGGCTGTGGTGGGGAGCTGGGCCAGCACCAAGACACTGCGCAACAGCCCTTGGTACACTGAAAAATTGCGTCAGCTTTGTAAAGGTTTGATTCCTAGCTGCTGGACATGGGACACCAAGTCCCCAGGTGCAGGGGGACGTTACGGCAGCAGCTCTCCCAGACCATGGATTCCCTGTGCCCCTTGGCAGTCTGAGCAGACCACGCTCCCRGCTTGCTGATAGCAACAGAGGCATCTCTACCCCGGTCTCTTCTCCCCCTGAGCTCTCCCCATCAGCACCAAGACTAGAAATCCCAGCTCCTGAGACTGTCCTTTCCATGTATGCCCTGCTCTGCRACAGGAGCTGAGGTTTGCCACGTGAGGGGTGGTCTTACTCCAGTCCCCATCTTCTCCTTCCTCCTGTGCTCCCTCTGTGGCTCCCCTGCTGCCGCGGCACGCCAGGCACTGGGAACCCGGGCTCTTTGGCAGGCAGCAGCCGAGAGGGTGATGCACGGAATTTAAAGAGTGGCCGGGAGAGCCCAGGTCAGGGCACATCCACCAGTGTCAGGACGTGCCCCCACCCATGCATGAGGGGTGTCCCCAACAGGCTCATCCTCCCCTGGTGTGGCTGGTTAACTCCTCCATTGCCTAGGAGACACTGCCAGCACAACAGAGCCCTGCCCAGCACATGTGGCACTGCCAGGGAGGAGGTGGGGATGCGCTGGCACACCTTCGCCTGCTCCGCTCCCAGCCCCGCTGACTCAGCCTGCCGCCTGTGGGAATGCTCCAGGCAGCACCACGTGGGGCCAGGAGCCCAGCATGTCATCAGTGCCCCGGCCCTGGGGTTTTACAGCCCCGAAACTGCCATGGGAGGGTGTGTGCAGGGCACAGCACGGCCAGCTCCTCCCACCAGCGCTGGCAGGTAAGGAAAGGCAGTGAGGACCCGAGCTCAGCTGGAGCACCTGGGAGAGCCCGGGTGCAAGCACRGGACTAGCGCTCGGCTCAGGCACCAGTAGCCAATCGCCAAGCAGATGCCACCCCATTCTCCATCATCCCATGGCTGCACCCCAGGAGGGTCCAACGAGACTCCACCTGTCCTGGAGCCTCTCTGGCCAATGCAAATAGGGATGTACAATGAGAGCATGTCCCCTTACTGGCACCGTGTGGTGCAAGCTGACGTTCGTCCCCCTTGGGCTCCCCATCCCTCCTCTCCTCTCTTCCAGCACACACAAAAAGCCAGAGCAGGACAGGATGGGGCAGTGCCAGCCAGGTGACACTCAGGTGGCAGCAAACAGAGCACACAAAGGTGCCTCGGCTGGGGCAGACCCTGTCAGCAATGACAGGGCTTGGAGACCTGGTCCTCCCACCCAGTGCGGGCGTCAGGAGGCGAGCATCAGAGCATCACTGACAGCTCCTCGGGTCATCACAGCCCTTCCTGTCACTGTCATCTGGAGACACCGGTGTCCCCATCTGGCTGGGGCTGCTTTGGCCAGCCAGGCCACTTGTACTCAGGAGCCCTTGCCCTTGGAAGGCAGCCTGCACATTGTCCCCTCTCCGCACCCTGGCCAGGCAAGAAGAGCGGTACACGCTGGGGCACATGTGCCATCACTCCTGAGCCCTCCAGCCCCAGCAAGACATGGGGAGGACCAGTCACAGGGCTGTGTGCTTCTCTCCTGCCTGCAGACTGGCCAGGTCCCCTCATCTTCATCGGTGGCGAAGGCTGGGCACGGCAGCATGAGCACTGTCTGGGGGCCATACGTGGGGCTGGCTCCGCTCCCCTGAGAACGCCCAGGCACAGTTTATCCCTTCTCTGCAGTTTGCCCAAGGGCTGCCTTGACACGGGTCCCCCAGCCCTGCCTGTGCCTGCCGGCAGCTACGTCACTGGGGCACACCGCTGCCTGTCTGCACACCCTCCCATGTCCCCAGTACCACCACCACTGCACCAACTGGCTTGACTCTCTACCTGCTACCCACCAAATCCCACAGGCACCAGGGCCACTCACCACTCTCCCGCTCTCCTGGGGAAACCCCTGCGCTTCGACAGCAACGATCTCGAACTCCGAGGAGGATCCCTGCAAGGGAAGGCAGCCACGTCAGGTCTCCCCAGGGAATAGCAACCCAGGATGCCCACCGCGYGGAGGCAGGGACTGCCGGAACAGGAGCACAGCAGGGAAGCTGACCCCTCCTTTCAGATTTATCCCCATTTCTAAAGGCTAAAGGCTGCCTCCTTTTGCTTTAACTAGATGGAGAGTCTCTCCCTGTAGCCATGCCAGCACCAGCTCTTGCATTCACCAGACTCACACTTGGAGGAGACTTCTGTGCTTCCGTGTCCGGCTGGGTGCTGCCCGGGGCAGCCCGTGTGGAGCTGGGATCAGGGCCGACAGCTGTGAAGAGGGCAGAGGATGTAGCCATGAGCCTTTTGGAGAGCAGGGCCTCTCCCCGCCTGGCGTGGGGATGCAGAGAGCAGACACCCCGCGAGGTCAGGCACCGATGGTTTCTACCCCAGCTATGGGGATGGGACAGAAACCTCCCTCCAGGAGAAGGGAGGACGGCAGTGGTTTGATACACACCAGAGATGACAGRTCTGCAAGAAACCTTCATGAAAGTCTCCTTCACACCCTCTCCCTTCCCCTGAGCTCAGGATCCTGAGCCATCAAGTTATCCCTCCCCAGCGAGCCTCGCGTCTCCTACCTCCAGTTTCCACCAGGTCCTCCAAGGAAGATGATGCCATCAGCATTTTGTTGTCCTTCACGAGGTCCTCTGCCTTCTGCCGCAGCTTGGATGCCTCCACCTGGGACTCTTCCAGCAGCTCTCCTGTTGTGGGCAACAGAAGGATGCTCACCCTCCTTCCCTGAGTGCCTGCCCTGCAGCAGCCCCACCCACCAACACCAAGCCCCCTGCTTGGGTGGACAAGTGCCCAGCGTGGTCCTTCTTCATCCAGAAAGAACTTTTCTTGGCCAAATCCAATGGCAAAGCTATATCAGTGGCTCACTGGCTGCAGAGTCCCCCATGCTGACACAAAGAGGACTGGTTACAGGAGGCAGCAGGGCAGCACTGCATCTCTCAGAGGTCTCCTCCACTTCCCAGAAGAGCCAAATTTAAGCCTAGGCGGTGGACCTGGGGGTCCAGCCTGCCCACTTTAGGGTCTGGCACTGGCAATGCAATCCTTTCCCCACACCGGGCAGCTGCTCCCACGTCAGTGGGTCCCGGTCCCAGGTACGGGCACGGCGATGCGACAGGAATCACAAGGCAGGTGGAAATTCGGCTGCAGAAGCGGGACTCGAAAGTGGAAGCTGGGTCACGAGACCGAAAACAAAACCAGGGGCGGGTGGGGGAATGCGGCCAAGGAGGAGAAAAGGGGTGGCATGACTCGGCTGGGGCGTTTCAACGCTGGCACGTCCCTGCCGCTGCAGGGAGCATCCATGCCAGGGTCTTCGAGCAGCACCTGGGAAAAGCCCCTGACCCAACAGGGGTTGCAGGAGGTGGGGGCTTTCATCAAAGGCAGAACAGATCCTGCCATCTGCGACCTGCCACTGCAGGACTCTGGGAAGCTGACCTTGCTCCATCACTTGCCTTTTTTTCAGCCATTTATCCCACTGTAAAGCACCCCAGGAGTTCAGCAAAAGCCTTACTCCCTCTGCACCCCTGTGTGAAAAAGCCCAGACATCCTGCTCAACCCCCAGGATGGGGAGAGCTTTGCTACTGCCCCAGTGTCAAGACCCCCTGCTTCTTATAGCACCCTTCCTAAATAGAGCAAAAAACCCCCAGGCTCTGTGGGCACAGGCTGAGCTGCCCCAAGGGCAAACCTCATCCCCCAGCCACTCAGCAGTTACCGATAGACTTTATCCCCTGCATCTTCTCCTTCAGCCGGGTGTTCTCCTCCACCAGCCGCTCAAAGGCCGTGGATCCATTCTCCTCCGTCCCCCCGCCGGGGTCATATATGCGGTAGGGTCCTCTCCCTTCCATGCCCGCCATTCAGTTGCCTACCTCCCAGCGAGGCATCCCTGCAAGGCAACGGAGCACAGCATCACCCTCCTCTGGCCCTGGACGGCACCGCGGTCCCCTGGTCCCAACTGTGCAGGGGTCCAGGGCGCCACACCAACCGAGGCAGGGCTGCCTCACTGCTCGCCAGCCAGCAGAGAAGTGTCCCAGGTGAAGGCGCTTCCCCCTCCAGCCCTGCTTGGGGTGAACGTGCSGGGGTGACTCACGGTCATGAGAAGTGTCATGCGAGGAGGCATCATCAGCACCTCCACCCGAGACTGGCTCTCACCCCTGCGGGGTGTGGGAGTCCCCGAGGAGGCCACAGCCGCCTGCCCCTGCATCCCCGTGGGGATGGAGACCCAGTCCAGGAGCATCCACCCACACCAGCACAGACCCAGGCACAGTCACTGGAGTGTCCCGCTCACCACAGGATATTTTTTGGGGGCAGAAAGGATTGCGGGGGGCTGTTTGGGGAGGGGCAGTTTCTGCAGCCGCAAAAGCCTTAACCCACAGCTGGTGGGCTGTTTGGGCAGCACCAGGGGTGGGGTAGACGAGCCCCAGCAGCCAGGCAGGGACCCACTCTGCCCTCCGGCTCAGCCAGAGAAACCGGCTGCCAACGGCACGGCTTCCTGAATCGGGACACAGGGAACAGTCAGGCATGCACCGGGCCGGGAGCAAAGTACAAGGAGAGGAAACACCCGCACGCAGCATGCTATTTGCTTTTTTAATTCCTTGCATTCGTGGGTGGCCCAAGGCCTCCCTCTTGCTGAGGTCTGGCCTGGGGATGGCCGGGCAGCATCCCGGCCCCAGGTCTCACCCATCTCCTGGGGATGATACAGCAGCTGCTGTGAATTACGGCCCAACTTATCAAAAATACCCATCCCCCGATGCCAGCTCACTATAAAGCAGGGCAGTGTGGCAGCCGAGGCGGCCCTGGGGGCGATGCCAGCCTGAGCTGGGGCACTGCCTGCAGTGCCAGCTGCCGGGGGGCACCATGGGAACACCCGTGGGCACCCTGAAGTGCTCTTCCACCCAGCCAAAGCAGCTGGGTGCTCATGAGCAGGAGTGGGCCAAGGGGAGGACCATTTTGAAAGAGGAAGGGGGGAAGCCTGTACCCAAAACCGTCTCGACCTCAGACTAATGCTCATGCCACGAGCGATCCGGGCTGATCACCAGTTTAGATGACCTGCCTGCCAGGGAGCAGCAGGGACTTTCCAGATGACAACTGCCACCTGGCAGCACCTGCAACTGGAGCGGCAATTAACACCCGCCTGGGCAGCAGGTAATTACGCACAGCCTCAGCAGCAGTCTGTTTTTGGGAGAGGCATCTGTCAGTAGGTCTCACCTTCCTCCTGCTCTGCGGGTGCCACCATGCCCCCCATCGCCCACGGCTCCACGCAGAGAGCCAGCAGCCCTGTCCCAAGCAGCTGGAGGTGGTGACCAGTGGGAGCTGCCCAGCTGCAGGGTGGGCTGAGCAGTGGCTATTTCTGGAGCCCATAGCAGCTGACAGGAAGCTGCAGAAGAACCAGGGCAGTTTCTGTGCCACGGGTCCCAACACCAGGCAGCATTGCCACAGCCGATACAAAATCCCCCCGGCCCCCCACCGTGGGATGAGGAAAACTCCCTGAGCAGACCTGCTGGTGGGCAGGACTGAGCCCAGTGTGGTGGGGCAGCATGCAGGTGGCCCGGGGACCCAGTGGCACCTCCACCACAGGGAAATGCCATCACCTGTGGCCACACTACCTGCCTGGCCAGCCCGGCAGAGGACGGGGACAATGTCACAGGCAGGCTGGGGACCTGAGGCTTTCTCAACAGCATCTGGTCACCATGTGCTGCTCCAGATCCAAACCTGGGGCTCTGGGAGGAGCTGGTTAGCAAAGCAATCTTACAGCAAGCATCTCATGGGGTGTCCGTGTCCTCCGCCAGGACAAACCCAGGTGTGGGTCAGGGAAGGTGGGGACAAGCTGCCCTCTCACATGGCATCCTTTCCCTGTGCAGCTTTGCAGCAGCCTGAAATACCAGCCCTCATTTTCTTACACTCCAGACCCCAAACCGGTCAGTTTTGCACCTGACCCTGTGGCACATGTGCAGGAGGTCCCCCACCCCTGCGCGACCCTGCCCACCAGGCAACACAGCACCAAACACCCAAACCCAAGCTGCACTGACCACCTCGCCCACTGGCAGAGCTCATCCACAGCGACCCCATATTCTTCCAGATGGATGGAGCCATCGAAAGCCTCTGCTGTTCCCAGTTCTCATGGTTTTATCAAGGATTTTTCTACCCAAGGTCTGCACCCCACCAGGCAGACGGCAGCAGAGGGGTCGCTGGAGCTGTTTTCAAACAGCAGCTGGGGAGAAGAACTGAACTATCCCCAGCTGACAGAAGCACACACCAGCCACGAATTCACCATCAAACAAGACCCAGCAAGAGGGGAAGGTTTCCACAGCATCCGAGCCTGTCGCCGGGGTCAGGGTGGGTTTGCCCAGGGTGAAGAACAGCCCCATTTCTGCAAGGAGCCGCTGGGACTGAGCTGTCACCCTGGGGACAGGACCCTGGACCAGGTCACTGTTCCCAGTCCTGGTTTGTTTTTTTCCCTTAAGAGTTCTGAAAGGTGAGATTTGCAGTTGAAAATCTCATGTTTCAGTAAAAACACCAGGGGATGAGAGAGAGGACTATAGAYGAGCACCTAGCGACGGTTAGAAACGCAAAGAAAACAAGACTACCACAAACTCCAGAAGAAACCACCGAACCACCAGAAAACACTTCTCTTTTTGCCAATCAACAGTTTCTAAGCTAATGTGATGGTATTTCACAGCCCCAGGGGTTGAGGGCCAGCCTCAGACCATGCCTGCCCGCGTATAGCTCACCAGCTCCATGCCCAGCCACCGGCAGAGGCAGCCAGACGCTGCAGTCGCCTGTGGGCGTTGCTGGTTGCAAGAGGGGCACCGAGACCTTTAGGTAGTAAATCTTTATGATAACTCAGCAAAAGGAGAGAAGGAGAGAGTGAGAGGGCAGGGGAGACTCCCAGATGAAGACGAAAGCAGGGTGGTATTTAAATAGCTGCGCTGCAGCTTGGGAGAGAGCTGGTACCACGTAGCTGTGGCCAGACGGTTCCCCACTGTCACCCAGGAAGACATACATCACCGCCATGGCCACCAGCACCGCAGCCATCGCTGCACCGGCCACACAGAAGCGGCAGAAGGAAACAATTCCTGCTGTAAAATTACTTAACAGCTGAAGACACGAAGATGGAGGATGCAAATCCTGTGCAGCAAGTGGGCTGGCACCGCTGGAGGTTTGCTTTCGGCAGCGAGCCCCAGGGTGGAGACTGGCCTGCCGAAGCCGTGGGCTTGGCAGCCCATCAATTCCCATCCCACAATCCATGGTGGGGGCTCAGCCCAGCCCTTAGGAGAACGGGGTTTTCCTTACCCCGGCGTGCAACATTCCCAGGAAGTCTCCTCCCCACCAGGATCGCACAAGGCAAAAGCAAATTCCTGCAGGCTGCCAGCATCATTTTCCCATGACCAGGGCTGCCAGGCCCCCAGCATCCCTCCTCCTCAGAGGAAAAGCAAAAGCCACTCAAAATAGACACTATGGAGGAATTTTTTTTGTTTAATCATTTTACTGGAATTCAGCAAAATGCCACAGCCCTCGGCCCGGTTTCTTTTCCTTTCCAGAGCTCCAGCAGCTCCCCAGCCCCAGGGACAACCATTCCTGGGCTGGTCTCATTTGCAGGGAAGCAAGAGCAGAGCTGACTTTAGGAGGAAGCAATAATAGGGAGAGTTTCTGGGCACTGCAGTCCAGAAAACTGGACTCCCTGGGCTGGGAGTAATAAAAGAAGAGAAAAGCAGGCACTGCAAGGCTCAGGTCTCAAAGGGAAAGGTCTGAACCTCCACTTGAAGCATTTTTCTTCCCAGCCTGGCCAGCTGCAGAGAGAGGGTGGGAAAGGCAAGAGCTCCATCCAAAACACAGCAGATGTTACAGATGTGCTCTGGCCAGAAATCCCACCCTTGCCTGAGAAACCCACCTACCTCAGAAGCTTCACAAAACAACCTGCTTCCGATAAGGTTGCTCACAAGGAAAATAAAGCATTTCCCCGTTCAGAGCCAGGTTTACAAACATGGGTAACCACACACAGCTGCAGAGCTCCTCGCCACGGGTCCAAGCTCTGGTGCAGGCAAGACAGGCAGCCAGACTTGGTGGTGGTGCTCCCCTGGGCAGCACAGTGGTGTTTTACACCAGACCCTGTCTTCTGCTGCAAAGGTATCTCGCTTCATGCTGCCTGCTCCGTTTCTTCCCCCCAGAGAGCTCATAGCATCATGGCTGCTTGTCACAGCACTCAAAAGCAGAGCAAGGCACAGCCACCCCTTTCCTTGCAGCTCCAGCACAACCCAGGCTACTCCTGTCCAACCTGGTACACTTCAGCCAGGCAACCACCAAGCAGCAGAAGACAGCGGCACCACAAAGCTACACCAGCAAAGCTACCTCTGTCACCCAAAGTGTAAGGATTGTTGCTTTAAAACGAAATGTGCAATGCCACAGGAGTAGATGGTTCAGCTTCCTCCACCCACAAGTGTTTTGTACCAGCTGCTGGCAAGCAACGACCCATGGCCCTGTGCTAAATAGGTCTGTTTGGCATAGGTCAGGCCAAAAGGGCGTTGTGGGATTTCTTGCAGAGCCAGGAACAATGCCAAAGGCTGCAAAAAGCCTCTCCTCTTTTCTTATTGCTTACTTCACCTCGCCAGAGACAACTCTCAAGGACGTGCCTGGCTGGAGCCTTCCTGCCTCCAGAACTCACCCCAGTGCTCAAAGTCCGGTCTCCTGGCTCCAGCACGCTTCAGCTGCCTTTGCCAGCGCTCTCAATGAAATTTGCACCACAAAAGAGCTTGTAGCAGTGAAACAGCTCTTACTCACCCAAGCAGATGGAAATAACGAGCTAAAGGGGAAAGGTTGCATTTGCCTCCCTGATACAGGGAGCAACCTGTGCCCGGGGCACTGACAAATGGGACAGCCAGATCTCCAAGAGGCTGCAGGTCCCCACCAAGTCCCATCCGGAGCTATTTTCACCCAAAAGCAGGGCTGACAGACAGCATCTTTCTTTTCTCTGCCCTCAGCGGGGGCCTTAGCCTGGAATTGAGGGAGGGGAGATGGGGAGGCAAGCTGTGCACCACCTCCCCTAAGGAGGAAGGGAGGCTGCCATCCCCACTCCGGCTATTCCAGCCTCTGGATCCACATCTGATGCAGACTCCTCCATCGACTGGAGGCTCCTTGGAGCCGCGGCCGCCCGCAGCCCCCGGGGATCCACGCAGCGACCCTGCCCGAGGGGGACCGCAAGCCCAGAAATAGTCAGCAGACAGATGCGTGGGCCTGGGGAAACGCCGGGGTTGTGTAAGGCAGAGCAAGGGGAGGAGCGAGCCCGGGGTTCGGCCCGGGGTACGGCAGCGGTGCGGGGCTGCTCGGCCCCAGGGACCATCACCCTGGGGTCAGGCCCAGCACCTGCCTAAGCCCTTCTCCCCTCCTCCCCCGGGCATTGCCACCGTCGGTCAACCCAGGCTCCCCTGCAACCACCCTGTCCTTTCGGGAGCGGCGAGGGGAGCCGGCAGCCCSTGCCCTGCCCCGAGAGAGGGGAGACTGAGGCACGGCACGACTATCGCGACAAGCCCGCAGCAGCCGGGCCGGCCCCGGAGCAGGTCCCCGTGGGACAGCGCGGCCCCGGTCCCCTCCAGGGTTTCACCTCGGCCGCCCGCGGAAACCGACAGCCCGGGAGCCGGCCAGGTACGGCCAACGCGCAGCCCCAAGCCCCACCAGCCCCTCCCCGCCGCCGAGACCCCTCGCTGGGGCGGCACCACCCGGTGCCCAGGCACCATCCCCGGTGCTCGGTAAGACCCCAGTGCCCCAGGCAGAGCCCCGTACCGCTCCGAGCTCACCTGCCAGTGCGCCCCCGAGGCGGGGCAGGTAGCGGTGCCGCTCCCGGTACCGCTCCGCTCCGCCACCAGCGCGGCTGGAAGCGGTGGGGGGGACAGCGGTTCCGCCCCCGGGAAATTCCCAGCCTGACGGACAGGCACCGCAGCCAATCGCCGCGGCGCGGAGGGTATAAAGAGGGAGGGCGGGGAGGGGAGGCAGTGAGTGGCCTGTCATGGTGGAGTGTTTACGCTACTGTTCCTTCTGGGTTCCCTGGGGCTGCGCGGGGTCCCGCGCACCTGCCCGGCATAGTGGGGCCCTGGCGGGTGGAAGGAGCCGGCTGCCTCCGCCTTAGGGGGGTTTCCACTCGTTGGGGAGCGGCAGGCCCAAGCCCCGCAGCGGCTCCCCCGGCTTACCGAGAGACAAAATGGCGGCGCCGAGGGGGGGGCAGGGCAGGACAGGACCTAGCCGCGGTGCCTTCCTGCCGGGGGGCGGAAGAACCCCCCCTTGTACCCCCCGTGTCGCTTGAGGCGTGCAGCCGGTCTGGGGTGTGGAGGACTAGCTGAGAGGAGGCTGTGCTGAGGAGACCCCGGGTCCTCGGCCGCTCTGGCAGGTGGGCTGCAGCAGTCCCAGGCTCTCTCCTCAGCCCCGGGTGCCCCGGGAAGAAGGCTTCCGTGCTCAAGTGGGCCCGCTGAGGCTTACCAGATCTTTCCTCTGAGGCAGGGAGAATTCCCCACCAAGCCTGTGTCTCTGAGTTACGTTACACAAGGAAATTACACCCCCCAGCTGGAGTGTTTACTGTCGGGGATCCTTTTCCTCTGTGCTGCTGCTTTGACTATTGTGCATTCGTGAACGAACAGAAATCAGCCAGAGGAGCAGGAACCACAGGGAACACCTTCTGGTTTCACATAGCTCTTTGGGACTCGCTCTATAGCTACCTGATTTTCTTTCTTGTGTTGGTTTTGCCACAAGGAAGGTGTTTTTTATATATATATATATATAAAAACAACAACAAACCAGAAGCAAAGAAAACCTGCTGTAAGCAGATATGCTGCTTGCGCTCTGTGCTCCTGATGTTTCCTGCTTTCTGGAGGTGACTGCTACTGGGCTCGCAGAGGTGTCCTTTACTGGTGATTGTGCTGTTTCCAGCTGTCCCAGTCCTGGCTTCCTACTCAGTTCAGACAGTTCTACTGCTTCTTGGCAATTTGATGGTTTTTTGGGTTGTAAAAATTAAAAAAAACAAACTCCTTTTCCTGACTGCCCTTCACTCCAACCAGGACATCACCCTGCCAGCCTGGCTGGGTTATTAGACAGCTCAGCAGGTGCTGGGACCCCAACATGCTCTTTGGCTGTGCTCATGTCTGATGTCTCAACTGAGGATGAGACAGCAGGACCCCCTGCACAGGCAACGTCTCTTCTGTTCCCCRAAGGGCTTGTTTCACCCCAGAGGCCCAGTGCTATTCTGTAAACCCTTGGAAAACCTGACTTCAAAGCTAAATGCAGTCCCACAGAACCAGAAACCATCTTGTGTATAAGATAATGTCTCAGCCTGCAAAAAATAGCCAAACCCTGCTCTATTTCTGTGAGGAAAGGAGGGGGGTGGCATGGTTCGGCTTCGCAGCGCTCCGGGCTGACAGCTGAAAAGCTGCCTGCCTTCCCCTTGCTCTGTCTTGGGCACGCTCACACCGAAAAAAGCATCGCTCTACTCACCCAGCCGTGTCCCGGAGGGGCTCGGGGAGGGTGAGAGCCCTTTGGGCCAGGCGCTCTCCGGCTGCGATCCCCAAATGCAGGAAGGCCAGCCCAGCTGAGCTTACTTTTAGGCATGGAGAAGGGGAATTCCCCATGATGGAGGTCCCAGACAGCCTCTGCGTGGTTTTGATAGGGAGCCAGGCACCACTTAAAGGGCTCTCCTGTGCCGTTCCTTCCAGGGGCCATCGAGCCCTGTCAGGTATTAGTCAGCAAAAGGAGGGAGTGGGGGGCTGTCGTGGAGGCTGTGATTCACTTTTGGACAACTGGAGAGCCTGGTTACATCATTCTCCTCGCCTGGTTTCTGGGCAACTTCACCGGGTTTGCAAACACGTCGTGCTTCTCCCCAGGGAAACTGCTGCATTTTGCAAGAGGCAGTCATTGTCCCATGTGTGTTTCCATCCCATTCTCCTCCATCTCTGGAGTCAGAACAGGATGTGTGTTCCCAGGGGAGCGAGGAAGAGCTGGCTCTGCTGGTGGAGCTGGACAGGTGATGGTGTGCCAGGGTTGCAGGTAGTCCCTGGAAACCATCCACCAAGACAACTGATGGTCAGAACCAAGGCTGGAGCCAGCTGGTGCTGGAATAAACACCAAGGATTGAAGTGTTTCTATTTTACAGAGGCTGATTCCAGCTCCCCAGCTCCTCGCCAGCAGGCACAAAGTTGTACCTGGCAGGGCGTTTGGTCTACACTCGCCAGGTGTGAACTGTGAGGCCTGAAAAGCGCCTTGCTTTAGTCYGGCTGGTTAGGGTGGTAGGAGCATGGGTGCTTGGCAGGAGGGGTGAGGAGCCATGGGGTCTGGGGCCTGCCTGCAGCCTAGGCATCCGTGGAGGTGGTCGGTTGATAGTGTGCTATCACCCAATGCCTCTCCACCTCTAGCCAGCTGCTCTTTGTGTTTCTACCTGAGGTCRCCAGCTTGGGCTGGCCCAAATGCCAGGATGAATTTCACTATGAAAACCAAAGGCTCTTGGTCCTGTTGGTCCTTCCTCATTCCTTCAGTCCTGCCATGCTCCCAGGAGAGAAAACTCACCTGACAGCAGCTATGATTCATGAGCACGTCTGCGTGGCTGTGAAGATGTGTTCATAGCTGACACTTTTACATACTAGGGGGTTTTTTGRCACAGAGGGTTGGGTTCAGCACCTTCAGCGGAGGCTCATCCTGTGAAAGCACCCCGATTGCTTCCGTGTTTGCGGCCGTGCTGCAAGACATGGGGCRATAAGGTGCGCAGGTCGGGGTGGTGGAGCTCTCCTGTCCTCTGCTCCTGCTTGTTTTGGTTCGGGACTAGCTTCCTCCACATTGACCCCACACAGAGGTGAGCAAGGTGGGCCTTGTGCATGTCTGGTGGTGTGAATCCCGAATGGAAATGGCCCAGCAGCCCGAGGTGCCCAATAAATCCACCTGCCCTCGGTGCTGCTGGGTGAATGGAGCACATTTCAACCCTAATGGGGTGATGGGGCCAGCCAGGGCCTGGCTGTCACGGGTGGCCATGCCGGGCAGCTGGCCCTGGAGCAAGGTAGGAGCAGAGGGGCAGCTGCAGAGCAAGCGGTGGGCGCAGCTGGTTTGGCACAGCACCCCGGGGCTGATTGTGGGCTTAGCTCTGCAGGGGGCTGCGGGGTGCTGCCGATGGGTGCCTCTTGGCATCAGCAGAGGGTTTCACTGGGGGCTTCTGCTTGTGCAGCGCTGATCAGATGCGTCCTGGTGCTCCGTCAGTGAAGGGAAGCAGAAGGCCGACAGTGACGCTCTGAAAGTGGGGAGGAAGCTCCAGCCGCAGGAGGGGATTTCCAGAACATTGCGATCTGCTGCCTATGCAAATCAGGAACTCAAATTAACCTGGCAGGATGGGAAGGCTCTGGGATGGAAGGCAAGGGAGAGGCAGGGGAGGGAGCCTGGAAGAGTGGGCTGCTGGGAGAGGGAAGGAGGGAGCGTGGAAGGGATCGGGGTAGGCGAGTGGTCAGCAGAGGGATGGCGAAGGGAGGCGCTGGGGAGCGATCTCGCTCCCCCAGACCTCCCGCAGCGCCCTGCCTTCACAGGGGGTCGGAGTCGCACTGTGGCTTTCCAAGGATGCCGGGCTGCTTTCACTTTGCTGGGTTTACGCTCTTGCTAAACGAGAGCTCCCTTCTCCCTCTGCCTCTGGCGTGTGAGGCAAGACTCAGTGTCACCCGCTTCACAGGAGGAGATCACCACTTCCTGCCTTCCTCCACAGCCTCGCCATCCTCCCCCTCCCTCCTCCACAGTCAGCAGGGGATAGGTTATGGTGGGACCTGGCAGATATACCAAGAGCTGTGGGAATTGGGTCCAGGAGTGCTCAAAGGATTTCCTTGCGTGCCTTAAGCTTTGAATTATTCCGAGTCCAAATTTGCAAGATCAACAACATGCACAGAGGGGATTTTCCCCTCTTCCTCTCTCCCCAGGCCATGTCTCGTCCAGTTGCAATGCCTGAGAAAAGGGCTCCTCAGCAGTCATCATGTCCTGGAAAGCCGACTCCAGGGATGACGGTGTGGGGAGAGCAGCCCCAGTGAGCTCAGCCATTTCCCCAGCCTCAGCTCACTGTGGGGAACAGGCTGCCCAGTGAGCGGCACATGGATGTGAGGGGCAAGGCTGCTTCTTCCTCCTTTGGCTTGGGAAGAGGAAGACCTGAAGAAGAAACCTCTGCTGGCTCCCAAGACTCAAGCCTGTGTTTCTCCCCTCTGGGGGAAGGGTAGGACGGTGGGTGGGATGGAAGCGGCTCGCTGATGTTGCAGAGTTGGGCGAAGGACCGAGACCAACATCCTGTGCGTCCCTGCACCAGATGCGGCTCCTCCCAGGGTCTGGTAGTAAAGAGGATCTGCAGTGGCCCTCAGTGCTGACTCAGAGGGAGAGGTCCGACCCTCTGCACACCAAACGTGGGCTCGTGGGGTTTTTTGGATGTCGCAACCTGTGCAATCTGGCGTTGGGTTTGCCTGGAAGCGAGTCCTTGCCCCCGGCATTGCTGGTCAATGTGCAGAACAGCCGTGCGCCAGGTGCTGGTGTGTAAATCCCAGACCCCGGCAGCAGCTTCTCTGCAGCAGCCCTGAAGGCTGAAGCGTGGGTGGCCAGCACAGACCTGCCTCCAGCCCTTACGCTGCTCACAGCATTTCTAATTCTTCCCCTTTTTTGTGCCCATTGTTTTGTCCTCCCCTTTCCTTTCCTTGCCTTCCTTGAACTGCTTGCTGCCTTCTTGATCACAGAGGCAAGGCATGAGATCTGTCACCGATTGCCTTCGGATTGGGCAGGTTGGAGCCAGTGGATGGAGCAGCGGTGTTCCTGGAGAGTGGTGCTATAAAGTGCATTTTCTCTAGAAACTGGGATGCTACAGGGATGAAGCTGCTTTGTCTGAAGGGTCTATGACCTGCCCACATACAGAGGGTTTCATGGGCAAAACAGTCCTCACTTGGGGAATTTTTAGTTAATTTATTGTCAGTTAACACAAATTGCTGGTGAGTGATTTGGACATTAAACAAAACAAGTGTTCTTCCTTCCCCAGGCTTGGCTTAGGCCAAACATATTATTTCCCCTTCCTAGACTCAGTGTTCCTTGTTTCACCACAGGTTACACTTCCTCTGTCCCAAATCCTTTGGCAAGTGACAGGTCACGTATAACCTTCTGGCTGCCACTTCTCTGTGCTTCTTACTGGGTTTCTTCCACTCCTCTGTGCTTCTCCGTGTCCGAGGGTCCACAGCCTGTCTTGGTGCTGCTGGTCCCAGGCTCCTCTTGGTTCGCTTGGAGTCCTTTTAAAGCAACACCCCTGCCCAGCGCCTCCTCCTTCCTCCTGGCTGCTTTTAACCAGAGCATCTCATTTCTCTGGGCCTGGTGCAGAGTCCTCAGGCTCTCCAGCACGGGAAGGCAGCAGGAGTTTAATTTGGTTGGCAGTGGGAGATGCATTTACTGCAATGCATGACACCAAACGGGAGCAGGTCTCCAAACAAGAACTGGCTGCAAATTCATCAACCTCTGCAAGAAAGCATTGGGGTGAGAAATGGGGAGAAAATGCCCCAGGTGCAGAGTGAGTCCAGGAGGCCATGCTTGTGCTTCCCAAGATGCCGTCACCCTCCTGGCATTGCCCTCGGGGTGGGCAGCTCTGCTGAGCTCAGTCCAGTTCGCGGTTCTCCCTCGTAGAGCAGCCCCCTGTGAGCAGCCCCAGGTGTGCTGCCAACCCTAGCAGCACGGGGGCAGGATGCTGAAATATCCTGTGCTTAAATAGGATATTGAGTGTGCTTAAGTATGCGCAGCGATTAAAATGCCGCTGGTTGTTTTCTGCTTCAGCTGTAGCAACTGCTGCTGGAGATGGATTACTATGGAGCTGGGGCAAGACGAAGGCTTTTTGGCAGTAGGACTTTCCAGGAGAGGGAGTTGCTCCGAGGAGGAAATCCCATCTCGCTCTCCCTCCCTGTCCCCAAACACTGTGTAACTCTGGTATCTTGCCCTCATGGTAGGAGCAGCTGGCAGTGAGTGTCAGGGAAATTCCTGGCCTTGGGGCCAGTGCGCTGGGGTCAGCCAGGCTTCCTGGCTGCGGCATCGCCCCGAGCCGGGCTGGGCACCGGCCCCAAGGGGCTGCCTGGTCTCACTCGCGGTCCTGTGCCCCTCCGAGGCAGCTGGGCTGTGGGTGACGGAGTCACCAGTCACAGGCTTATAGCAATCGTGGTACAGCCAGAAATTTCACTGGAGCATTTATGCCTGTGCCCAGGGAATACACCCCCCCATACGCACCCCAAGAGCCTGCGTTTTGGCAACAAGAAGGAGGCAGGATGATAGCTCACATGTTGCAGCCCTGTGCTAATGCTGAGCAGATCTCCCCCTCTGCTCTGGAGGAGGAGAGCTCCACTGCCCCAAATCTGGCTCTCCCAGGGGTGCCAGGCTGTCTCCCGAGCCCCAAAACTTCCTTGGACATTGCAGTCGGGTCCCTGAGAGCACTGTTCCCAGCTGCGGGGATGTGGCCAGCTCTGCTCCCCGCAGTCGCTGTGCCATGCCCAGCTCTCCGGCAGCCTCACGCCTCTGCTGCTAAGCTGAGAACTGCAGTGCTGAGCCGCAGGAAGAGACAGGCAGATGAAGATTGGGGTTATATCCTCCCTTCAAAACATCTTCTGCATCTTCTCAAAGTCTTCAGAGCAGGGTCCCAGCCAAGCAGGTGACCCGTGAGCTGCTGTGRGCGTGGGGTGGGCTCAGCCCACCCAGGTGCCACCAGGACTGGGATGCCCATTCCTCATTACAAACAAGGGCAAGACAGAGGAGCCCAAATCTCTATGGGAGAGAGTGAAAAAGCTTCAGCAGGCCGTTTTCCCCTGAGAAAGGTGATTTTGTTACAAGGGGATRTTTTACAGGAAGGCATCAAGGGAATTTTCAGTGGAATAACAACCAGCTGAGTCGTTTCAGCTTCCCTGGTTTGTCTCTACATGTTGCTGCTTCTCAACCTCAGCTGGTTTTGAAGTGTTATAATAATATTGTGTTATTATTCCTAATGCTGCTTTGATATTTTGAAGGTGAAGCTTTCCTTACCCGGCTGTTCTGAGGAAGACTTGGGTATTCAAGACTTTTTGTTCTGACTTGGAAACAATTGAAAGTGCTGGAATTTCCCACTTTTGGAAATTCCAGTTCTTTTCTCCTGGGTGCTGGGGGGAAGTGCAAACATAAACTGTTTGGGGGTGTAGCCTCTATGGCATGTGCCTTTCAACTGCTTCTTCAGCAGCTTGAAAGCACAGGAAACCGCGTGCAAGGACGGGTAGATGCCATCAAGTCCGATTTGTATCTCAGTTTTATAAAAGCATCATCCACACCACGGCACAAACCCTGCTGGGGATTTTCAGAGGCATGAAGTGAAGCTCTCAGTGAAATCCCTGCGCTGCTGCCAGTCCCAGACGCATTTCCAGCCCCTTTCTCAGCAGCGGGGGAACCTGTGGTGCTGCTCAGAGGGGCTTTGGGGTCTCCAGGGCCCTCCCTGGGGCTGGGGCAGGGCTCCTGCCTGCGTTTGCCTGCAGGAGCAAGGAGACACTGAGACTCCTCAGCCCCGACTCAGTCCCACCCAAACCTGCCCCAATAAATYGACCGCTCTTGCCCCAGGGTCAGCAACAGTAAGGTTTTATTTATGAGATTTAAAATTGTCTTTTGCATCTGGGTAAATTCCTGGCTTAGTGGCATGTTTGGGTATGAATTATTTTGCACCGAGACAGACAATAATCCCCCTACCCAGACCCCTCTGCTCCCCTCCCCGAGACTCCCCCGCTTGCAATGTGGTGCTGCTTTCCCGCGCAAAGTGAGTCGTCCTCTGCAAGGAACCGAGCGTCCCCTGAAGCCCCTGAAGCTGCAGTGACATCAAGGTGGTGGGTGCACGCGTGCTGGCTCAGACACGAAGAAGGGGCTCCCACGGCCGCCTAGTCCTCCCCGCCGCACAGGGCCAGCAGAGCCTTGCAGTAGTCGCCGGAGGTGTCCTTCTGCAAGAGGGAGACCCATGTCAGAGAACCGCCTACTGATGCCTGCTCTGGGGAAGCCCAGTTCAAGGCGCTGGGCACAGGAAAGGCATAGCTCCATGCCCTGGCCACCCTGCAGGCATCCATGCAGCAGTGGAAGATGTCGGCACATCCCCTCTACAGCCAAACCTGCCAAAAGCAGGGCTGGCTGTGTCAGGTTCCCCCTCCCCCGGCGATGCTCAGCCCCTGTGCCGCTCACGGCACTGCTCATGGCTTGGGTCCCTGCAGGGCTCATTGCCGGGGCTCAGCCAGACAAGATGACAAACYGGAGAGGGACGCCCGTGTCCCCTCACCTCGATCATGCGGTGCAGTGATTTGTCGAACAGGTCTATGAACTCGCCCCGGATGTTGAACAGGTCAATCTCGCTCCGGGAAATCATGATCCGGGTGAGGGTCCTCTCATCCGTGCCAGCACCCTGCAGAGGGGAGACTGAACAAATAACCCTGGAGGGACTGGGGCTCAGGGACCCTCCCGGCATCTCCAGCACAGTCCAAGCTGCAGATCTCCCCTTGGACATGTGCTGGGCTTGCTGCTGGCAAGACACAAGCCTGCCGTGTCCCCTGCTAACCCCAGAAAGCTGATGCAGTATTTGAGCTCAGCCCTGCCCTGCTCTATTGGGGACGGCCGAGGGCCAAACCCCATCACTGCTATGGGGTTAAATCAGAGAGTTCCAAAGGGTGTCTGCCCACCATAGCCCCCTCCCGCAGCCCAGCCCCAGGAGAGCCCGTCTGCACCTTCATGGACTTGTAGAGCTTGTCAGCAAAGAAGGCCGGCTTGTTCTTCACACTCCGGACTGCAACACACAGAGGGGAGAGAAAGTGGGCTCCTGGCTCACAGCACCCAGGGGACATGTCACAGCAAGGAGCTGTGCCACCCATTGGGTCAGCTGCAAACCCTCCTTGGTACAAGGGTGCAGGCTTGGCCCCATAGGATGCCCTATAAATGCCCCGACCCCACGCCACACTGGGAGTCTCCATGGCCCAAAGGCAGCAGGAATCTGCCCTCATGTTGCCTTGGCAGAGGCAGGTGAAGGGGCTGCCTGCCCTCTGGGGAGCCCTGCCCCAAGGGAGCACCCGCCAGGCACTGACCAATGGCCAAGAAGGCGTCCCTCACGTCTCCCGACATCCGCTTCCTGATGGCGTGCTCCACGTCATGGTTAGTCATTTTGATGAACTCCTGAAACACTGGGGATGGGGGAAAGGAGAAGGTCACCGCCAAGCTGCTGCATCCCAGCCCCGGGCACCCAGGAGACCTGAGCCTCAACCATGGAGACTTCTGGACCAAATGGGACTAGAGCAGGCTTGGGTGACCTCAACCAGCCACTCCAAATGCCATCTCCTCCCACCACTGGGAAGCCAGGGCCACCCCAACCTCCTGCTGCCCAGGAGTCCCATCGAGCCCAAATCAAAGCACTTGTGTCACAGCTGGGGGTCCAGCAGCGATGGAGAAACGTGGTCCTACCTCTGCGGAGGTGGGGGTAGCTGCGGGTGCAGAGGATGCTGAGGAAGCGGGTCTCCAGGGAGTCACTGGAGTCGTTGCTGGAGACATCAGCAAGTTTCTGGGAGAGCAACTGAGAGTGAGGAGGAGGACAGGGGGACTAGCATAGCGGAGAGGGGCAAAGATGTCAAACAGCTCTTCCTGGGACAGCCAGTCCTGAACACCCTCTTGCAAAGAGGGTGGCCTCTCATGAGCAGGAGAATAGCTTTTTTTGGCCAAAAAAGGCATTTTTCTATGCACGGATGTGAAGGTGCACAGGTGCACACACACACTACCTCTGAGAAAATATGTTTTCCAGTTTTTATGAAAAAAGCTGTGCAATGCTTGTGATGAAGACTTTTTTTTTGTCTTTTGGGGAGGGTGTTTTGGGGGTGACCAATGTTGAACAGGGAATTCAGAGCTGCCAGACACAGGAGCCACCCTCCACCCTGGGCTGCAGCAGTGCTGCCCATGGGTGAAATGGCTGCCACCCCTGCTGCGGGGCTTAGCAGGGAGGCTGCACTCATYATACCCATTAGGCTATTGCAGTAGAAAGTTGCCCCCTCCCCAATTCCCACTTTCGGTGAGCCAGGGAAGCCAGCCCTGAGTCCCACGCTGCCAGGAGCACGGGTCCTACATGCAGGCAGCGCGCAGGATTGGTCCCCAGCCCTCCCAAGGGCACGAAGGTGGCTTTCTGTCTCTCCTGCCCAGCGCTGCAGGGAAGTGCCCTCGTGCAGGTCTCATCTGCCCCCTTGCCACCCATCCTGATGCAAGGACCCTGGAGCCCCAAGCAAGCAAGCACAGCCCATATGGTACGAGGAGCCTAGCAAGTGGGGCTGCTATTCCCAGCCCCAGCCCTGCACCCGAAGACCGCAGCATCCCCTCAAACATGCAGAAGGCTGAGGAGCGAAAGAGCAGGCACTCACTAGGGTCTCAGCAACAACCTGGTGGAGAGAAAGAGAGAGACAGGAAGACAACAGGGTCAGAAGGTGCTGCTCAACCTTTATCCTCCCCTGACAAAGTGTGGGAAGTCTAGCAAAATCCCACATAATGACCTGTCTCCAGCTCCCCTGCGAGTGGGCCTGATCTTAGGACCTGTGTCCTCCTCCAGTTTGGCCCCTACACTGCTAACTGGGATGGGGGTGGTGGTCTTTGGCCAAGCAAAGTGAGCCCCCCACCCCTGGGGCTTGGGTACCAGCCCGTTGCTCCTTGGGGAGCATCCTTGCCTGGCCCCAGGCTGGCTCACACCAGCCTGCCCACCTCTGCCAGCGGGAGGAGGGGAAGGACAGCTTTGCTGACAAAATACAGCGTGGTGCCAGGCCAGCTGCCACCCGGCTGGCTCGTCCCTGTGTTTTTCATCCCTGGCTCTCTCTTTCTCTGCAGCAGGTCGAGGCGAGCGGCAGCACATGCGGCAGGGTGCAGGCAGCACAGCATCCGCTCCCTCTGCCGGCAGCTGCCCTGCTGGGAGAGCTGCGCATCTGCAGGCTGCCGACATGCGTTGGAGCAAGCGGTGCTGGGGCAGGACAGCCAAGCGACAGCTCGGGTTTGGCCCTGCACCGAGCTTCCCAGCCCCTTTCAGAAAAGACTTGGCCTGAAGGAGCAGGAGGCCAAGGTGCACAGCCCGAGAGTCACAGGTCTCCTGTGACTGGGAGCGGAGCCAGGCAATGGGACCCCAGCACCCCCCTGCACTATTTCTGGCTGCTCAGCCTTCCCCCTCCAGTCATGGCTCACCACAGTCCAGTAAAGATGAGGCAATGGTTTGGGGGCTGGGGCTGGCATCCCGGCGTGCTGGCAGAGTGAAAAGCAGCTTAGGCTTCAGGGCTGCCCCATGCACAACACAAAGAGGTGGGTGGCTCCTGCAGACCAGCCCAAAGCTGCCTTTGAAGCTCAAGTGCCAGATTTCAGTGTTGGTGTGTGTTACTGGACCCCAAAGTGGCAGCTCTGCACAAGAAATGCTGCAGCCCCCAGTTGGGAGCTTCCCGCTGCTCTCATGGTTTGCAGCTTCCCTGTGCGTGGAGCAGCAGAGCCCAGGGCATCAGAAATCAGGCCTGGGAGCTTTACCCCCAAGGGTGTCACTTCACCTGTCACCTTCCCCTGCAGCTTACAGAGACCCTGCCCCAGCAGCATTTGCTTCCCTGAGGATGCCATTTCCAGACCAGGGGATGCAACATCCTCATTTTTTTTTATGCAGAGCTTGTAACAGCACTGCCAGTACGGTTCTTACCTTAGCATCTTCATGTGCCTGTGTGAGGTTCTCTGGTCCTTCGTCGCGGTTGCCCTGTGGTTCAATACAAAAAACATGGAGCTGGGGAGAGGACATCTCCCAGGAGAGCCCCAAACGAAGGGGTGGCAGATAGGGTCCAGCACCGCTGCCCAGCCAGGAGGTGATGCTCTGTCTTCTCCATAGCCACTGTCCTCGCAGACCCCCACCGCTGCCTGTGGCCGGGAGGGGACAATCCCCAGCGAGCCACCCTTACCAGAGCCAGGGAGACGAGAATCCTCTTGAAATGCCCTGATGTGTCAGAGCTCAGGTCATCTTCCAGGCGCTTGTGGTAGGCTGTGGAGAAGGGGAACGGCTGAGCCCTGCACCCTGCCTGCAGCTCTGTTTCCCACCCACCAGTGCCTGTTGTGCCCATGATCCCCATGGGGCCTGCGGATGGTGGTGGCCATCCTCCAGCCTTTGCATGGCTGAAGCAAATGCCTCCATCTGCTATTTTCAGGCCCGGGGAGGAGGGGATCACCCCAGCAGCTCTAATGCCCTGGGCACGAGCACAGCCTCTTGCTCCAAGCGCTCCAGAGGGAAAGGGATCATTGCAAAAGAGCTCTCAGTGGAGGAGACATTGGTGGCAGAGCTGGGGCATGTCACCGTGACATGGAGAGAGGCCAGGACCGGCCACAGAGCCGTCTGTTTAAAACCATGGGCACTCTGGGGGAGAAGAGGCTGGGGATTTAACCTGGAGCTTGCAGCTCTTGTTCCCTAGGGAGAAGGGGATAGGGAGAAGGGGACATGGATGGAAGGGAAAGAGAAGTGTATGGTCTGGAGGTGTGAGAAATCACAGCACGGATTTGAGGACTCCTGCCAGCCTCATCCCAGGTTTCCACTGCTCTTTAATAAGGTGTTGGACCTGGAAGGAGCTGCTTTTGCCTGGAAGGACTAATAGATATTCACAGTGCCAAGCCACGGACCCAACCCAGAGACAACAATTGTACCCCAGGCTCTGAAAAGGGCCTTGTACAGTGTTAAACATGTTCCGTCCCCACGTCCCTCCTGTGCCGTACCTTCCTGATATGCCTCGTTGATAGCTGTGATCTCCTGGTTGTTCCGCGTGGCCATGATTTCGATGAGGACACTCTCGTCTGTGCCGGCCCCCTGGGAGAGAGCAGCATGGTGGGGTGCTGCAGGTGCCAGTGCTGTACAGGGACATGGTGGCATCGCCATGCCAGTGCCAGGCAAGGAGGGGCTGCTCTAACCCCAGGGCTACCATGTGCCGAATGTCCAAGTCCAGCAAATGGCCCCAAGGGCTGGTAGGAGCCAGTACAAAAGTGTCCAAGTGTGCTGCTAGTGGGGTCCCAGCTGGTGTGACTGGTGGATAGTGGTGCACGCCACTGGTTTGCCCCTACCCTGGCTCTCCTGTGGCTGCCTGCGCCTGGCAGGGCACTGCTCCCGCTGCAAAGTGGGGATGCTCTGTAAAGCAGTGGGAGGCCTCCCTGAGAGGCTTTGTGTACAAGCTAGCTAGAGCATGCTGGGCTGCAAAGAGGCCAAACTGGGCTCCTGGCAGGTCTTGAGTGCAAACCAGGTCTTTGTCCTGGTGCTTTCTGCTCTGCTTTCCTTCCATATAGGAGACAAGAGCCCGGGGCTGTGTGAAGCTGGGGTGCACTCACAGCCCTGGGCCACCGGCAGCGCAGGTACAACTGCAGCGAAAACCACCTCGTCCTCATGTGCTGAAACTGATACCACCAGCGTGGCAGTTACCTCCACAGCCTTCCTTAGCTGCTTGGCATCGTACTGCGCCGGTGTCAGCATGAGCCCGAGGATCAGCTTTGCCAGGCTGCCTGACAGCTCGGATTTCAGGTCTGCCATCAGGTCCTGCAAGAATGTTTGGGGGTTCAGTCCTCAGCTCCTTCCACAGGGACGGACCAGCTGAGGCAATACCAGGGAGAAAACAGGGGAGGAGAGCATGGAGGTAGGAGACATCTGGGAAGACCCTTGGGGTGGGTTAAGGTGACATTTTGGGGGGTGGCTCTGGGGAGATTCTGGCTCTGGAGTCCTCTGTGCGGGACTGAGGATGGGGCAAGCAAAGGGGAAGGGATGCCCTCCCCTCGGGCTGGTAGTGCACCCACAACGGGAGGCTGATTGACAACTTGGTCTTCCTTGGGGGAGTCAGGACAGAGAAAAGCGGGGTGCCCTGGCTGCCCACTGCTCCCTGGGAGGGATTTCTTTCAGCGAGGGGCAGATCTCCATGTGGGAGGGGGCAGGATGCCGGCAGAAGGAAGGAGCAGGGTGGGAGGGGGGGCGAGCAGTACCCTGCCGTAGTGAGCCTTGTAAGCCTTTAGGATCTGCTGCCTCTGGGCATTGCTCCTCTGCGTCACCACCTCGATGATGGCCCCTTCGTCCGTGCCTGCAATGACAGCAGTGATGCTGGGGAGAGCCGAGGGGGCCAGCAGAGCCACACTGTGTCACCCCTGACCACGGGCACATCACCACCCCCGCAACTGGGGAGGGTGGGGAAGGGAGAGCTCCCACAGCTCCAAAACCATYTCTTTATTCCCCCTGGGGCTTTCACGCAGCCCTGCGTGGGCCAGGGTGGGTTTTCTGCCCCAGGAGCTGTTGAGGAGCAGCAGGAAGGGGCTGGGCATGTGGCCCCGCTTACCCAGGCCCTTCATCGCCTTCCTCAGCACCTGCGCGTCCCCGTCATCGTTGAAGCTTCCCGCGGGCTGCACGGTTCCTCGCAGCTGTGGATGCACAGAGGGGTTTGGGTTCATCCCCAAGCTGGGTGTGATGGAGGGAGGGATGGAGAGAGAAAGGGATGGAGAGAGGGAGGGAAGGTGCCACCTAGCAAGCCGAGGCCAAAGCAGGTCGTGTGTTAGTGCAAGCACCTGGGGCTCAGTGAGGATGTCCCCGCCACTGTCACCCCTTCCATTGAGGGGCAAACCATAGCCAGGCCAGCAGAGAGCGGGGAGAAGACGGCAACAGACAGTCCCTGGAGACTCAGTGTCCTGCTCAGTGTTATACCTGCCTCCCCTAGCACTGGGACACCTTGGCCGGGGCTGGCCCCATCAGCTGAGAGCCAGAAGGAGTCGCTGAAAGGGTACCCRATCCTACCCTGTAATTCTACCCTCCTGCATCCTTACAGCTCCCAGCACATCTCCATCCTCCCTGTGCACCTGCACATAGGGCTGAGGGTGTCTTTTCTGCACATCCCAAAGCACCCTTTTGTGGGTGCCTCCAGCTGCATGCAGGGTGCCGGCTCCCCATGGCATGGCCGTGCCCCAGCCAACCCTGGCGTTGGGGTGGGCTGCSCCAGGGAGCAGGTCTCCGGTGGGCACCGGAGCCAGGGCTGCACGTGATGCATTACACAGGCATGCAGGGCCTGCTGCCCTGAGGGAGGGAGGCCTCAGAGAGAGGAGGGGGTTAGTGGAGCCCGTGGGGGGCGGCCAGCCCTGCCAGGGTTATGTCCCGCCAACCTTGTGCCCCAAAACCGGAGAATGGCGTCGAGAGAAGCCGCAGAGCGAGAGACAGAGCGGAGGCACAGGGCTGGCCGTGCCCCGTGGCAGAGAGGAGCAGCCGGGGGTCCCAAGCTGGCAGGGAGCAGAGGGAGGGTGTGGGGGGGCTGGGGGGTGCTGACCTCTACTTTGGCCACCGCGCTAAGCTCCCACATCCGATAGGCCACCTGCGCCGCCTCGGGGAAGAACTCACCTGCAGCACTGCAATGGGAGGGCAAGGACAGGGGACAGTGAGCCATGGGGGCCCCGCGTGCCGCCAGCAGCCACCCCCTGCCCAGCCCCATGCCCCGTCCTGCCCCTCCACGAGGGGCATTTTGTACCCGCCGGGTGCCGGGGTCGGGGGCAGGCGGGCAGGAGCCAGGTGCTTGCTGTGGCGCTGGGTAGGAATGGGGGGAAGCAGGTGGTAAATCCCAACCGCCCCCACCAGAGCATCCTCCCTCCAGGTGTTTGTCTCTGCCCTGTGGGGCTGCCACGTGCAAAGAAGGGACCATGGCATCGTGGTTGGTCGTGCAGAGGGGCCGCAGGGCCCCCTGTACTGAACTGCTGTCACTGCGGGTGCTGCTGGTCCAGCTGCTCCACCAGGCTCTGACCCAGAGGTTTGTACCCAGCACCACTGGGATGAAGAGGGACAAACAGGGGGTGACAGGTGGTCTTACTCATCGTCCCCTCCACACAGCTTCAGCAGGGCCTTCTTGTACTCCCCGGAGGTGTCCTCCTGGAAAGACAGATGGAGATGGAGAACCATGCAGCAGGGAGGGTCAAGATAGTGCCACGGGATGGGTGCATGGGGAAGGGTCTCCCTGAGCCTTGTCTTCAGAGATGGACGCCCAGCACAGGGTGGCTGGGGAGGGGGCTCAGCCCTCCCACAGGCGCTGGCATCATGAGGGAGGCAGCACTAGCAGCTGCTCGGAGGGTGACCGGGGACCCCCAGCACTTACCTTTATCATGTTGTAGAGAGATTTCTCGTACTTGGTCCTGAACACCTCCCGGATGTCCAGCATGTCGATCTCGCTGCGGGACACCATGATGCGGATCAGCGTGTTGTCTCTCGTGCCCAGCCCCTGCAACGGAGGAGCCCCCGCATCAAGCCTGGGATGGCCAAGCAACGCTGCTCAGCCCATCACATTTGGGACTCTGTCAGATTTCTACCCAGCTCCAGGTCTGAAGGAGTAACTCCTTCGGAGGGAAGACCAGAGACCCCAGGTCACATAGGTCCTGTCTTCATGGACCTGCGTCACCCTGCCCTCCAGCAGCACCCCATGGCAAGGGGACCCCTCCTCTGGCCGGCTCCCTGCAATGCTGCAGGGGACCCCCTGGAGAAGGGGTGATCCACTCACCTTCATGGCCTTGTAGAGCCTTTCAGCAAAATACTCTGCCGTGCTTCTGATGCACTTCACTGTGGGGAAATTGAGGTGTGGTGAGGGATGCCGGCACCCGGCTTCACCAGTGCCTCCAGCCTCTGAGCACCCATGCCCTTGGGCACCACATTCAGCATCCCCACCCGCCCTGAAGGAGCCTCCCTGAACTCCCTGAAACTGGGTACAGCCACAACCCTGACCCTGCTGGCTCTTGCGCTGAGCCCACCCACCCTGGCAAGGCCAGTGGCGTGTTTTTGCAGCACTCCCTACGCAGGGACTAACTTACCCACAGCCAGCATCAGCTTCTCAAAGTCACCAGAGAGCTCTCCCCGGATGCTCCTCTCAATCGGCTTCCCGGAAATCTTCAGGTACTCATCAAAGACTGTGGGGCAAGAGTGAGATGATGTCTGGAGAAGCTGCCAAGATACCTTCAAGCCCAACCCCGAGCTCGCAGGAGATGCTCACCCAGGCGGAGGTGCTGCTTGCTTCGCCGGCCAAGGATGTAGATGAACTGGGCCTCGTCCGTGCCCCATTTCAGCTCGCCGGCTTCCAGCAGGTCCTTGTGGGATGGGGAAGGCAGCAGAGCCCGAGTCAGGGTGCTGCTCACGTGAGGCTCTGCCCAAGCACGGGCACCCTTGGTGCCCACCTGCCTTTTGCAGGCCTATGTCTGGATGGTCCCAGTGCCACCAGCCCTGTCCCTGCCCATATGCCACCTGTCCCAGCGACCTGCCAAGCCTCACCTTGGCATCCTGCTCTACCAGGTCCTCGCTCACCACATTGTCCTCCTCCCTGGTGCCCTGTGGGACAGACATGGCCTCAGCCCTGCTGGGCACAGGCACCCACCACCTACAGATGCTGGACAGATGGACATACCTGAAGCAGAACAACGAGCATCTTCTTGAAGTGGCCCGATGTGTCTCCAACGATGTCAGCCTCCAGGTCTCTCTCATAGGCTGGTGGAAGAGGGAGAGATCAGGGCCTGGAAAGCTGGATCCCTTCACCTCTGCCCCTTGTCCTGGCCCAAGGGGACACAGGGCAGCCCCTGCCCTTCCCCAGCCCTCACCGTCTTTGTAGGCGGCCACCAGGTCATGGATCTCCTGGTTGGTGCGGGAGGCAAGGATCTCAATGAGGCACTTCTCATCCGTGCCAATGCCCTGCAGGCAGAGATGCAGCCCCATGAGCGGTGGGCCCAGCCGGGGCATCCTCGGAGGGGCCCCGGGGGGGGCTGCCAACCCCTTACCGCGATGGCATCTTTGATCTCCTTGGCGTCGCTGTAAGCTGGGGGCCGCATCAGGCTCACGATCAGCCGCTCAAACTTCCCCGTCAGCTCGTACTTGAGGTCTGCGATGAGGTCCTGGTGGAGGGGGAGAAAGGGGCTGGGGGACCCTTTGCTCCACAGCATCTCTGAGTGGGTCCAGGGAGCGGTGGGTCCCTGCATGGGCTGGTTGGTGGCAGCCACGGCCACCTGCATCTGCAGTGGGGGCACGGACCAGGGAGCATTTCTGCCATTACCTTCCCATAGAGGGACTTGTAGGCTTGGCAGATCTCCACTCGCTGCTTGTTGCTTCTGGATGTGATGAGGTCGAGGATGGCCTCCTTGTCGCTGCCTGCGGGGAGAGCCGGGAGTCACACTTAGCCCCACAGCTGGGTCTCACCATAGCCATCCTGCCGTGCCCAAAGCTGCTTCTGACTCGGGGCCAGGAGGAGAAGCAGAGCTGAGCTGGCTCCAGGGAGGAAAGGGAGCCAGGAGAGGTCCTGGCACACTGCTGAAGCAGACAGGCAGCTGAGAGGGGAGGCGATGCAGGATGCCCAGCCATGCAAGGGTCAACCGAAGGAATAGGGGACATGAGGGTGGCCCCGGGGTGGCAATCCAGAGGAGCATCCATACCAAATCCCTTCATGGCATTGTACAAGGCCTCTGCGTCCTGGCTGGCATCAAAGCCTTGGAAATCCTTCACCGACCCCCTGTAGACCTAGGGAAAAGGAGGTGAGAAGGTGAAAGGGGAAGGAGCAGCCCCTGGTGGGATGGGGGGAAGGAGAAGTTGAAGCTGAGCAGGATTGGGGCGAGATCTGCTCCTGCTTGGGCTGCCCGAAGGCAAAGCTCGGCCTCAAACATAAACACTTGTTCTTCTCCTCAGTTGTTTCCTTTCCTGTTTGCTCTCCCCACTGTGCAAATTTGTATGCCGGGTCACTGGAGTACACAGCCTTCCCTCTCATATCTCACTGGCATTGCACTCTGTTTGCTGCTTGTGCCCCGTGTTTAAGCTGGATACAACCCTCCCTGCCGCGCCAGCAGGAGCTGGTGGTTTGACGAGAGGTTTCTTGAGCACATTTGGGTTCCCAGCTCCATCTGGGGGRGTTCACCAGGAAAAGGGAAGACCCCATGGGAGAGTTGGATACCCTGAACACAGGACCAGGGTGATCCCCCTTGCAACGCAGCCGGGCCGAAGGGAGTTACGGGGGGTGAATTGAGAGCGATGAAGGAAGTCATTTTCCTACCGCCTGTTGCGAGCAGGGAAACCCTCCGGATGCTGAGGATGCCCAAGCTCTGCATGGCCTCCAAGCGAGGAGACACATGTACAAAATCATTGTGGGCTGCTAAGCGGAAAGCACTGAGAAGTGCCAGAGCTGCCAACAGCTTGTCCTGCCCCAGCACGTGCTCCTGCAGGGCCCAGGCTGGTCTGAGGGGTCGGAGCAGAGATCCTGGGTACAGGGAAAGACTTTCCCAGGAGCCTGAGAAATCCTGGGGGTTGGCATGATCCACTTCTGTCTGCTCCTCTGCACCTCCAGGCTGCACAACGGGGATCCCAGGAGCGACACCCCCAAACAGAGACCTCAGGAAAAAGCAGGGACTGGGTTTCCCCTCCCTAGGTCAGCTGTGCCTGAGGGAATTCACCCCGGAGCCTGGGACTGGACTCTGAATGAGGTCAGCACAAACCCTGGGTGGAAGCAGATATGAAACCAGCCCAGCCCCACATAAGGAACTGGGACACATCCCCATCGGAGGCAGGGAGTGGGAAGAGCTGAACAGCAGCGTTTCCTTAGCGGTCTTGCTGGGGAGCAGGAGGGCTGGGAGCCAGGCTGAGCTGGGGCTCTCAGCTGTGTCAGCACCCTGGGAAACTCTGAGCATCTTCCCTTGGCTCTCCTTGTACCATGTGCCAACTGGGTGCATACACCTCCCAGGGCTTGCTTGCTCAGGATCTGCTGCAGGGCTTGTTTAAAATCCCCAAGAGCTGTATGAATGCCCAGGGCTGTTGCCAGCATGGGCATCTAAAGCTGACATGTCCCCAGAGAAGATGGGCATCAGGCAGGCAGCACCAGTACCGGCATCCCTGACCCAGCAAGTGTCTCCAGGAATGAACCTAAGGGGATGGACACGGGGCAGCCCTGTACCCATTGTTCCCCTGGGCCCCATCCCAATGCTGCTGCACAACACAGCTTCACTGTGCATCTCACACAGCTGGCCTCTGTACCCCCATTTTCCAGAGAGAAACCAGTCCAGGCTGGGCACATCCCAGGCCCTGTCAGGAGGAGCTGCTGGCACTGGTGTCCCACGTGGTGGGGACCAGGTCAGGCAAGAGGAGACACTGCCCTTCGAGGGAGCTGGGCGGGCGCAGGGACAGATCATATTGCAGGTGATTCATCCGGAGATCTGGATTTAGCCTCGCTTCCCGGCAGCTTCCAGACCCTCCTGGCTCAGTGCAAGCTGCTACCCACACACATGCCTTGCAGAGACATAAATAAGGAATTGCGGGGTAAAGGAGATGCCCAGAGGCAGCAGGAGGGGATGAAGGTGGCTGGAAGGTGCTGGGGTCGCACGGGTGGTGATGGGGAGACAAGTTGTTGGCCCTGGTTAAATGGGGAGGATGGTTAAACAGGGCTGCGTTCTTGCCTGCTGAGCCATCGAAGCATGAGCTGCCTGCCTTGCCGCAGTGCTGCCATGGTGGGGGCAAGGGAAACTGAGGCAGGAGCTCAGCGCTGTGCATCGCCCCATGCTCCCTGCACTCTCGTGGGAACAAGCCCCAGGGAGGTACAGAAACACCACTCAGGAGGGAAACGGCATCCTGCCCGCTGCGCCCTCCTCACACCCCCATCCCCCTTTCCATTCCCCGCTTCAGCTGCCGGGGCCCCCCGCCTCCCCTCCTCCAGCCTCTGAGTCATCCCGGCCTGCCCGGGACCTCCCAGCTAAAAATAAGCCAGGCTGGGGCCAGGAGGGTGGAAGCAAAATTCCCAGCATGGCTTTGMTCTCTCCTGCCGCACGGCTGCTTGGGTCCTGGACCACTGCAGGGGTGATGCTCATGCACACTGTGCCTCAGTTTCCCCACCCAGAGCCAACCACCCCCTCGGCTGGGCAGGAAGCCATGGGTAATTGGGCTTGAGGCAACGATTACTTATTTCTCGAGGAAATGGAAAGCAGAGCCTGGCCCTGAGCAGTGGAGAGGGGAGGCTCTGGACTTGGACTCCTCCCCTGCGTAGCACAGTGCAGGCAGGCTGTACCCCCCATGCAGACTGTACTCCGCCAGCAACAGCTGCCCACCGAGGCAGGGCTTTCCACCCACGCCAAGATGTTTTCCTGGCTGCGAGGGATCACCTGCTCACCCAGCTGCCACATTGCACCAGCCCCGGCTTGGAGGGGGGAGAAATCCAGGCTGGGGGGGAGAGGCCAAAGCGGGGCTGCATGCCTTGCAGCGGGCTCAGGCACAGGCGGGATTTCTCTCCAGTGAAAGCCCAAATCCCCAGTGCAACGTCTGTTCTCCTCCCCTTCCCGCAGCCTCGCTTCTTTCCTCCATCCCACTGTGGTCCCAAAAGGATTTTTGCTCCTCGCTGTCCCTGCTCTCCCAGTTGCCCACCCCAGTGCTTCCCCCATCTGCATCACATCCAGACAGCGCTGGCTGGAGAGGCAGGAATGTAAAGAGGCTCCAGGCAGCATCGTGCCCCATGCACATCACCACCATCCTTGCTGCATGATGGAGACGCTGCGTCGGCTCGGGTGTCTGCCCCGTGGCAGGCACCCCCAGGACCCATCCCTGCAGTGTGTGGGTCACCCTTACCTTTCCTTTAGGTGCCATGGCTTCCCAAGCTGGAAATCACGGGAGTGAGGGCAAGGAGGAGCTGTGGGAGGGAACAGAAAAGCCCACATGAGCCAAAGCCCCCTCTCTGGAGGCTGCGTTAGTTAAGGGAGACTTTGCTCCCTCCCTCGGGCGCTGCTGCCAGCCACCACTGCAGGTGCGGTACCCGTGGGAGGGCGATGGTGGGTGCTGCTGGGGAGGCTCAGGGAGAGGGGCTTCACCAGCCGCCCTGTGGTCACCAGAACTGAGCTCCTTTGGTATCTGGCACCGAGTTGGGGACCCCATGGGCCGGTGGCAGTGGAGATGGGTCCCCATGCAGCTTCCTGCCAGCGCCAAGAGAAACCAGGAGGGGAAGAAAGTGCTGAATACATGGAAATGGGCTGAGCATCCTCCGCGGGGCTGACACTCCTTGCTGCACCCCGCAATGCTCCCCCTGCTCCTTGCAGCCCCCCAAGCCCTGGCACCATCCCAGCTTCAGCGGCTGCTAGGGACGCCCTGTTGCTGCATGGTGCCGGGGCTGGGCAGCCCCCGCAAAGTCCCACCAGCTTTATCTGAGTTTCCGTGCACCGAATCAAGGCCGCCATCAGTCCCACGCACCCAGCAGAGCCCAGGAAACACAGCCGGGTTGCCAGGGTAACTTGCAGGTTGTTTTCTAACACTAGCACCATTTGTAGCTGCAACCCGCTGCGGCATGGACTCTCCCCATCCCCCCAGAGAAAGTCCCCAGACAGCGCCATTTGCTCCAAGAAAGCTGACGGAGGGAGAGAAACAGCTGGAAAATGGAGCACGGCCATGAATGAACCGCTGAGTGTCAGCTGAGCTCCAGCCATGAGGCACAGCTCCCTCCTCGCCAGTGCTCGCCCTCCCTCCGAGACACGTTGCAGGAAAGCTCAAGGCACAGTGGGGCCGCCCTGGGGGGATTTCTGCCCCCAGCCGAGCTCAATTTCATGCCGTGGAGCAAGTAGGGAAAAATAACATGAACTTCCCCAGCTTGGCCCTGCATCCCTGCGAGAGCACCCATGGAGGGGGATACCCAGCCTTGCAGCCATTGGTGTGGCTGGGTCACCCCGCTCGGGTGGAGGAAGCCTTCTGGCACCCGCAGGCATCCTTGCTGAGGGGAGGAAGTTTTGCAGAAAACCAGAGCTGCCTTTGCCTCCCCTTCCCATTTCAGCTGGGGAGGCTGCAAGCCTCGGCCACCCTTCCCCACAGCTCCTGGCTGGGGGAGAGTCCCCGCATGCCCCATGTGTAGTGGGGCTGCACTGCAGCCAGGTATTGGCTGGACGCCAGGGCATCCCAGCCCCCGGCCCATGCAGCCTTTTCATGCCACTCAGGAGACTGTACGTGAAGCTGCATACCCTCCAGGGAATGGAGAAAGCCCTGTGTGGCACAACTCTCCTGCCTTGCTCCATGCATGCGGCAGCTGGGCTGAGACTGCCCAACTCATCTCAGCAGTGGTGGAGAATCCCCAGCCACACCCAGTCCCCAGCCTGTCCCTGCAGCACCCCATCCCTGTCCCCAGCCGCTGCTGACACCTCTGCAGAGGCTGCAGGAGCAGCCCCAGCTCTTGCCCTGCCAGCAGGCGATCCAGGGAGGATGCCCGGACAAACACACCGCATCCATGGGGCAGGTGGTGAAACCTGGAGGCTGCAGAGCCCAGGCACGGGGATGTACCTGCCCCCCCGAAATGATGGAGGGGTTTGGGTTGTGGGGGTCCCTGGACAGAAAGTGCCATGAGAAACCCTAAATGATGTGCACAGCCCGTCCCCTTTGCAGAACGACCCACCCTTGCCACAAAGCCTCTGTTGCCCCAGCAGTGTGCACCCCGCCAGCCTCTCCATGGCCCCACCACAGCTTTGGGCTCAGGGGTTTCACCCCAGGAGCCCAGCAGCTATTTTTGCAGCCCCCTGCCTGGCGGGGCTCTCCTGGCATGGCTGCACAAGGTGAAGGCCACGGCACATGCAGTGCCCCGCCGCCCGTCATCCTGCCCGCGGGGCGGAAAAGGAGCTTCGCCAGGTTAAAAAAAGCGACATCCGTCCTCCCCGCGTGGCAAGGGAGGTCCCCAGAGTCCCCTGCCCCACCCCAGCGCCAAAAGTCCCCCTGCCCGTCTAGAGCTCCGTGCCTCTGAGGTGTCATACGGTGCGTTTGCCTGTGCAAAACTCGGCGGGTACCAAACCAGGGGGATCCTCCCCGCCGAGCCCAGCTCGGACCCCTGCATGGAGGGATGGGCGTTTCCATGGCCGCCGCAGCGCCGGGGCACGAACAAAGGCGCATCCCGGCCGGGACACACCCATAGGCCCTGCAGCAATGCCTGCGCCCACCCGAAAAAGCACCCGCCGGCAGTGCAGCCTCCCAGGTTTTTGTTAAAAAGGAAGGATTTTTCATAAGAAGAAAAAGAAAACAAGGATCCCCCCTGCAGCCACCCCTTGGAGGGAGCCTCCGCTTGCACAACTCGCTGCCCAGCCAGCACTTTCCTCCCCTTGCACGCCACCACAGTGGCTTCGCACACCAGCACCATCCCCTCGCCTGCCAGCATGGTCCCCCCGCACGTCAGCGCACACTTACGAGCAGCACCGAGGTCTGACCGGGCGTGCGCGCGGGAACAGCCAGCCGCCGGCGCGTACTTGTGGCCGTGCGCTCGTCCTTGGCGTGCAGCTGTTTCCTCCCGGTGAGACGTCACCGCTCACGAGCCCTCCAGTCCCCGCCTGCTGTGTCACCAGGGTCAGGGCTGCACTCCCACCCTCGCCGCCATGCCAGACCTCACCCCTCAGTTTTGGGTGCCCACGGTGCAGGGGGACCTGATGCCACCTGCAGAAGCCCTGCCAGGGCATGGGGAAGGGGGTCACTCAGTAGAAAAGCCCCACTGGTGTGTGCAGGGGCTGCATGCTAGCAGCAGTGACACACGCAGTGCAAGGCAATAACGGTGATTGCGCTTTGACTACGGAAATTTCAACCCCTTCCGTCCCCCCTGCCCTGGTTTCCTGGTGAATGCCAGGGTGCAGAGTACCCTGCTGCCTCCCAGGCTGGTGCTGCTGCTGGCCACCTCCACCTGCACCAAATCACCCCCTTCCCTGGTCATGGCTGGAAAATGTCCATCCCTGACTCTCTCTGCAAAAGCCAAGGGACAGGGGGGTTGGCCTCTCAGGACCTGCTTAAGGGGGAAGGTGCTGACCAGGGCTCTGCAAGGAGCACCCGTGGGGCAGGAGCCAAGCTGGCACAGGGAGCTGGGGAGAAGGAGCTCGCTGGCCCCCCCAAGCTTCCCTTCCATGCTGCAGACACAGGGATGAGAAGACCTTGCAGCACAGCTGTGGGTGGAGGTACAGGCTGAGTCTCTCTGAGATGCTCCTGGCAGGCTGTACCGCTGCCTGCAGTGCCCCGAGGCCATTTCCTTCCCTGCCTCGCCCAGGTTAACCCCACTCCTTCTTTACCACCACCCTTTGCCCCAGCCAGCACAGAAGCTGCAGAAGGGCTGGAGGAGCTGGCAGGGCTCCCCAGGAGCCATGGGCAGCGGTGTCTGTGCTCTGGCTGATACCAGCAGGAGCAGATAAAACCAAGGCCCCCCTCGAGACATTGAAGGCTGCTGGCATGTAACCCTTCAGGCATCCAAGCCCTGGTGGTAGCTGCTGGCTAGAGCATCTCTCTGGGGCTGCAGGGCAGCTGAACTGCTCAGCCCCACCTGTCCTGGGAGACAGTGGTCCTGGGCAGCAGGGACCCCAGGCTGGGTGTGATATGCCCGATGGCTGGCATACAGCCACAGGGCTGTGCCCCTCCAGGGGACTGGAGGCACCCTGGGAGGGGGAGACCCTTGGTCCCTCAGGGCAATGTTCCCTTGGGCTGGCGTTGGTGTCTGGAGACCTCGCTCATGTGAGACGGCGTGGGTGACAAGCACGGCTTTGTTCACCCTGCTCTGCAATGCAGGACAACAGCCCTGCTCTCCTCCCAGTGCCCCTAGCTGTGTCATGGTGTGCTGAGCCCCCCAGCCCAGAGGTGCTAGCCCAGCTGCTCACAGGGTGCACTGGGGACATGGGGCTACCCCATACAGCCAGGACAGGACAGCCTTGTGGTTAGAGCATACACCTATGCTTTAGGTGCTCTAGATCCTACCTTGCTTTGTTCCTGCATGGCTGATGTCCCCTTCCTCTGCTCCTTACAAGCTGAAGGATGTGCTGAACTACATCACAGCCTAAGAGGTTTTTGTCCCCAAATACTATAAGCAGACTTAGCCTGAGCACTGTCTACAATAAAATCAAAGTTAGTTCCTCACCCCAAAAATACCAGCTCCCAGCCTCTCCTCAGAGCCCCAGATTTGGTTGTCTTCTCCCAAGGTGCTGAAGACCAGCCAGATCACACCATAGCTTCCCCCATATCCTCTCCCTGCTAGGAGCAGCCCTATAGAACAGCTGTACTGGAGCCTGAGGGCACTTATATGCCTTACTGGCCCTGAGCAGCCTCACCTGGGGCTGCCACCCACATAGCCCTGGGCCCCCATTTAAGCCCAGCCCTGGACTCACCCTAGCCCCTGCTTGCACTCTACTGCTCAGCCTCTGTGGGCTGTACCCCAGGAGGGAGGCACTGTGTCAGGGTCATTCCTGATACCCATTTCATTCATCATGGAGGAGCACCCAGGTCTTGTTGCACCCTTGCAACCTGAGTAGGGTAGGTGTTGCTTGGGCTGAGAGCTGCAGCCCCAGCCCTGCTCCCAGGACAAGGCTGGATGGGTCAGTGATGGATGGTGCTGCTGCCTGCTCTTCTACAAGCTGCACTCAGGCTGACTGGGTACTTCTCTTCTTCATCTAACGCTGCTGTCTCCATGCAATGGGGGTGTGACAAGGTGGGGGCAGCAGCTGGGGTCTTGGTGCCCAAATACTGGGGAAGCACAGGCAGCCTCAGGACTTTGCTTCTGGGAGCTACACATGGATGTGTTGCTGCAAACATCCCATGGAGCTGCGTCTGTGCTCCTCTGCCTTGCTGCTGCAGTCAACTCTTGAACCTGCTCACCTCCCTCTGTGTTCCCCAGGGACAGCTCAGCCTGGGTACAGTCATAGCTGTAGGTGCATGCACCCCTGGCATCCTGACCTGGCCATGTTTCTGCCCCTCTCTGCCTGGGTTTCCTCCAAAACCTGCTCCATAGATTGAGATGAGGGTCCTGGTGTGAGGGAGTGGGGACAGAGGGAAGGGGTTCCCCCTTCCACCTGCACAGGCAACTTTGAAATGTTAATTAAACTCCCTCAATAATGCCTCTGAGCCTATTAGCATTGCAGGCTTGTGTGTATGATTTGGAAGGCGTTGTGGGAAAAATATTTCTGCATAGATTTCCCATTGTGCAGCCCAGAGTGGTGGTCAGTGTGGGGAGGGCCAGGGCGCTCCCAAAAGGGATTTAAGGGGAGAGTGTAACTGGGGCTGCCTGGTGCTCACCCTCCCCATCAGCTCGCAGCTGGAGCAGTTTGCCCAAAGGATGGCCGGAGTAAGTAGTTTGTTTGCAGAAGGGAAAATCATCAGGGCGAGATGCCCTGGGTGGGAGTGGTGGTGTGCAGCGGGTGGGTGCTGCTGGGGGGGGGGTGGGAAGGCAGCCTCAGCTGGCCTGGCCTTGGGCAGCAGCTCTCTAGCCCCCAGGAGACACAGCAGTTCTCCTGGAGGTTGGGGCTCCCTGTGCCACAAGGGCTTACAGCACCCCATCCTGCGGGTCAGGGTGCTGGGCACTGCCCTGTCCTCTCTGGGCTCCATGCTACAGCAGGGACCGCATGGCCCTGTGATCCTCGGTGCTGCTGGGACATGCTGGTGCGCAGGGTTTCCAGCTGGGTCCCTGGCCCTGTAAGTAGCAGATTATGGGATTTGAAGCAAGCAGCATGGACTTTGCTGCAGGGTAACCTGGAGGTCCTGGCAGCACCATGCAGACATGGAGGCATGTAGCCCCCCCTTTCTCCAGTCCTGGGAGCTCTTGGGGAAGGATGGGCGGGATGGGGGAAGGCACACAAATCCCAGGCATGCCATACCAAGCACCTCACTTGTTCCAAGCACAAATATCGGGGTTTCTGCTGGGCTGACATCCCCATCTGTGACCTGAGCAAGCCACAGCATTACTGTACTGGCTGATGGCCCAAGGGACCCAGTCTCTGTCTGAGCTGTGCCATTGACCCACAGTTACAGGTGCTGTGGGAGCATCTTCAGCTGAGCAGATGGGTCCTTCCTGGTGCACTTCAAGGCCAATGGCTGCTCCAGGAGCAGAGCATCTCCCATCTCCCTCCTTCTCTGGTCTGGTTTCTGCATTTCAAATAGTGTCAGTGTCAAAGCTGGGACAATGYTGGCTGTGCTTCCCTGCTGAGGATGCTGCTGGAGCAATAGGACTTTCTGAGCTGGCAGGGGGACAAGCAGGTGTCTTTGTCCCCTCTCACTATAGCACAAGTCAGACAGAGCCCAGCAAACCCCAGTCATGCATTGCTCCACTTCTCACTGGGGATGAGAGAGCAATGCAGCCACTTTAGCCCCATCTTGCTCCAAAATGGGCTGCTTTTCTGGCAGAGACAGGAAACAGGCAGCACCCAGGGAGTCTGGACAGCGGGAGCTGCAAGGAAAATGTTCAGGCTGGGTTTGGGTCACATCCCCGGGGTGGTGCCCGTGGGGCAGCAGCATCCTCACACCTGCTGCTTTCCTCTCCTGCAGGTGCCATGCTGGGGCTGCCTGCTCTCTGTTTCGAAGATGCTTTCCCGCAGAAAGCGAGTCCCAGCTGGCTCAGAGGGCTCCAGCCTTTGCCGCTGCCTCTCCACCGTGGACCTCGTTGCCTTGGGAGTGGGCAGCACTCTGGGGGCTGGCGTCTACRTCCTGGCAGGGGAAGTGGCTAAGACCAGCTCCGGCCCGAGCATCGTCCTTGCTTTCCTGATTGCAGCTGTGGTGTCTGCTTTGGCAGGGCTGTGCTATGCCGAATTCGGGGCTCGCGTGCCCCTGGCCGGGTCCGCCTATCTTTACAGCTATGTGACAGTGGGTGAGCTGTGGGCGTTCATCGCTGGGTGGAATCTGCTGCTGTCCTATATCATCGGTATAAGGCCCTCTTGATCCCTCCACCTTTGCTTTGCATTGGTGGCTTTGGTGGGTGTCATTAGCAGACCCCACGGGGCCACCATTGCTGCCCCAGCCACCACTTCTCCCCAGGTACCGCCAGTGTTGCCCGGGCCTGGAGCGCTACCTTTGACCAGCTCCTCGGCAAGAAGATGGGGAAATTTTTGGGTGCTCATGCAGCCATGAGCTCTGTGGGGCTGGCAGAGCACCCGGATGCCTTTGCCGCTGGCCTGGTGGTCCTGCTGGCAGGTAGGATGCCTCCCCCTGTGCCACCCTCCATCATGTAGGATGAGCTCCTCACCCTACCATGGGCTCTTCAGGATGGTGCTGACTCCTCTGAGGCTTTGCCATTTCCCTGAGYAAAGAATGGGGTATACAAGGGGAATCTGGGAAAATCTGCAGATCCTCCTGACTCTACCACTGTCCCCCCTTTTCCACCCTCCCCAGTCATGTCTACCCTGGGCCTGGTGCCGTCCAGGAGGCTTGGCCAGTTCTGCTGTTTTTGTCCCCAGGGCTTCTTTCCTTTGGAGTGAAGGAGTCCACCACGGTCAACAAAGCCTTCACAGCTCTCAATGTGCTTGTACTGCTCTTCGTCACAGTGAGCGGCTTCATCAAAGGCGACCTGAGCAACTGGAAGCTCAGGGAGGATGACCTGCCATGGGCAGCTGCCCATGAGACTGGGTATGAGGGGTGCCGCTCTGCCTGGGCTGCCTTCAGAGGGCGATGGGGATGGCTGGGTCACCCCCCTAATGCTTTATCCCAGGAAATCCCACTTTCTCCCATCTCCCATTTCTCCCTGCCCTGTTGGCAATGCATCAAAGAGCCAAAGTCCGAAGCCCTGCTGCGGTGATGCTGGAGGGGTGAGCAGGTTGGATGGGCTGTTCAGCCTGGCCCTGTCCTGGGATCCCATTGCACTCACCCCTCTGCACTGCCTGACTCTTCCTCCTCCTCCTCCCAGGAACCAGTCTGTGGCCGAAAATGTGACCAGTGCCTTTGGGGTGGGAGGCTTCATGCCCTATGGTTTCACCGGGACCTTGGCTGGAGCCTCTACCTGTTTCTATGCCTTTGTTGGATTTGACTGCATCGCTACCATGGGTAAGTGAGGCAGGAAGAGATGCCGGCAGGACTCTCCCCTGCAGACTGGGGGGCCATGGCAGTGATTCTCCCTACAGCGCTGGGAGCTGGTGTAGGGCTGGGCTGGGAATGGGCACATTGCCGGCTCTGTCCCACAGCCGCTCTCTCCTGCCCTCCCTGCTCAGAGGAGGAACTGTAAGAGCCCATGTGGCATGACGGGGCTAATCCTGAAGCAGAGACAGTCCCTATCCCCATAACCCTGGAGCCCAGGAGGTCTAGTGGTCCTTGCTAGAAGGCCTCTGTGTCCCCTCTCATGGGGGGACACAAGATATTAAATGAGCATCTGTTTTTACAGCTGAGCTTGTCCTCCCCAGGGGAAGAAGTGAGGGACCCGCAGAGATCCATCCCCACAGGCATCGTCCTCTCCCTCCTCATCTGCTTCCTCGCGTACTTCGGGGTGTCTGCTTCCCTCACCCTGATGATGCCCTACTACCTCCTGGACACCATGAGCCCACTCCCAGCAGCTTTTGAATACGTTGGCTGGAGCAGTGCAAAGCATGCTGTGGCTGTGGGGTCACTGTGCGCCCTGACGACCAGGTGAGGGGCGGCCCCTGACAGCAGCTCTGTGGCTCAGGGCAAGGTTGCACTGGAGCTGTAACACATGCAGGAGCTACCCCCAACCCCTTCCTTCTGACTGCCCTGCTCAGCCAAAATCCCTCAGCCTTTCCTCACAAACCCTGTTGCTCCCAGCCTGGCGCCTCCTGATCAAGGAGAGCAACCAAACCCCTTGGCATGCCACTTTAGCCCAAAGCTGGAGGAAGTGGTCAGGTGCTTGGTGGCACCGTGACCGCAGGAGCAGGCTGGGGTGTCTCGGTGTGCACAGGGCTCCTGGTGACCTGCGGACATCACTTCCCTGATACTGTCCCTCATCTGATGGTGAGGGAGGTGATGGTCTTGTCAGCATGGTCTTGAGAAGGTCATGGACTGCACAGATGAATGGGAGCTCCCTTGGCACCCAAGGAGGAGCAAAAGGCAGGATGGCACCTCCTGGATTCCTGCCCTCTTCTCCCCCATCTCCTCCCCTCTCTGCAGCCTCCTGGGCTCCATGTTCCCCATGCCACGGATCCTGTATGCAATGGCTCGAGATGGACTCCTCTTCAAACCTCTGGCCAAAGTTAGTCGCCGTCAGTGCCCGGTGGTGGCAACACTGGTGTCTGGAGGAGTGGCTGGTGGGTGAGCRATTGGGTTACCCCTTAACCTTGAGCAGGGCTTGGTGGATGTCCTCTTTCAGCAGGACAACACAGACCCCCTAGCTTGCCAGTAGCTGTTTGAGCAATATCTCTCCACCCAGAGAGAGGTCTCCTCACTGTGGGTGAGGACCATTTGGCCTTGATGCTGTTCTGGACACCAGTTCAGCCTCTCTGAGCTGCCAGGCAGGAGGTAGCAGGATGCTTTGCACTAGTGACTGAAGCATCACCAGCTCATTGAGGTGCCTGAGTCCTGTTGCAGCGGGTGTCAGGGGGACCCGGGGGGGCAGAGGGAGAGCTCGGCTGAGACAGGCACAGCAGCAGTGCTGCCACCTCTGCTGGGAGGCTGGAAGGGCTTCTCATCCCCACAGCTCTCTTGGCCCTCCTCTTTGACCTGAGAGCCCTGGTTGACATGATGTCTATCGGCACCTTGCTGGCCTACTCGCTGGTGGCTGGCTGTGTGCTGCTGCTCAGGTGAGACTGCTGGGGACAGGGCTCACCCAACTTCTGATGTTGGCCATGCCCGGGACAAGGCCCTGGCCTTGGTGCAGTGCAGGTGCATGCTCACGTGCCTTGACATCCGATATCTGCTCCTCAGGTATCGGCCTGGACCCAGCGCTCAGGACACTCCTGTGGGGAAGGTCCTGGCTGTGCAGCTCTGGTGGGACCATCTTGTCCGGCCACCCCCGCATCCCATCCCATGTTCCTCCGCTGCAGTGGCCTGGGCTCTGACAGCCATAGGTATGCCCGGGAGTGATGGATGGGCTTTATGGGGAGCCGGTGTGGGGGTACCCACGTGGGACATTGCTGCTGTAGCACAGGCTGGCAGATTCCTGCTCGCTGAAAACCACCCAGCAGTGGGATGCAGGCAGGGTCTGCCTGGCTCCCTCCTGCCCTCTCCCGACTGCCGCACAGCTGGCTGCCCCAAGGGGACCTTGGGAAACCTCTGGCTCCCTCCTCTTCCCAGACTGGAGAGAAAAGCTAAACCTACCATGACAAGCCACCCATCCCTGTCCCCTGGTTGTCCTTTGTCCTTCCCACCATGGCAACCTGGGTGCTGCAGCCCGGGAGAGGGATGGGCTCAGCCTGGGGAAGCGCTGCCCTGACACACTGCCGTGGGCCCTCCACAGCCACCCTGGTCTGCGCCGTGAGCTGGGTGAGCACCGCCGGGCTACCCTGCCTCCGGGCTGGGGGTGCCTGGTGCATCATCGCTCTGGCTCTGCCTCTCCTGGGGATCCTGGTGGCAGCTCTGCTCATCTGGAGGCAGCCTCAGAGCCGGGAGAGAGCACCCTTCATGGTGAGCACACAGCCCAGCCCTCGGGGACCATCCCCAGGGAGRAGGACCTGGGGGATGGAGAGGAGCCAAGCACCACAGCCCCATGGGGAAAGGGTTACGTTTCATTGGGAGGTGTTCCCTCTGCTTCAGGTCAGGCAGACCTTGGCTGCATCCACGTTGAACAAAGTGCTGTTGGAGGCATCGGGCAGCTCACGGGATTTTCCATAGGGACTGCGAGGGCTGCCTGGTTCTTCCCCTCCATGTCTCACAGGCGAAAGGGGCACCTCCTGCAACCCCAACTGAGCCCAGTGCCTGCTGCATGAATCAGAGCTGCTCTTCAGTAAAAAGAAACACGGTCCTGATACCCTGGGTTGATTTTGCTAGTGGTTTACTGCCTCCCCCTTAAATTCTGCAGCACCTCCCGCCCCAGTGCAGGACCTGTCGACCAAACCACCCTCCATGAGCATCCCTCTCCAGCACAGGCTGCAGTCCCAGCTCAGGTCTCCGAGCCTTACAGCCTGATGGCCGGGCTGGGCTTCCTCTTGCCTGTCGGCAGCTAGCCAAAGCAGCAAAGAGCCCAAGTGGGCTGTGAAACCCCTGCCCATGGGCCAGCCGGTGCCTCTGGGTGAAGGCATGACCCTGTTGCCTTGTGCTTGGTCCCTGTAGGTTCCCTGCCTGCCCTTCCTGCCGCTCCTCAGCATCACCATCAACAGCATCCTGATGGCCCGGCTCAGCGCAGCCGCCTGGCTGCGGTACCTGCTCTGGATGGCCATCGGTAAGCCCGAACACCCTTGAGGTCCCGGAGCTGGCGGCAACCTCTTTGGGTGAAGCATAGGTGGTTTGAGAGCCCGTGGCATTAATGCTGGCTGCAGAGTGGTGGTGGGTGGATGGAGGAGATGCTGAACTTTAATGTCAAAGGGTGGCAGGAGCACCCCATCCTCTGATGTGTGGCTCAAAGGAGTGGGAACTTTGTGGCTGGGAGGGGAGGGAAGAGAGAGGATCCCCCCCACCCTATTCTGCCCGTTCCCAGGTTTCCTCATTTACTTTGGCTATGGGATTCGACACAGCATTGAGAGCCGTCGGCCCAAAGGGGCAGCCCCCTGGGAGCTGCCGGGAAGCACAGCCAGGGAGGTGGCCCCAGAGCCCTGCGAGACTGCACAGTGCCCATCTGCTCCAGGGCAATAAAAGGAGACAGGCTGGTCCCTGAGCACCTGGCTCCCTCCACCCTGTGCCCCAGGGCCAAAGAGGCCCCTTGGGCAGAAGGTCCCATCCCACGGAGGGGCACAGCCTTGACACAAGCCCCCAGAGCTGTTTTCTCCCGAGTCTGGTGAACCTCCCTGAGCAGCCTGAATCCTCATGGCAAGCCCCTGCTGAAGGAGTTTTGTTTGGAGAGGATAAAGCAGATAAGTGTTTTTGCTGCTGTTACTGGATTGTGGTTTTTCTTTTTTTTGCCTTTGAAACCTCTCCCTGCAGCCCCCCAACTTCTCACCCTGTCCCCTTGCTCACCCTGTCCCTCAGCTGCTCACGGCAGAGTGGAGCGGAGGCTTCTCGTGCTGCTCTGACCCTCCACGCTGCCTTGGCACCCCGAGGCAGGCAGGGCTGACCTGCCTGTCCCCTTGTGACCACCAAGGCACTGCCTGGGCTGAGCTTTTTCCTCCTTACTGTGGGTAAGTCCTTTTCTGGACTCATTGATTCCTCCTCCACGGTTCCCAGCACTCCCCTTTCCCAGAGCCAGGCACATTCCTCTGGGTCCCATGCAGGATGCGCCTTCGGGGGAGTGGGAAGCAGCACCAGGTGCCCAGAGCACCCGACCCTGCCAGCCTCATCTCCCTTTGCCCAGAGATCCTGCCCCCTTCAACCACAGCTAGGCAGGATTTGCTGGAGCAGCAACCTGCCCCATTTCCCTTGCTTTGGTGCTACAGCACCTGGTGCATCCTCCCACATCCCTGAGTTGCTGTGCAAAGCTGGAGGCTGCCCCACAACCTGTCCCCAGAGCCATGGGGATGCATGGAGCAGTGGGTGCCCTGGGGGGACACCGCTCTGACACAACAGGCATCCCCATTTCCCACTCTGGGCACCCCTGAAGGTGCTCGGGTGAGAGCCGGAACCCACACCAGTGTCGCCTTCCTGGCTGCCTCGTTCAGCTGATATTTTCCCAATAAGGATTGGCACAAAGGACGGAAGCGGCTGTTGCAGTGGCCCTGCCGGCTTGGCAGGGCTGGGAGCCCATTGAAATGAATGAAACGAGGGAAGGAGCAGAAAAAGGGGGACGGGCAGCAGGGGCCTCCTCTGGGGCTCCCTTGTTGTGGCTTTGTGGTGCCTGCTCCCACCCCTTCCCGTTCTCCCCCTGCCCTAGGTGCGGACCATGCGGCCCCATTGCGAGATGCTCCCGCACCAGTCCCCAAAACCACTGACATGGGATTCTTGAGGCTGCTGCTTCTTGCAGACTTGTAATTGTCACAGCCAGTAGCACGTTGGCCTGGTGCACCCACATACACACCCACACCCACACACCCCCACCGGCTAAACAGCCCCGGGGAGGGGACAGGCCAGTGACAGCCCCCGGAGCAGTGACCGTCCCACCACACTCGTGCACCCTGTGGAAAGTGCTTGTGCGCATCCAGCCCCGAGCCGCGGCCCCACAGCTGTGTTGGCAGCRTCTTCCCCGATGGGGATGCACTGGCTCGGAGCAGGGAGGGATGTGACCTGCTGGCAGCCACCGCTGAAGCCTGCTCCCCCTCCGGAGGATGCTCTGCTCCCCAGATGTGCACCTCTGGGCACACAGCCTCTGCCCAGCTTCAGGGGAGAAGATGGGGCTGGTGGTGCTGCTGATGGGCAGCGGGGACAAAGAGGGCTTGGCGTCTGCGTGGCGGTCAGCAGGGGCATACCTGGGTTGTGGGAGCAATCCCTGGGAGCTGTTTGCTGAAGATGGAGGAGGCGATGGGGAGAGGAGGGCACGAGTGGGAACCCTGCCTGGCCCCCCTCCCCAGGGAGCAAGGCAGGTCCTAGGCAGGGGAAGTCCTGCTTTCACTGGAAATGGCAGGAGTGGGTGGCATCAGCTCAGAGCAGCCTGAGCAGGAGGCCGAGCCCCAAAACAGGACAGGTTGACGTGGTCTATGGCAAGGGCAGCACTGGAGGTGGTAGATATACCTGGCTGCACCCATCCCTCCTGCCCTTTGCTGCTGCACCATGAAAGCCTCCGTGGCTAAGCCCTGGGCTTGGCCACGCAATTCCCTGGGATGCTCCCCAGGGAGTGAGGTACCTTAACACCACCATGTCCCCAGCGCCCTCCTCATTCTCCCAGTGCTTGTCCCCGTACCATTCCAGTGACCGCCTCGTCTTCCTTGCCTCCGTGCCCCTGGGCAGCACTGATGCTGGTTATGCTCAGAGCCAAGTGCTGGGTTGGATCCAGCCCAATGCACGTCTGCGTGTCCTGGCTGACCCCTTTTACCCCCAGAAAGGCCCCCACAGCCTCCCACCAGAGGAAGGGGTGCAGGGATGGCACAGGGAGGTGGCCGGGGCCCCCCTGCAGCCCCACACGGGCTGGGGAAAGGCAGGCGCAAGTGTCCTGTGAAATGCTCCATCACCCTGGTTGGATGGGGCCATGCTGAGGGCTCGGCCACCCCAAGGGCCTGCCCTGGCAGCAGGGGCACTTGTGAGAGCAGCCCTGGGCTCCCAYGCCTGGAGGAAAGCCCGGACAGCCCCCCCCAGCAGTGTGCAGTGCCGATCGGTGGTGTGCTACGTGGCGATGAGGGGCACCTCGCCGGCAGCAATGGGGAAGGGGGAGCCGTCCCCCCCGTTGAGCACACGGTACAGCAGCTCCTCCTTCTCGTGGCGAGCCTGCTCCCGCAGCTGCACCTCCTTCTCCAGCGCCCCGCGGGCGGCCAGGAGCTCCTCCGACAGCTGCCTGCGGGCAAACGGCATGTGCTGCCGGAGCCGCCGGGCAAAGCACCCGTGAGCCCCCTCTGCTCCCTTGCAAAGCAGCTGGTGGCTGCTGTATTCCCTCTGCCCTGCTGCCTTCTCTCCCCCCATTGGAGATGCCACCTGTGACTGCTGTCACCCTGCCACTGTGCACTGGGGGGCCGGTGGATGCGTGGGACCAGCGCTTACCTCTCCATGATCAAGTGATTCTGGGTGCGAACCTGCAGGTCCTCGTTCTCCTGCTGGAGGGTCTTCACCTTCTCCTCCAGCAGAAGGTTCCTCTCCGCCTGGAAGGGGGGCATGAGGGTGAGGAGGGAGCTGGAAGGCATCTCTGACCTCCCCGCTGCCCCATCTGGGGGAAAGCTGGCTCTGTGGGAGCATGGTGGCATTACACCCACGTCCCCTCCCCACTCTGAGGGAGGAACCAGGCTCCATCCAGCTCCACTTCAGCTGCAATTTCTGGATGGGATTCAGATGGGAAGACATGGAAAGAAGAAAGCCCACCTGCAACCCCCCCTTTGAACCCACCACAGTCTCCAGGTTCAGCAGCTTCTTGTCCAGGCCGTGGATGTGCTCGTTCTTCATCTCGATGACAAAGTGCAGGCTCTCCAGCTCCTGCTCCCAGAAGGGGCTGGGGCTTCCGTGCTCCTGCGGGGCACAGGGGATGCAGCAGCTGCAGCGGGGTGGGCACTTGGGGCATCTGCCATGGATCACCCCGCCACGCATGACCCCAGTGGGCCAGTGCTCTCAGCTGGGGCCCTGCATGGCCCAGGATGGGTTTGTACCCACAAGGCACCACGTTTCACCCATCGCTTGTGTTCAAGGGACCCTAACAGCCCATGCACCTCCCAGGGATGGGGATTTGCTCCCCCCTTCAGCTGTCCTGTGCCCCTGCCGGCTCCAGCCCCCTGCCCCCTGCTCTCAGGGTCCATCAGAGAAGCACCCCTGGCTTTGGGCCAGCACCCTGGAGCAGGTCCCCTCCCTGACACCCCTCTGCAGAGGCCACCGGTCCCGCATCTCCCTGTACCTGGATGTGCTTCTTGTAGTCTGTGCTCAAGAGTGACTCCTCCACCCGCTTCATCCTCTCCTGGAAGGACTTCAGCTGAGAATTCAGTGCCTGGATCGTCTCCTAGGGCAGCCGGGGAAGAAGCAGGATGGGAGGTGTCTGGGATTTCTTCCTGAGCAGGGGCACTGCTGGGCTACGGCACCCCGATAACCCCAGGGCTGGAGGAGCCTGCGTGGTCCCCAGGCACACCAGGGACCGAGGTGGCAGCTGAGGAGCTCAGGGCACCATGGCAGAGCCCGCAGATGGTCCTCAAGCCCTTCACGAGCACCCTCTTCCCAGGTATTTCTCCATGGGTACCTGTAAGTCCGCCTGGGACCTGTGGTGGGACTCTGCCAGCAGCAGCTTCTCCTGCTCATGCGCTCTCTGGAGCTCTGCAGGGGGTACATGAACTGAGCCATCACCGGTGCGGGGACACTGGGGCAGCGAGCCCCACCTGAGCCCCACAGTGCTGTGGAGCAGGAGGGCAGTGTCCCCACAACCCCGCACAAAGCTGGAGGGGCGCCGGCAGTGGGGGGGAGCGGGCAGGGGTGCTGTGGGGAGCCCTGTGCTGTCCTGGCACGCACCTTGCAGGGTCTCCATGTGCTCCCTCCTCAGGGCATCGAACTGCTCCTCCAGCTCCAGGTCTTTTCTCTTTTCCACCTGGGAAGCAGGGATATGACAAACCCTATGTGTCTGACCTGGCGTAAGGGATGCTCTGGCCCTCCCTGCCCCCCGTGACTCATTGCCAGACCCGCACCGCTCCGGGCTTCCTAACCCCTTCCTAACACCTTCCTCCTCCTGAAAATGGGAGAGCCCAGCCCAGCATGTGCCAGGTCCGTGATTGCTGCCTGGGAGGTCCCGGCTGGCCACAYGCTCCCTGCCCGGCCGCTGCCCCAGCAGCACCCGCCTTTTCGACCGACCTGGATGTTAACGTCCTGGGTGATTCTCGCGGTCCCTGCCCGGCCAGCATCCTGCAGCCGCTCCTCCTCCTCCTCCTGGCCTTGGAGGAGTCTTGTGCTCTCYGTCCGCTCCTCTCGCAGTGCTGCCTTCTTCTTCCCATCCTCAGGCAACAGGGCGGCATTGGCTGCAATGCAAACATGGCTGAAACAGTGCCGGCCGCATCCTGCTAACCAGGCTGCTTGGATGTCCTGGGCAGCTGACCTGCCAGTGAGGTGGCCTGAGTTCAGGCCCTGTCCTCTTCCCACTGGACAAATACCTCCCCCCCCATCTCACTGGTGCAAATTAGCACTAATTGGGATGGCTGTGGTCACAGCTCGTTAGGCCTCCTGCTCTGTCTGCCTGAGGGGATGGGATGCCATCGTCTCTGGGATGCCATCATGTCTGCCTGCCTGCACCAGCGCCATGTGGAGGCTGCAGCCATCATCCCCATCCTCCCCGGCCCCGGGGAGGGGCCGCCCTGGGGTCTGTCCTACTGCTTTCTTAATATCACACTGAGAAAGCACAGCGGGGGTTGGAGACACGCATTTTCTTCTCACCGTTCTCTGTCTTCAAGGCCGTGAGCTCCTGGGAAGCCGGTCCCCTCTGCTGCTGGGCTTTTAGCTGTCTCTGGCAGAGAGAGAGGAGGCTGGAGCAGGGGAGGGACAAAGGGGCAGGTGGCTGCAGGCAGAGGACACCCTGCAGCCAGGCACCCTGCGCTGAGTGCGCTTCAGCCCTGCTAAAACACGGGTGCTCGAGCAGCAGTGGTACCTCCCYGACCCCCTGCCTGGCAGGCAGCCCTGAGCTTGTGCCGTTTCCCTGTGCCCAGGATGCTTCACCATGCGGCATTGCCAGCCAGCAGCTGGAAAACCTGGGGGATGCTCACAATCCCCCCTGACATTGTGCTAGTGCAAAATAGGCTCCAGCAGCAAAACATTTGGTGGGGGAGAGCAGGCAGCACTTGGCCAGGCTCCGGCTATGGCACTTCCTTGCCACCCTCCTCCTGCCTTGTCCTGGCTGTCCTGGGATGCTCAGGGTCAGCCTGGTCCCTGGGACCTTGCAGCACCCCAAACACACCCCTCTGATGGTGCTTTACACAGCTGGGCTTTGACACAGCCCGTGCTGGAGCAGAAGTGAGAAATTAAAAATAACCATAAATCAGAAGCGATGCCGACCCCGTGCAGGGCTGGCAGCAGGCGAGGGCTGGCGGTGGCGCAAGCAATGACCTCAGGAGCGCAGGAATGTGCTGCTCAGCCCTGCGCACTCCCGCACGCTCCCACTGCTGCCGCGGGGCTGATATAACCCAGAGCCGGGAGCTGCCTTCAGCAACACAGCTCCGCGGGATGCCTTCCAGCCCTGCATGGGTTTAATTTAGTCACTTGGAGAGGAGGAGGAAAAAAAAAAGAGATGGATATATTTTTATCTGTTGCTGAAAGATAGAAGCAAAGCTCGCCTGCTCTCGCAGCTTGACCTCCCTGGTGTGGGGCAAGTCTTGCCCCGATGCCCATCACCGGGTCGTGCTTCTGGGCAGGGGTGCAGATGCACCGTGGGCAAGGGAATCCACCTGCAGACGTTGCTGCTCTCCAGCCCCTTGCAAAGCCACCCCTAAAAATACCGGTCCCTAACGAAACCAGCTCTGCAGCCCCTGGGGTGCTGGGGACCCCACTGTGCTGGCTACACCCCGGCTTGGCCCTGCTGTCACAGCAGCGTGGCCAAATACAGACCAGATTAGGGAGCCTGGCTTGGGAAAAAAGCGAGGCAAAGCAAACAGGCGTCCCTGCCTCCGCCTCCCCTGCAGCCCCCCTTCTGAAGCTGGAGGGAAGCACAGTTGCCAGAGAGAGGAGGAAAACTCTGAGCCTCTGGGAAGCCACGGCTTTATCTTCCCTTCTATGGCGTGAGCGGCCACGGCGTTGAATGCGGCCCAGGCAGCGGGGCGAGGAGGCACCAGGCGGTTGGGATTTGCATGGTTTGTTCTCACTGCCGACACAGCTCGCTCTGCAAATGCGGGGTGCCCCGGGATGCCACCGAGCCCCGGCAGCCCTGCCTGCAAAGGGTCCCCAGCGTCTCTAGCCTGCCCCCGACACCCATTTCATGCTCATGTGCATCCCTCTGCTATTTAATGAACCCCGTGTCCCGTGCTGGGTTTTGGAGCCCAGTGGGGGGTGGGTGGATGAGACAGTTGGGGCTCTGCAAGCTCGGGGGCATCTCAGGAACCTCAAAACCACCCCCCCCAGGTTTTGCTGCGACAAAGCAAAGGCTATGCGGGGGGACCATCCTGGCACAGTGGGGTCCGTCCTGGCACGGTGGGGTCACACAGCCCCCAAGGGTTCTGGATGATCTGAGCCTTGCCAGGAGCCCGATGCTGGTACCTCCTCCAGGAGCAACCCCCAAAACTCACCTGCCCAAACCAAACCACCTCCACTGCATGCGTCCCGCTCGCTGGCGAAGGTGATGCCCAAGGACAGAGAGCCCAGGGCTGGTCACCCCTGATCACCCCCATAGCATGGGTAATGTCCCCAGCGCGGATCMAGGGCACTTTCACCTCTCCCCCATGCCCCAAACCCAGAGGGATGGGGCCTCAGAGCCCCTCGGCTGCTCCGGGAGGATGATTTAAGACAACTACACTGAACTCAGAAATAGCTAAAGGGAGCAAGAGGTATGCCAGCATCAGCAGACCAATCTAAATACCTGCCCCAAGGCTACGAGCAAGGCACCCTTCCTACCTCTAGGAGCAATGAAAATAGTGTCTGGAGCTAATTTTACTCCTAACCACTCAACTGTCCTTTGGGATGAGAGCTCCACCACCAAAGCTAGGGTGAAAAACAAAATGTGGCTGAAAACTAACTGCTGCACTTCCAGAGCAGCGTGTGGCACCTGCGTCTTCGGTATTGCCCGGTGCATTTTGGAGAGCTGGAAGACAGTCCTGGTATCCACTGTGTGTGAAAGGAGCAGGTTGGGAGTTGCTCCAGCTGGAACGGCTTTGGCCTGGGGAAGAAGCAGCCTGAAACATCCCACAGGTGCAGGCCATCGGCAGCGCTGCTTATCCTGTAAGGTCTCAGCATGGAAACCTCTGGCTTCGGCTTTGAGGAGGCTCATGCCAAAAAATACCTTCTAGCTATTAAAAAAAAAAGTATCCATATTCTTAGAACTAAATATTTCTAATGGTCTGGAGCAAAACTGTTTATGGATGGATTAATCGGGATTTTCAGCAGAACCTGAGGCATCTCGAAAGGTGCCAGCGGTGGGGAGCACTCGCACAGAGGCAGCCGGCACGGTGTGGGCAGCTGTGGGCAGCTGGGTCGGCTGCAGCCTCTGCTTCAACTTTTAGCGTGAGGTGGGGTTTTGTACTGTATTTTTCTTCCTCTTTTCCTGTTTTACAAGTATGTTAAGCAATTAAACCATGCAACGTTATCATCAGCGAACGAAAATCACAAAGAGGCAGGCAATGAGCATTTAAATCCCAACTCTGCTCCTGGGGACAAGGTTTTGCTTTGTGGCTGTGGAGAAGGGGGCCAGGATTTGGCCCATGACCCTAAAACCTCCCCGGGACCTGCAGCAGATGCTCAGTGCTGCCAGAGTAATGCTGGCACAGGTCCGTGGGACCTGTCTTTGACTCTGCTGCTGTTTTTCCTCTGGCGATGGTTGCGTTACAAGATGGCTATCACCTCTCGTACAGTCAGATCTGTGCCGCAGACCATACGCAAATCCTTCACGCCATTGACAGCCCTGAGTTTTGTGTCCTGACCTTTCCCTGGCTCCTGCTGCTACATATAGTTCCTACATCTCCAAAATAAATTCACCCCAGCCCTGGAAGGCGGCCAAGCCTCAGTCCTGATCTTTCGGGAAGGCGTCTTGGCCTCTCTCATGCCTGGAGCACGACTGAAGGGCAAGCGGTGACCACGAGTGGCCAAGCACAGGTGGATGGAGCCGGAGGGGAAGGGACCCCCAGGGACTATGCCTGCAACTCGGGGCCGGGCTCTGGCCACGGCACCTGCGCCTGTGCCTCCTTATCGCCCCACTGCCCGCAGACCGGTGACAGGAGGGATGAGGCTGCCAAAACACCTCCCCCAGGGCACACAGCGGTGCCTGGTATGCCATCTGCCCACCGGACCCAGCCCAGCACAGGCTCCCCAAGGTCACCTCCAACCTGGGACTGGCCCCAAAAGTCTCCACAGCCCCCAGCCCCGTGATGTGCACCCGGGGGCTTCCCAGGCTCTCCCCTGGGGTTTGAGGGCTCCCCCATCCCCAAGCAACCCCGAGGGACCAGCTCTAGAAGTCCACCCATCAGCAGCGGGATGGTGAAGGTCTCCCACCCTGCCTTTTGGTACCCTGGACACAAGAACGTGGGCAGGAGCGGCTCGATGCCTGCCCTTACCCCTTTTTGCCATAAAGGGGATTTTCGGTGCTGCTTTCAGGATTAACTTGCAACTTAGTCACAGCAGCAGGGCTGTTCGATGGGGCACAAATCGCGGTAAGCAGTGCTGCAAGGCTGAGCAGAAGAGCTCGAGAGTGGGCAAGTGCAGGAAGGGAGGCGTCTGCAGGCAAATGACTCTGACTTAAATTTCCGCATTTCAGTAAACGTGCGGCTCAACACCTGGGGCCTCGGGGCTGCTGTTTCTTCCTGTCCCATGCCCCTTCTTGCAAGCTCTCAGAGTCACAAACCAGCCCAGAAGTGTCTGATCGTATGACATGGAGAAGAGTGGGTTTTTTTCCCATGATATGGAGAAGCAGCCAAGCCTGCAAGTGCTGTAAAGGCACTTGCTGGCTCCGGGGCTGTGCAAGCTCCGCGCCTGCTCCCCCCACACATCCCAGCAGCGGGTTGTGCATTGGCCGCGTGGTCCCAGGCAGCCGAGCTCTCACAGCTGCCTCTGCAAAGGGCCGCCCATGTAGGGGGGCATGCCAGCACCGCGGGGCCTTTCTGACTTTCCTCCTGCCCCTGCCACCTTCCAGCGGTGTCCACCCACCGACACCAGCACGCACAGCACATCCGACTTCACAAACAACTCCTGAGGCCGGTGGTGGGGCGCTAAGGCAGCATGACCACGTCAAAAAATAATAATAATTATCAGCAGATAATTTCTAGACCTTAACTCACAGAAGAGCTCTTCAGTGCAGAGCAATGCGCTGAAATCTGCTGAGAACTCAGAGCATTCCCCTGCACAAGTGTCGCCTTCGGCACAAGGGGGGAGCCAGCACAAGGGGGGACACAACTTCTGGGACAAGGGAGGATGCTGTGGGAGGATGGCAGAGGTCTAGCTGGGGGAACTCATCCCTGTCCTATACGGGACCAGCATTTCCAACAGGCATTGTCACCCCAGATCCTGCACCCCCTTTAGTATGGGCTTCCCTGTGAAGTGGGGGGAGAGCTGGGAGGGGTGCAGGAGGGTGCAGCAGGGCAGGTGGCTGCCAACTCCCGCTGTGCCCGGTGCCAGCTCCCCCACCACAATGCCGGTGGGGTCACCCGCAGCCGGAGATAGCCGCACTGCCCAGCCCCGCCGCTCCCCGGGGCAGGGGGGGATCCACGCCGGGTGCCCCCAGCACACCTCCTCCCCAGCAATGCAAGCAAACCCCGGCCCCACGCGAACCCCAACTCCATGCGAACCCCGACAACACGCACATTCGGTCCCACGCAAGCCCGACCCCACGCGAGCCCCGACCCCACGCGAAGCCCAGCCCAAGCCCAGCCCAGCAAGCCCCCGCAGCCGCTACCTTGCCGCCGGCGGGGCAGCACCGCAGGGCGCTGCCGGTGCAGCCCATGGAGCCCCGGCCGGGAGCCCGCTCAGCCGCGGGGCGCGGGGCGCGGCATCCCCCGGCGAGCGGCTTCCGCTGCCCGGCGGGACCGGGCGGGACGGGACGGGACGGGACGAACCGCCCCAGCTGGGGCTGGCAGGCAGAAAAAAATAAAAAAATAAAAATAATTTAAAAAAAAGTCCCCGCAGCTGCTCGCAGGCAGCGCCGGGAGAGGGTGCTCTGCACCCCCGAGCCGCGGGCAGGGCCCCCGGCCGCAGCCTGCCCGCCCCTGGGGCTGGCCCTGGGCGCCCGGCGGGGGTGCTCCGGCCCTGGGGCCCCTCCACCCTGGGGGGTGCCCTCCACCCTGGAGTGTCCCTGCCCTGGGCTGGGGATGCTTCGTCCCAAGCAGGGTAGTGGGACCCCCCGTCCCGGGAATGCTCAGTCCCTGGGGTCCCCTGCACCGGGGATGCYCCTGGGTGGGGGGAAAGGGGAGCAGAACCCCTGTACCTGGGCTGGGGTCCAGCTGGAGCAGGGCTGGCTCGGGGGGCTTGCCCTGGATGAACCCACCCCAGCACCCTGGGAGAAAGGATGTGAGGGGCAAAGGCAGGATCCATCCTGGCTATTGCCTTCACTCCATGAAGTTTCAGCTCATGCTGGGGTAGTTGTGTAAAGGTGATGGTTTTGGGGTGTTTTTTTCTGACAGGAGCTCTGCTCTGGGGGTAGCTGTGCTGGCTGGAGGGGCTTTTGGTGTGGTACATACTGCCTGAGGGACTGCATCCTGGCAACCCCCCTCCTGACCATCCCAAACACCCCAAATGCCGGGCCTGGAGCCAGGGTGCCCTTTTCCAGGAGGAAGTCCTGCACTTTGGAAATGGGTCCCGAAGAGGTAGGGAAACACATGGATTTGAAAGTGTCCTGTCTAAAAATTAATGGGAGGAAAGGCAGGTTCCTCCAAACGTTTTTGTTTTGATGGTTTTTTTAAATGCTGTGAAATAATAGACATTTCTAAATGAACACACATTCTGACCTGAAAAATCAACTGTTGCCACCTAGCACTGCTGAAATAGAAGTGTTTCAACGTGGTCACAAGGCTGTGCCCATATGGAAACACTGTCAGTTTTTGTCAACAAGTTTCTATTCTGACATTTTCCAAATATCCCCTGGGAGAAGTCCAAGCAGCCCGYGGCTCAGGGGCTGCCAGCACGCTGGCATTTTGCCGCCACTCTGGCACTGCCTGCCTGGCCAGCGAGGGAGCAGAGGTGCGTGGTCACCCCATCACATGCAACTTTGAGGTATTTTTTCTGCCCTGGTAACCCTGGGACCGGGGAAATTGTGAAACACCACTTGGATAGGAGAGTGGGGAAGGTGAGGGGCAGGCCCATGGCTGCCCTGACTCTCCCCAGGACTGGTGGGACCAGTTGCCTGCGTCCTCTTGAGTAGGTGCTGCTTAACCTGGGTGAAGTTTTGTGAGTCACAGCAGCTTCCTGGCATCAGCTCCCACTGCTCAGAAACCACTGAGAGCGTCTCTGTTCTTATCTCCCCCAGCACTTCATACATGGGGCAAGTCTCCTTCCCTGCCTGAGAGTACTTATTTGGGCTGAGTAGATCGTTTGAGGGATAAAAAGCTCTGTCAGTGCAAGGTGCTTGTCTCCACCTCTCCAGGGTTAATGCAAAATCCTGGTCCAGACTTTAGAGACGGAAGGCATACAGGGGCAAGCACAAAAGCACATGCGTATTTCCAGGCTGAATTTGCATCGCTGGGGCCATGGCTGGGAACAGAAGCAGCTGTGTGGGCAGCTGACGAGGAGCCTGTCCAGCTGCCATCACGTCTTGCTGGTGCACAAAGCTCCAGTGGTTTGCGCATGTGCTTGTGATAATTTCTGGTTTTACTGGGGGTGCACTGGGATGCCCCTGTGCCRCAAAGCAGAGCTCTGGGTAGGATTTCTCTTGCTAATGGTGGAGAAAAACCAGAGGATTTGGTCACATCAGGCTGAGGCATCAAGCTGGCAAGGCAGAGCTGGGGCTTGGGATAGGGATGTGCAGCGAGGCCGGCTCCAGCGCTCCACTCCCCAGCCCTGCACCCCGCACAGCCACCACGGGCTCTGGCGTGYGGTGCTCACCATGGCAGCTACAACTCTGCACTTCTATAAATCACTAACTTTCGGAGAAAGGGCCACACCAGATCATGTTACATCCTTCCTTCAGCCCACGGGCGCATCTGCAAGGCTGCCTGCCGGAGGCCCTGCCTGTGCTGCCCCAAAGGTCTCTTATTTTAGCTYGATTTTAGCAATTTCTCGGTTTCTCCAATCTTTCCTGTGCGGGCTGCATGGGATGTGTCCCTGCTGGAGAGATCTCCCATCTCAGCCCTGCTTCATCTTCTTCTGCCCCAATACACGGATAATTTGCTCCCTTTCCAGGGCAGCACTTAAACAGCCAGAAACTTTTCTGTCCAGCCACTTTCGAGCAAAGCAGGGGCTTTCCACTTTCCATGGCATTGTAGGGGTGGGATTCTTGGCTGCAACAACTCATCCCCCTCTCCCTACCCAGGGGAGCCTGGGGACCCGGGGAGCATGCGGGGCTGGGGCTGCCGGATGCTGCTCGCAGAGGGCTGGAGATGACGGGGACCGTGGCAGTGAGGGGATTTCTGCCCGTGCAAAAACAGGAAAGCGGAGGCGGTGTGTGGCAGACCCACCTGGGGCAGCTTTGGCTTGTTTTGAAGTTTGCCTTAATGTCTTTTTCAGTGTTATCACGATCCCTCCCCAGGAATGACAGTGGCTGGAGAAGTCTCAAGGGTTTTGCCTTGAAAAGCGAGCCTAGGAGGGTTTATCTCATGCTCAACTGAATTGCCGTAAATGGGATAACAGCTGGCTGAATGTCGAGTTAATTTGTACCAATGGTCATTTAAAGTGTTTGCCAAAGCTTATGGATAAGAGAAGTATTTATGCAAGCTGTTAAAGTGTCTCGTCTCTCTCTCCAGTTCCAGCTGGTAAGGACTGGGCAGGATGGGGTGGGTACAAGGCAGTGTTGGTGCCAGCGCGTGGGATTTCTATCTGGGACCCAGCCCTGCATGGTCTGTGTGCAGGTGGGGTCATTAATTTTTTTTGTTTCTTTTTTTTTTTTCAGAAACCCAGTCTGGAAAAAAAAAGGGGAGAGAAGATTTTGCTGGAAGGTTTTTGGGCGGTGAGCTGACCTGTGGCGATACCCAGCGGGTACCGGTAGAGCTGGTGGCACGGGCGGCGGAGAGAGGGTGGTCTGTGGTTGCACACCTTTGGCCCCACACATCATTTTTGCAATTTGTTCGCTTTTGTAAATGAGACCTAACAAAGTCATTAACATTGTCACCCATCTGTGCTGGCTGCTCTTCTTCAATGCAAATCGAAGATGTTTAGTCAGACCTGCTGAGACCTCGTGACTCAGGCTTTGCATGGGTGAGATAGCTCAGAAAACTCTTTGAACTGCAGAGGATCTTGCATGTGTTGGAGCCTAAAAAAAGGTCGCAGACTCCTTTGGTGGGGATCTAGGTCATGCACGCTTCTGTCTTGACGTAGAACAGCAATTTCAAGTCATTTCTGCCCCTGCCTGTGTTTTTCAAGCAAAAAGATGTGGGTTAACCTGTCCTTACAGTCCTTTATTCTCTTTTTTTCCCCACAGCAAAATGGAGGGGGAAAGGATGGGAGTGGAGGAGTGAAACCTTCACCCATGCTGGTTGTGAGAAGCAGGAAAGCACATGGCACTGGGGGCTTGAGGCGAGGGGCTGTACTCCCCTCCCGGCCCCAGACACGATGCTCCGGCCATGCCGACGCCTCTCCTGGCGCATCCCTGTCTCCATCCCGGTCCCCTGGCTTCTCCAGGGCCTCAAAGTGAAAACTAATCCTGGAGGATAACTTTCCGTCCCACTCCTGGGTGGGAGGAACAGGGCTATTTATTCCTCACCCTTAAGCCTCCGCAGCGGATCAGCGACGCAGTTGTCGCTGCCGGCGCGGGGTGGGCAGCAGCATCCGTCATGGCCCCTGCCTGCTCCCGCGCCCTGCCTGCACGCTCCCGGCTGGCCTCACTGCTAAATAAGGATGAAAGGCTAAAAATAGAGCTGAGGCAGGGGTTTGGACAAGCCGGGCAACCCTTCCAAGGGCCGGGAGCGATACAGGGAGGCCGGCCAGCATCAGTGTGTGAAGGAGAGCGGAGCTGCCTGTGGGGAAGGGTCCCACGCGTGTGTCCTAACCGTGCTGCGGCAGGGGGGAAGGTCTGAGGCCTGCCACACTCRTGTCCTGTGTGCTCACATGGCACCTTCCAGCTTCCCACAGGGAAAACCGTCTGTTCACCAAAATATATGGGAAAACTCATGCTCCTGTGCCATCCGTGATAGTGGGGTACCATGGGGCCATTCCAGCACAACAGGGGGGCTCGGGGCAGCTCTGGCTGGAAAATGGGCACCTGAAGGGGGAAGGGTGGAAGAAGGGGGGTGTTAAATCTGAAATGGTGGTGGGTAGTGGGGTGCTGTGGCAAACAGCCTAGTTGGGGACTGCCCGACACCCGGGTGCCCCCACCCCCCCGCAGCACACACGGCATCGGGTTCAGGGTCTCAAATTATCTCTGCTCTCCAGCTGCCGCCTGCCCTGTGCGGAGCGCGGCGGGGGGGGCGCGGGGGGCCAGGGTGCCTGCCCGGGGTGGGTACCGACCCTTTGCACGCCCGCAGACGCCGCGGCCAGCCGGAGAGGGGTGCAATAAGAGAGGCAGCCCTGGGTGGGGGGGGCGAGCGGTGGGGAGATGGTCTGGTTTCACCCACCGAAGTTGGGTGGCGCGGGTGTCCGGCGTGGTGGGTGGCCTGGCGTGGTGGGTGCCCCCCCCGCTCCCCGTGCCGGCAGAAGGCAGGCCCTGGGTGCCTGGGAAAGCGCAGCTTCCCGTCCCAGCATCCCTGCGACTCCAGTCCTGCGCTTGACAACGAAACCAGGGAGGGGAAAGAAAAAAAAAAAAAACCCATCAAAAAAAAGGAAGGGAAAATCTCTGCGCGTACACACGGGGAGGGACGGGAATCGGGAGAGGGGCCGGGCGCGGAGCTAGCAGGGAGCAGTCCCACCCCACGGGGCGTCCCAGTCTCGCCGCTGCCAGCTCCGACCCGGCGGGCGCCGCGCTGCGGGAAGCCCCGCTCGGGAATCCAGCGGCTGCCTCGCTTCTTGCTTTTCTCTCCCTGGCACGTTTCCCCGCCGGCCCCCCCAGCTTTCTGCACGGACCCTGCCTCGCTGCCGGAGGGATGCTGGGAGCGGGGCTGGCGCTGGCGCTCTGCGCCCTGCAGCTCTGCCCGGCCGCGCTCGGCGGGTCGCACCCGCAGCTGGTGGTGGAGCGGAGCGGCTCCCGGAGGCTGAGCAAGGTGAGAGACTCCAAACCCTTCACCCCGCTCCTCTTTGGGCAGGGAAGGGGCCGAGGGGGCTGCCTGGGGGGCTGGGGGCTCGGTGGAGGGAGCAGCCCGAGCGGTGCAGGCGGGTAGGAAAAGCTTTCGCCATCCTGCTGGGTTTCGCAAGAGATCAAAAGCATTTTCTGTCCCAGAAGGACGAGTGCAAGGTCTGATTCTGGGTGCGTGTCTGCGGCTGGGCTGGGGGGGGAGTGGGATCCCATAGACCTGACCGCGTTGGGGGAGCACGGCTGCAGGTTCGGGTTCAGCCTCCGAGCAGGAGGGGATTTCAGTTTTGACGAACCGTTCTGGACCGAAAAGCCCAGCGGCCTCTCCTCCTTCGGCTGAGCTTTCCCTGCAGCCTCCCAGCACCTCGGCTTTCATTCTTCCCGTTCGCTGGCATTTTCCAGCTCACCAGCTCAGGTTGCTGCCTACTCGTTCCCACGCAGCGTTGGGCCGGGCTCATCAACACGCGCTGATTAAGATACAGCAGGTTAAGATGCATGACTCTCACGTGGTGCAGAGGGGAATATCTCTGGTTTTTTTCCAGGAAAGCTGATGTTGCTCCAGGGAAGGGGGAGCCGGTTAGGAAGGCTGGAGGGGGCTCTGCAGGGCAGCAGAGGGTCTGTGGCACAGCAACATGRAGTGATGCACTGATGTTTAGCTCCTATGGAGCCTCTTTGCCTGCAGTCCCGCAGGCGAGGGGCTCCCAGCTCTTGCTAAATGCTAGGGTGCAGCCTGCCCCTTGCCCTGGCCTGCCCTGAGCCCCACGTCCTGCCCTGTGCCCCAGGCTACTCCTGGCTGGCGAGCGGGACGGCGGGACGGGCTGCTCGCCTGCGTGGGCAGCACTGCCCGCTGGGGCTGCCGGCTGGCACCAGGTAATACAGCCTCCACCGGTTCTATGGCTGCTGAGCAGGCAGGGAGAGCCCCGCGCCTGTGGCACGGGGACACGGGCTGCCCCGGCCAAACCTGCTCGGGGTGTGCAGCCCAGGCATCCTCCTGCCTCCCTGCCAGGAAAAGACCTGCAATTAGGCTGGAGCCTGCTTGGGGAGGGAGCTGGGGCTGGGCTTTTGCTGCCGGCCTGCGGCAGGTTCAGGGGCGGCTGTTGCAGCTGAGTGCCACCATCCCTCTGCCTTTGAACTGGGCTTGTGGGACCAAAGAGCTCTGGTGCCATTGCCAGCCCGTGGCTTTGCCAGCAGTGGCGGGGGAGACTGGTGGGACTCGGAGGRAACAGGAGAGATCTCACAGCATGGCTCCCAGCCCAGCTAGGACACACGAGCGATGTCCCCCCATCCGGGGGGATGTCCCACGGGACAACGCTGCTTCCCTGGCTCATTTGGACTGAACCAGCTCAGGATCAGGCCCTGAGGTGTATCAGGCAGGGGATGAGCCCGGCTCATCCACCCCCCGAGCATAAGCAGAGATGGAAATGTTAAGCCATGTTTAAAATGCAACRTGCGAGTGCGATTCCCTCTCCTGCACGGGACCAGGTGGCCGGAGCTGGCGGATGAGGGCTCACAACAGCCGGGCTGGTCCTGGCCAAGCCGGGAGGCTGTGCCGGCCCCACAGCCCCCCCAGGGCACAGCATGCCCCTGGCCAGCGCAGCCACTGCTGCCCTGCCCCGGTCCCCGCTTGCTCTCTTGCCTTCACTCTCACACACCTTGCTCAGTGCTGTTGGTGCTGGTGTGAAGGATGCTTCTTGCCTTGTTCACGTGCAAAGTGTTCGGAGGCTGAGCTGAGACAAGTTTGGAAATTGCAGCCCTCCTTGGGTGTAAAGTACATGCAGCAGGGCTGGACGGAGAGTTTCTGCAATGCCCTCAGGCTCGGAGAGCTGGGAGTGTGAGAAATGCAGAGGGAAATATTTATTTGGCATYTGAAGGGGGGCTGAAGGTCATTTTCTGGCTGTGTTTGTGAGCAGATGTTTGGGGGGGGTTGGGGGTCCAGCACTGGGAAAAACCTCCTGCAAACCCAGGGCAAGGCTCGCCCTGGCTCTAACTCCTCCCGTCCCTCGGTGCCGCAGGTTGGTGGCTTTGCCTGGGAGAACTGCGGTGACAGGACGGACCCCGTGGTGCTGCAGAGCCTCTCTGTGGCGCCCGACCCCATCAGCATCCCAGGGAGCCTGCGCATCAGCGCGGCCGTCAGCAGCGGCAAGACCATGGCCTCCCCTCTGAAGGTACGTGCCAGAGTTGCCTCCATGGGATGAGGGAGGGCAGAACTTCCCGAAACCACCGGCAGCTGGGAAATGCCCAGCAGTGGGTACAGGAATGAGCAGCCCTTGGGGGAACGAGGCATGGAGCGGTGCAGGGCTGAGCGCACCGGACTCTGTAAGCCAGAACGGGGCGATGGGCACGGGGAGACCTGCGGTGGGAGCAGACAGCCCAGTGGGAAGCTCCCAACCTTGTCCCAGTGGGAGAAACCACCTGAGATGTGTCGTGTCCTGGGAACGTAATGACTCAGGGAGGGAAATGAAACACCAAGTGCCTTGGGTGTTCCCGGTGGTCACTGGAGCACTTGTTTTTCAGTGGCCAGACCCAGCTGCTCCCTCAAGGGACATGCAACAGCACYGCTGTGGGAGCCCGGAGCTGGCCCAGCCGCCCTGCACCACTTTTTAGGGACTTTTTGGGATGAGACCGAACACATCTCTCTGCCCAAGGTGCATGGGCTGTCTTGAGCAATGCCACGGTGCCTGTTTGGGGCTGGGGCTATGGGGAGCGTACTGGGGGAGCGTGGAGGCAGAGCTGTGGGACAGGAGCTGCCGGGCAGTTTTGGGACAGGGCACTGAGGAGAGGGGAAGGAGCAGCTGTGTGGGGTGCTGGGAGGTGTTTGCTCAAGGGGTCAAGCTGAGGTTGGAGGAAGAGAGGTGGTGCAGGAAGAGAGGAACCAAAAGCAGGAGGTGGAGGTGGAAGGGCATGCGGTGGCCCCATGGACACCCCAAAGAATTGCACAAGCAGGAGCCAAGGGAGATGCCTGAGGAGGGGCAGGGTGGGACAGGCTGGAGGAGCTGTGGACACCCGTGCTGGCTGTACTGGTGCCGGACACCTTCCCTCTAGGCGGTGCTGGTGGTGGAGAAGGCGCTGGGTGACCTCTGGATCCAGCTGCCCTGCATCGACCAGCTGGGCAGCTGCACCTACGACGACGTCTGCACCATCCTCGACAACCTCATCCCGCCTGGCACGCCCTGCCCAGAGCCCCTGCTYACCTACGGCATCCCCTGCCACTGCCCCTTCAAAGCGGTATGCCTGAAACCCCCGGCTGGTGTGATGCCGGCAACGCCGCTGAGTACCACTGTGCCCTTTGGCGTGGGGCTGGGGGGGTTCGGCTGGCATCTTGCCTACGTGTCCACTCTCTCCACAGGGCTCCTACTCCCTGCCAGCCAGCGACTTCGTCCTGCCTGACGTGGAGCTGCCTGCCTGGATGACCAACGGCAACTACCGCGTCCGGGCGGCCGTCAGCAGCGGTGGGGAGGAGCTTGGCTGTGTCAAGCTGGCCTTCTCCCTGCAGTCCCAGTGAGGAGTTGGGGGGGCCTGTCCCTCCTCTCCCCACCACCTTGGTCCCCTGTCCCATCCCATCCAGTTGCACCCCATCCTGTCCCAACCTGTGCCTGTGAGCTGCATCCGTCCTGCTGCCAGGACAAGGCAGCCCCAGTACCCCCGCTTGGTGCCCCCCTCCCCTGCTAAACACAGAAAGGCCCCTCCAGCTGTCCCGCTGTCCCCAGCCCTATCACCAGCGTGTCCCCTGCCCCGGACAGGGTGGCTGTGGAGCTAACCCCAGCCTTTCAGCACGACCTGGGGTAGTTATTTTTTACCTAGTTTCTCTTTTTTTTTTCCTTAATCCCATCCAGGGAATTTTAGACAAAAACATTCCAGGGAAAAGCAGTATTTCTTGGAGCAGTCCATGGGGCGAGGGAGCATTTGGGAGTGCTGGGGCAGGCTGGAGGGATGCAGGATTAGCTGCGGAGGGTGTTCCCGCTTGCCCCACCACCTTCAGCTGGAACACACAGCTGTTTTGCAGAAGTGTCCCTAAAGTGGCCACAGGAGACCTGTCCCCCGATGGCAGCTCTGGGTCTGCCTTTGGCACATCCCTGTCCTGCGCGTGGGGCCAGCTCGGTGACACGAGGCACTGGTGAGGGCACCTCCCTGTGTCCCTGCTGCAACAAACATCACAAGAACAACAGGACTGAAACCGCCCAAACCCCCGACTGACGTTCCCACTTGCGAAGGACCAAGCGGCTGGTGCTGCTCCCAGCAGCAGGAGAGGTGGCCGGACACCGGCTGTGCTCGCTCCCGGGGGACACATGGCTGTGATGGGCAGCTGGGGCACAGCCTGGCCGAGGACAAGTCCCACTCATCTCATTTTGCCACTGGGACTGAGCTGAGGCAGGACGCTGCAGTGGGACCCTCCTTCCCATGCACCGGCAGAGGCACCCCCGCCACGTGGAGCAGCATCCTGGACATGGGACGGGCTGCGAGATGACCATGAAGATCAGCAGCCTGGATTCTATGTGAGGGCCCTGCAATCCATCTCCTGGTCACAGCTGGGGGCTGAGGTGTGGGCAGGCAGTATCCTTCATGTCTGCTGCTCCAGGCAGGGCATATATCTGACACCACCTGCCTACGCCAGGTCCCCACAGGGTGCAGGTGACCCATCAGCCCCCTGCATCCCTTGCTTCCTCACCGTCCCTGCCTGTTCGCGTTATTTAGTCCCTCTGTAGGGCTGGTCTTCCTCCAAGCACTTTATACGCCTTAACTACTGCTGGGCTGCCCCAGTGGGAGGTGCTCTGCCATGCAGACATGTTCCCACTGCCTTTCTGTGCCCTCCACTTGCTCCGTTTCATCCTGCTGCTGGGTTCGACCTGGGTTTGTTTCGCCTGGAGAAGCGCTAACCCTCTCACCCTGCTCCCCGCCGCCGTGCAGCGCCCATGCCAGGGCGGCATCCTCCTTTTGGGCAGGTACTGCAGGTTCTTAATAAATCTTTTTACCAGGAAGCGGAGCTGGTGCCTCTTGGCGCTGGGGATGACCTGGGGGTGGCATTTGTTTCCCTTGAAATAGCGGGGACGTGGTTTTGAGCTGGGTGAAGCAAAAGCGGTGTTGGGGCTGGGGTGGGGGCAGCGGTGGAGGATGCCGTGGCCAGGAGAGCTGAGTGTGAGCAGCCCCGAGGCCGGCTCCTGTGCAAGGGGCACAGCGGGGATCTGCAGGTGCTGCTTTCGGACACAGGGACACAGCCCCCTGCCCCCGGGGGGCACAGCCCATGCTGTGGGTTTCTGGGGGTGTCGCTCATCCCAGCAACCGTCTATCTCCCTGACACCTGCCAGCCTGCCTTGCTCCGCAGGCGTTGCCCAAGGAATAGCCCCGCTGCGGGGGGATGCTCCTCGTTGCCCACGGGTGGAGGGGTTCAGGGCTCAGCCGTGCCCGCATTTGCCCCACTCGTGGCAGGGGGACACCCCGCCTCCGCAGCCCGCTCGCGCCCCCCGCCGCGTCCGCCAGGCGGCGCCGCAGTGCCGTGCCGCGCCTCGCCCCGCCCCTCCGTCTGCCTCGCCCCGCTCCCCTTCGCCCCGCCCCGCGGCGCCTCGCCCCGCCCCGCGCCTTCACCCCTCCCCGTGCGCAGGCGCGGGCGCCCCGGTCAGCTGAGCCGGCTGTCACGTGACGGCGCGGCCGAGGGAGCGGGCCCGGCGGGGGCCGCGCGGCGCGGGGCGGCGGCGAGGTGCGGGGCCGGGGGTGCCGCGGCCGGGGGGGCTGGCGGCTCGCGGGGGGGCTGCGGCGGTGCGGGAGGGGGCTGGCAGCAGGCTGGCAGCATGCGGGGGTGCTCAGGGATGCAGGGGGGTGCCGGCAGCCCGCGGGGTGCCCCGGGACGCGGCGAGACCCGCAGCCCGCATGGGTGCGCGGGGTCCCGGGGGTGCTGGCAACCCGCGTGGATGCTCAGGGGAGCTTGGGCGCGCTGACAGGACTCAGGGGTTCAGGGGGTCGCTGACAGCCCTTATACGTGGCGGGGTGTGTAGGGGAGTGCTCAGCGCCTGGGGGGTGCTGGCAGCTTGCATGGGTGCCAGAGCGCCCTGGGGCTGCTGGCAGCCGGCATGGGTGCTCAGGGGTGCAGAAGCGTGCTGGCAGCCGGCATGGGTGCTCAGGGGAGCTTGGGAGTGCTGGTAGCCCGTATATGTGGCCATGAGTGTGTGGGGATACTCAGAGCCTGAGTGGGTGCAGGGGTGCCCAGAGGTCCCTGGGGGTCCTGGCAGCCTGCAGCGGTGCCTCAGGGTGCCCAGAGCCCGAGTGAGTGTACGGGTCTGCCTGGACCCTGCGTGAGCACCCAGGGGTGCGTGCTGGTAGTGCCCTGTGGGGGTGCTGGCAGCCTGTGGGGTTCCCCTTGGAGTGCCTGGGGGTGCCGTGCAGTGTTGGGGGGCACAGCCCCCCGCAGTGTGCACCAGGGTGTGAGGTGCTGGTAAGGGTGCAGGGTGGTGTGTGGCCCTGCGGGGAGGGCAAGCTGGAGGGCGCAGGGAGCCCAGCGCTCTGCAGGGTGCAGCTGTGCTGCTGTGTGGGGGCGCAGGGTGGAGGGGGAGTGGGGCAGCTCAGCGTGGCTGGGGCGGACGCTGCGGGGTCTGGGGGGGTTTGTGCTGAGCTGCCTCCCTGAGGGGAGAAGCCAGGCTGGGGGGACCAGGCCATGCTGCGAAGCGCTGGAAAGGTGAGTCTGGGGGTGACTCTGGGGCTGTGGGAGCACTGGGTCACACAGGGACGAGAGGACCGATGCTGTGGGGACGCAGCTGGTGCAGCTGTCGAATCTGGGAGGTGTTGTGCTGGCGTGGGCATGGCGGCCTAGGGAAGGGTCTCGGCTGCAGCCTCCCTGCAGGGAGGGGAGTGGGGCAAGGCAGGAGGGGGATCTGGCAGCGCTGGCTCTGCCTTGTGTCACGCTGAGGTGGGTTACAAGCAGCGCTTTGGAAATAAAGGTTTCAACACGCGTGATTAGAAGCAGCAGTGAGTTTTGCTGTGCAGCTCACTTCTCTGGAAGATTTCCTGTTGGCCGTTCTGCAAGCAGCCCCTGCTCAGCTGGGGAGAGCTGTCAGGGTCAGCAGCAAGTTGCATCTTGCTTTTGACTTCTGGCGTGGGGTTGTCACTCTAAGGGAGAAATTGCTGTCCGCTCCCTCTGTCAGCTTTCCTAGGCGCTTCGCTCACCATGACGAAATTGCTTGTGTGCATARGGGGGGAAAAAAAATGCACATGAAAGTGGCCGAGGAGTCGGGTTTAAAGTGGAAACCGAATGTGGCTGTTCCTGTCTTTGCTCTTTGTAATGACGAGGAAATGATGTAGTGGGGTTTTGCTTCAGTTTGAAATATTAATTGTGTGGATGAGACAAGTTTTGCAGCTTCTTCTTGTTGATTGCAGGGGAGCTGAGTGCTCGCTCCCTGCTGCTATGCAACCTTTAATCAAGACACAAAGAAGGCAAGTCACGATGAACGCATTTCCCTGGCTCTTCAAAGCAGAAAGCAGCCAGGCCTGCTTGGGGGGGAAAAAAAATCATGGGGAGCGATCAGGCAGACTGGTGTAACCGTGTTGTGTTTTATCTGGAGGACGTTGCTGTTGGGTACTTCAGATAACRTGCAGACCATCTTTGGGGAGGGGTATCCATGCCTGACCCAACCCTGGCACCCCCTCTGCCTGCTGTCCTTGCCCACTACCAGCCCTTGGTGCTTGGCAAGGCCTCCCAAGTCTCTCCCCTGACCCTCAGGCCCGTCACCGATGACAAATAGCTTCTAACGCTTTCTTTGTGTAAACTAATGCTGCCGCTTTTCCCAGTCCCTGCCTCGCCGCATCGCCCTGCCCGTGGCAGAGCCGGTTCAGGGCAATTACGTGGCCCGGCTGTGCGGGCGGAGGCTGGGCAGGAGTGATGCATGTGCTGCCTTCAGCTCTGGAGCGCCTGTCTGCATCCTGGCTTGTCTGGGCTGGGCTCACCGCTGCTCTGGAGGCTGGTATTGCACGGGACGGACCAGCCCTGCTTTCTGCTGCCGGTGTTGCCTGGTGCTGCAGGAAATAAAGTAGCGTTGTTGTGGCCTGGGTAACTGCTCCCGAGCAGCTGGGATCTGGAGCAAGCATCCAGAGTCGAGCAAAGTGCCTTGCTCCCTGCTTGCCTTCTGGTCGCAAGGCTGGACCCTCCCAGCGATTGCAGCTCTTGGCTTGTTTTTGCACGTAGCAGCCAGGCTTGCAGAGAGCGGTGCTGGGGGGACAGAATGCCTGGGGACTCTGGGGATGGAGCAGGACCCGAGCAGCCTGGGCTGAGCTTTCCCTGCACAGCCAAATATTTAGGTCTGTGCCAGGGCAGCATCCTGCGGGTGCTCGCGTGACCCGGCAGGCACCCAAGGAGCCCTCTGGCAGGAAACGAGCCCGTTTGCGGTAGTGATATTTCTCTGCTGCTTCCGCTTGGCCCCGGCGCAGCTGCCCACCAGCGCCAGGGGACGGGACAGGGAGGACTGGGACTGCTGGGGTGGGGGTGATGCCTGGGGCATGACACCCCAGAGGAGCCTTGGGGCAGGGACTGAGTCACCTGGCTATGTGGCAGGAGCCTGACAGATAATTTCCCTGCCTCTGGTGCTCCTTCCCAGTGGGCACTCAGGGTGCTGGCTGTGGCTGGGGGGCTGAAGGAAGCRAAGGCTTTTTTTGGGAGAGGAGAGGCAGGCTGTGCAGAAGCAGCAGGAGCTCTTCAGGGCATGTGTGGGAATTAAACCAGCTGACTGCTTTCCAGCCGAAGGCAGGAGGCTTGTGTCCTTGGTGAGGGCTTGTGCCGGTGCTCCTGGCTTGCAGGACCTTGCTAGGGTTTTTGCTGGAGCAAGAGCTACGGGTTGTGCAGGTGCCTGTCATGGTTTAACCCCAGCCAGCAACTAAGTCCCACCCAGCCGCTCGCTCACTCCCCCCTGGTGGGATGGGGGAGAGAATCGGAAGGGTAAAAGTGAGAAAACCCGTGGGTTGAGATAAA
>JAYKAV010003155.1:3168805-3403106 GCA_035582835.1 Phoebastria nigripes | reverse complement strand
TGGTGTGTTGTGTGGAGTTATTGGGCACCAAAGCCAGCTCAGGTCGGGTCACTGCTGCACTTGCACTGCTTCTTGTAAGGCTTGTCTTCCGTTGGTTCAGGTGATTCCTGCTATAGTAATTCCTATAACATGCAACTCAAATCATGGGTTACAACAATTTTATCCATTACAATCTCCACCCCTGGTCCCTTTGGTCAGGTTATAGGGTTTAACATTGCAATAGGATTTAACATTGCTCCTTGCCTGGCTAGCAACAAGGGATTCCTGCTATAGTAATTCCCATAACATGCAACTCAAATCCTGGGTTACAACAATTTAAAGGTATTTAAAGCCTGTCCTGCCTGGGTGTGCCCGAAACAGGGGCACGAGCCTGCAGGAAGAGCTGGTGGGAATGTGCCCTGCACCTTTGACCTTAGGACATGCCAGCTCCGTGATTGYTTGGGCGGGAGCCAGTTGCTTTATAAAAGCCCTGGAGGACACCTTGCTCCAGCAGTACGAGCCAGTCTCTCTGCACGATGGCTGACCCCAAGGACCCTGAGAAGGGGGGTGTCGAGCTGGGCACCCCTAATGCTGCTCCCTCTACAGGGACCATGTCCACCCGGCGCCTCCGCAGCGAGGACTACAACGACTACAGCTCCACAGACGTCACGCCAGAGGGGAGCCCACCCGGCGGCATGAATGGCTTCGCCCACCCYGAGTCCTACCAGCGCTTCGGGGAGACCAATGGGACAACGTGAGTGATGTCTTCCTCCCTCCTGGGCTGGCCCAGCACCCAGGGAGGGTGGAGGAGGTAACAGTGGCTCCCTGCTGCCTGCCAGCTTTGCTGGAGGATGGTGCAGCCATGGTTTTATGAGGAACCCGTCCTGGGGGTGGTGAGGGTAGAGCTGTGGTCCTGCCTCTGTGGGGTGCTGGCATCAAGCGAGCAGCTGCCCCAGCGTGGCTCTCTGCTCCCCAGTGAAGCTGGGCTTGCCAGCAGCGGGCAGTGTTTGATGCTTTTCCCAATATTCCCCCACTCCAGCTAGGTTCCACGGGGAGCTGTGGTGAGCAAACAGCATGTCCAACTTCAGAGGATACGTGGGCATGTTGCAGCCATGCCCTGGGGGCTTCCTCATGCCTTACTCACCCAGGTGGGCAGAGGATGCTGTCTCTGCCCGAGCAGGACCGATCCCTTCAACTCAGAGACTTTCTTGTTGTGCARCCCCTTGGTGCTGAGCTGTGCTCGTGCTGGGTTTTGCTTCAAAGCTGGTTCTGCAAATGCTCACCCAAAATCTGTTCGTTGAGTCTTTGCCTCCAGTCCTTCCTCAGTCCCACTGGGCTGAGCTGGGTTCAGGGGACAGGATCCGGACCTCTGTGTGCATTTGCCACTGCAGCTCAGAGCAGCGCCTGGACCCTGAGCAGGATGAGCTGAGGGCTGAGACTGTGTGGTCTGGGTGCGGGCGTCTGCTGATGGTCATCTCTGCATCTTCTCTCCCTCAGGTGGTACGAGACCCTGATCCACCTCCTGAAGGGGAATATTGGCACGGGGCTGCTGGGGCTGCCTCTGGCTGTGAAGAACGCCGGCATCCTGGTAAGGTGGCTCTCACCCCGCTGCTACYCATGGGGCAGAGCAGCCTCGGGGTGCTGCGGCTTGTCTCCCTGCCAAGATGCTTCTCGGTGCTTGGCAGCTTGTGAGCTTTTGCACCTTGGTCTCTGTGGCTCGCTTCATTTGCTGCTCAGACTGTCCTTGCCGCTCCTGCGTCGTCCTACCTGGTCTTGAGTTCAGTGTGCGAGTCGGGGCTGCGGTTTCCTCCGCTGGGGTCAGGCAGGGCACTGGGTCCGTGCCCCTGCACCCAGCTGGGTGTTACCTTCCTGGCCCCTGTGGCATCTGCCTCTTTCTCTGAAAACGCTCTGCTCGGGTGGCATCTCCTCGCCCTGGTCCTGTGGGTGGCAGGTTCAGCACAACCTCTGCCTTCATTTGTCCCAGCCGGTCCGTGCTGAGCATGCTGTGTGCCTCCTGAGGGTCCTACGAGCACAGCACGTATGTAATGAGCCCCATCAGTCAGCAGTGAAGGCTGGTGATAGGAGATGGTGTCATCCCTCTGTGGGGTTTCACGTGGGCTGGCCAGCCTCGCAGCTCTGGCCATGTCAAGATCAGTGGATGTGATGCAACTTTGCTGCCTGAGGGCTGAGGTTGCACTTGGAGGTCAAACAGCAGCCCCTGGCCACTGTCACATCTCCCCTGGCTTCTGTCCTGATGCTCAGCTCCTCTGTGTCTGTATCATGCCCCAGCGACCACCACCCATGTGAGAGGTGAGGGCACCTTGCTGCTCTGCTCTGGGTTTCCTCGCCCAGCAGTGCAGCGTTCCCGTTGCTTATATTGAAAAATAAAAAGAATTAAAAAAGAAAACTTCCTTCCTTTGTTCAGACCATGACCTCTTTGTCACCTGTATAATAGTGATGTGCAAGATAGTTTGAAAAACAATCCCGGAAGCGCTTTGCTACACCCAAACTGCCCCAACTTGCTTCTTTTGCATCATTCCTGCCAAGCTCATGGCTCTCTGTGGGGTTACTTGGTCCTGGGGGGCTGGTTCCTGGGAGCAGCACCCGAGCTCAGGTTCAGCCTCCAGCGGTGTTTTGTCTCACTGAGCCCGTGGGGTTTTGTCTGGAAGTGAAACGCATCGTGCAGCTCTGCCGTTGGCCATCAGAGTGCAGCCTTCCCCCTCTCTTCCCCTGCAGCTGGGTCCTCTGAGCCTGCTGGTGATGGGAGTCGTGGCTGTGCACTGCATGGGCATCCTGGTGAAATGTGCCCATCACTTCTGCCACAGGTAAGGAGCAACTCCCCTTCTTGGCACCGATGCTCCTACGGCTCTTCCTTCCTTCCCAACAAGCCCTGTTGTTTTTCTGAAGCCTCCCAGCAGCAAGTTACCTGTGTCAAAGCCTCAGTCGGGAACCGCTTCTGGGCTTTTTCACAGGAACTGTTTTCCCATTAATGTAATCGTTTGCCTTGGGAACCATTAGATGGGGCTGATGTGATGTCCCTTCTCTCTCTCTTCTCCGAACAGGTTCCAGAAGCAGTTTGTGGACTACGGGGGTGCTGTGATGTATGGGCTGGAGTCAACTCCCAGCACATGGCTGCGGACACATGCCATCTGGGGAAGGTACCTGTTCCCCCACTCCAGGCAGGGGACCTGTCTTTAAGCCCAGCATGTGCTGCAGCTGGGACAGAAGAGCYGGCTGGTCTCTGAGCTGTGTTGGCAGATGAGCACAAGGGACATAAAATGTTATTTGGCTCACCTGCCCTGAGTGCTCGATGTCCCCTGGGGGGTAACGTTGAGGTCTTTGACCCAGTCCTGTCTCCAACCAGATATGGCTTATACTAAAGGGGTGGGAGAAGTAAGTCTCCGCAGCATAACAAAGGGGTTATGTATGTATGTAAATAACATGTACTGCAGTGCTGGCCCATCTTGTTAGACACTGAACATGTCTAATGGCTGCTCCCAGGGACACTACCAGCCCTGTGGATGTCCCACATCACATCGTACAGATGTTGCATAGAGATCACATCRCACATCAGATGCTGGGAACATCCACCTATTCCTGTGTCTGGGGAGCGTTGTCTCCAGCTGTGACAATTCAGCAGCAGACTGGAGATGCTAAACCCAAGGGGGTGACTTTCCTGCTGAGGCTGGTCCTGACCCTATGGAGGGGATGGGAGGGGGCGATCGGAGAGCCTGAGGTCTGCAGGGTTAGATGGAGATATGGTCCTCTTCCCCGAGCATCGAGGAGAAGTGACCTGGGCATGCTCTGACCTGCACACCTCAGCCCCTGGGGACAGCAGCATCGCTGCAGTGTTCAAGTGCAGCTCCAAGCAACCCAAGTGGGCTCTTATTTCTGTATGACCTGGCTAACAAATGGTCTTTTTTCTTTTCTAGGCGTGTAGTGGGACTTTTTCTGATCATCACTCAGTTGGGTTTCTGCTGCGTCTACTTCGTCTTTCTAGCTGACAATCTGAAACAGGTTAGACTTACTCCCTCCTTCGTGAGCAAGGGGAAGGCGAGAGGGTTGTGAAGGCGCTTGGGTTGTTCTTAGCTCCTGTGTCACGGCCCTGTTCTCCACCAAAGGTCTGCCTTCTGTAGCTGGTGCTGCTCAGGAAGGTATTGCTCCTCTACCCGGGTATTTTGGAGAACCGGTTTTCCCGTTTCAAACACGGCAGGTTTGTCTGAGAGTCCCTGCGAGTTCGCTCCATGTGCAGAGGTGCTGGAGCCATCCGTGTCACCCAGGGGAAGCAGGGGCCGTTCCTAGTGAGGGAGGGCAGGAGAGTGGTGACAGCAGAGGGACTGTGCCTTTGATGTCCTGCCCACCTCAGTTAATTGGTCTATTGATACTCTGGGTAGATGGTAACGTATGGGTACCGGGACCTGCCGTGAACCTCTCTTCTCCCTTTCTTGGACCTGTTTGCATTCCAGTTTCTTGCCTCATCCCATGGCTCTGGAGCTTAATTACATCTTTAGGGAAAGAGTTTCCTTCTGCCAGGTGTTGGGAGGAAATAAACAGAAACCCTGAACCACTTGGCTGGCTCCCGCGCTGTAAGAAACTGGGAATAACAACTCCCTGTTCCCAGCCTCCACCAGCTCAATGCCTCGCAGGCACCGCTCAGCGTTGTTCCCCCATGAGCTCCTGCTCTGCTCTTGCAGCGGTGGTCCAGTTGCTACCACCACAGCCATGCCCTTCGTCAGCCCTTCCCTGATGCCCATCAGCTGCAGAGGTGGTTCCTGGGGGAGCGAGGGGGCTCTGCCAGTGGGTGGCGGAGGATGGATGGGCTCTGCCTCTGCTCCGGGAGCAGCAGCTGAGGAGACTCCCTTCATGCTGGCCAGTGGGCTGGCTGGGAGGAGTAAATGGGTGAATGCTGGTGATCTGACGCCACAACCCTGAGAGCAGCAGCGAGCAGGGTGCATGCACAGGGCCGGGCTGCTGCTGGCCCCCTGCTCCCCGCAAATGGCCCCTTGCTGCCGTTTCAAGGCGGGCTGCTTTCTGCTCAGCCCCTCGCAGCGGAGGCTGAAGGCTGGCTCAAGCCACAAGGGAAATTTGCAAAAACCTGCAAATCCAACCCATTTTAGGCCACAGCCGGGAAACCCCTTGGCTCCAGTTTTGGAATTTTTTGGGTGGGGAGAGGGGAGTGTTGCTTGTTTCTTTTTGCGGTGGGGAATAGTGTGTTAGATGGGGAGCGATGGTGCAGTTGGTACCTTGGGCAAGGTGCTGCTGTGCTGGGCAGAGCTTTGGCTTGGAAAATGGCTTTGGAGCAAGCTGCGGAGAGGCAGGGCAGGATGGGGCTCGGGGGAGCACTGCCCCGCAGGTGCATGGCTCTGCGCATCCTGTGGAGGATGCTGATTTGCACAGAAGCTCTTTAGCCTCTCCTCTGGGGCAGGACTTGCTCCGGAGCAGATTAAATTAGTTTGCAGGCAGCCCTTTGCTGCAGTGGCCAGACAGCATCTGGTACCCGAACCAGCTTGGTCGTGGTTGTATCGGTGATCCACAGCGTGCCCGTGCTCTTGGGAGGGATGCTCAGCCATCCGGTTCCTCGGGCAGAACTGTCTATAGAGGTGAGCACGTGGCCTGGAGTGCCTTTGAGATGAAAGACCCCAAGGAAAGGATGATTTCCCATGGAGAAAGCAAAGTTGGAGGCCAGCAGTAGCTTCCAGATGTCCTTGCATGGGAACAGGGTGCTGAGCAGCTGAAGGGATGCGTGATGTTGAGTGCAACGTGATGCAGCAAGAGGAAAAGGACCTTTGAGGAAATAGCACTTAATGCTTCTTTCCTGTCTTCTCAACTGGCCATGTGGGCAGCACAAACCAACCTCTGCCCTTGGTGTGCTTGCCTGCTGGGTTCGCGTGCTCAGCRAGCCTGGGCTCAGGCAGGTTTTGCTGTCTCAGCTCAGATGCTGTAGCTAGTCCCACCTTGGCTCCTAGCAAGGTAACAGGGATTTGCTTCGCAACTACCCAAAAACCTGTGTTGCTTTGATTTTAATCAACTAGCTGTGTATGAAAGTGAGCTGATGGGGTAGTAGTCTGACCCACCTGGAATRGGCTGCCAAGATCCACGGCTGTCAGACCCGCGTGATGGGGTTCATCAAGTCCTCCTGCACTTCCCCAGGTCATATCTACAGCAAACGGGACCACCAATGACTGCAACTTGAACAGGACGGTGGCCATGACTCCCACCATGGACTCCCGGCTATACATGCTTTCCCTCCTGCCTTTTGTGGTGCTGCTGACGTTCATCCAGAATCTCAAGGTCCTGTCTGTCTTCTCCATGCTGGCCAATGTGGCCATGCTTGGCAGCCTCGTCGTGATCTACCAGTACATTGTCAGGGTATGTGCATATGCCTCCCCTCTGTCATTTCTGTGATGTCCCATGTTTTGGCAGGTGGAGGGAGCTTGACAGTGGGGTGTTTGTATGCCGTGGGGTGCTGCTCGCTCCCGTGGGCACGRCGGTTGCCTTCTGTTCTGCAGGGCTTTCCCTGCAGTGTGGGGCTGTGACAGGGAGCAGTGGGAGTGGGCCAGGTCCGCCCCATCCTCCCCATGTCTGAAATCTGTGTGGGCTTTTTTCCAGGACATTCCTGATCCCAGTCGCCTGCCTCTAGCAGCAGCCTGGAAGACCTACCCTCTGTTTTTTGGCACTGCAATCTTTGCTTTCGAAGGCATCGGGGTGGTAAGTCTCGGCGTGTGGCAGCGGGGCTGCCTGCACGGGAGGCTCAGCCCGTGCTTGGGCTTGCCGCAGCACCTGCTCTGCGTTGCAGCTGTATTTGCAGATGAACTTCTCTGACGGTAGCCCAAATTCTGTATGATGCTGTTAGCTTTAGCCTCTAGGCTATCTCCTGGGTCAAACCCTGTTGCTTCCATCTGAGGCTGGAGGAGCACATGCTCCAAACCTCAGGAGGTTGGTTGCTGCTTTGAAGGTGGCTGTATCTGGCAGTAGATTGGGCTCTRCTGGGAATTGCACTGGCAGCTGCCTTTGGCTCTGCTGGCTGACCTGTGGATGAGGAATCGTCCTGACTCTTGTTACCAGGCTGGATCCTGAAGCTGCCTAAGTGGGAGGCCAAAAAACATGACACAAAAAAATGTGTTCTACCTTCGGCAGCCACGTGGCCCCAGCCTACTGTGGGGCTGGATTTGCACGTGCCTCTCACACGGGATGCTGTAAATAGACCGGCTGTGTCTGTGAAAAAAGCTGGGTGGGTGGGTGGAGAGCTTAATGGCTTGCTAAGATGTTGTGGGTTGTTTCCGGGAGCTCCCTTCAAAGGAGGAAAAAATGTTTTCATCTCTTAATAGAAGCTGGCTGTGTAAACACAGGGCTGAAGAGGGCCAAATCCATTACAGGAGGAGTGTTTGTCGAATGCTCTGCCCAGGGCAGAGGGCTCTTGCTGGCAGTGAGGCACAAATGCTCTCTTCCTCGCATGACTTGAAGGTGGGGAAGCAAGTAAAAGCTTTTCTGATCCTGCCTCCTCACCAGCCCTGCCACTGTGTCTCTTCTTGAAATCCCTACCACTCAAGGACAGCTATAAAAATGTTTGCTGAAGTCCTATATTTGAAAGCAAGTGTTTGTAGTATAGAGGTGAGGGACTTGGCTCTGTCCTTCCTTTTTTTTTATTGTCCTGCCTGGTTGAAATCTGTCTGGACAAACTTGATAGGAGAGGAGAAAGTGTCTTGGTCTTTCCAGGGTCTGCTGGGGAAAATAAGACAATTATCATGATGTGTCTGTCCCAGTGGGCACGGCTGTGCTGCTTTGGGGTCAGAGCATAATGCAACCAAGGCATGGGGCGGATGGCATCGCACCAATGGACACAACTCCTGCCAAGGGGAGGGAGCAGGTCCCTTTGTTAAGGCAAGGGCATGAGTGACCCTGCTGGGGACTTGCCATGCCAAGCGTGAAGGTCTCAAATGGGAGCGCAGAAATCAGGTCTCCAGTACAGTGGCTTTTTCAGCTGGGTTCTCCGGTCTCCATGTGTGACCATCCTGTCCCCTGGCATGGGGGGCTGTGCTTGGCCATGGGACTGCCCCTCCTGCTTTCTGGGGCTGAGGGGTATAGAGGAACGGGGGCAACCTGCTGCTCTATCATCATCCTCCTCCTCCTCTCCCAGGTGCTGCCTCTGGAAAACAAGATGAAGAACCCCCGGCAGTTCCCAGTCATCCTCTACGTGGGGATGACCATTGTCACCATCTTGTACATCAGCCTGAGCGTCCTGGGGTACCTGCGCTTCGGGGCGGACATTCAGGCCAGCATAACGCTCAACCTGCCCAACTGCTGGTGAGTCCCTGTGGGGAGCGGAGGGGCTGGGGGGCGAGGGAGGATGGTCCTGGCCAGGGAGGCAGGAGAGGGGGCAGTGGGGGATGTCGCTCCTTAGGAGAACTAATCTGGGTGAGCTTGAGGAAGGATCAACTGTGCTGTAGCCAAACTGTCCAAAGGAGCTTGTTAAGGATTGTCTGATGTACGGGGTGGTGAGGCTCATTGCTGCAGTGTCTGAGCTTGGTCTTGGCTCTGCAGCTCAGGCTGCTTCCTCGGGGTCCCTGGTGGTTCCTGCCTGGGTAGGTGCAGCTTCTGCCTTTTTCTTGGAGCCTTGTGGTGTCTTTTTAGGGGCTAAGCAGCTCTCTGGCTGGCAGTTGTTGAACACAACCCCCGTGCGGCCGTATTAGAAGGTCATTGAACAGTGCAAAAACCGCTTCTCTTCCCTAAATGAAGCACATGGAAGACTAAACCCAAAGCTGGGAGCTCCCAGAGGGGGTGAGATGTGACATCTCTGCGTGTGGGCTGCATTCCTTGTTTGCAGCCCTGGAGCTCAAACTCCCACTCCTGGGCTCCTTGTTATGCCTGGATGCAGCTCGTCTCGAGCCGGCGCTTCGCCTGCGAGCGCTGGTGCCGTGAGGATACCCCTTTCTTCTCATGGGGGCTGAGCTCTGCAGCTCCGCAAACCTGTCTGTCCTCCTCTGGGATCCGGTGAGGCCTCTTGGGAGGCTCCGGTCGCTGGCTGGCGTCCTGCGGAAATACACATGGCCTGACCCTGTACCTGCTTACCCGGAGGGGTTATTTCTCCTCTTGCCGGGGCTGGTGGCTGTTGCAGCAGCTGGCCGGCCTGCGTGCACGTCTGTCCCTGGGGGTAAGTGGTTGCTCAGTATCACGGCTCTGTATTCATCCTGGAGGAGAAATGCAAGCAGTTTCTCTTGCCTTTGGGACAAGCAGTGTGGAGCATACAAATATTGAGAACAAATGCCTTTTCCAGCTTGCTCTGCTTGGGATTATTTGACAAAGTCCTGAAAAAACCCATCTCTTGCTTCTTATGACATGCTGCCTGTCTGTGTGGCAGGACATGATGCTGACAGGCGAGCTGGAGAGGAGCTCTACTCTATGYGCCACAGAGGTACCGATTGCATGGCAGCATCTTCTGTGCCTTGGTGCGGAGCTGAGGCTCAGGGCTGGCTTTGATGCCACAATGCATCTTGGAAAGCTGTCCTGTGGCAGCACAGTTTCTCCGGGTTTGCCTAGGAGCACTCTGAAGTTCAACAGTTTCACTTTGATGTCTCTGCTGGCTTGAAATCCTGCAAGAGACCAGAGTGAGAATTGGAGCTGGGGGTGCCTGTCCCCCTCCCCAGCCCATCCTCTCTGCTTTTAGCAGCTGCCCAACACTGTGCAACGTGACTTGCTGCCTCTTCCCCACTGATAAAGTGGATTTGGGCAGGACTCAAATTTTGAGTCAGTGGTGGGTTTCCACATGCTGACCTTCTAGTGTTGCGCAGCTGGGGCTCTGGAGAAAACAAGGATTTAAAAAAACCCCCGAACATAGAGCCTGTTTTTATTTTAATTATTGCTATGTGGGTTTGAGTGCATGGACTTTCATTCATGCTGGATCTGTGTAGTGACTGAACTGCTGGATGTTGGTGTTGGTGTGGCAGAAGGTCCTGCTCCTGCTGAGAGCATTGCATTGTCCCTTGCAGGGGCTGGGAGCCCTGCCAGGTCTCTGCTCTCAGCGAGGAGGGATGGGACCAGTGGAAAAACATGCTTATGTTGTAGGGAGGTCTGAATCCCACTGTGCCAAGCACAGTAGGCGTGAATCCCATCAGCTCAGCAAGCTACAGTGAGGTGTGGAGGGGATAAATGCTGCTGCTGCTGCTCCTGAAGGTGGAAAGCAGGTCAGATCCAGGTCTTGGGCTCTGCAGGGCACCAGGTCACTCCACAGCCTATAACATCTGCTGACCTGTAATGCTGCCCGGGGCTTCTGTGGGAAATCTCAGCTTTGTTTGCTCTAAAGGATGATGTTCCCTTAGAAGAAGCTAATGGGATTTCTGTGACTCACTAGGCTACAGAAAGATCCTATTTCAAATGCACGTTTCTAGGAGTATCCACGCTTTCTGTCAAAGTACTTTTCTGAAAAAAACTGTAGGGTTTTTCAGATAGGGAGAAGAGAATAGCCCTTTGGAAGCAGCGCCTGGGGAAGCCCGGGTGTGCGCAGGGCTCCCGCAGGCTGCCTCTGGGGAAGGCGTGCTGCGGTGGTTGTGACTCAGCATTCAAAACACTTTGGTGTTTGTGCATATTGCTTCCTGGCAGAACATTCGATGGAGGCTGTAAATATTGGACTTGGAAATAAGTTATCTAAAGTAAGGGCTGGGATACTTGGGCTAAAGCCCTGACTGCTGTATTCCCATGGATTAAACTGTAGGTGATGGGTAAAGACTTGCTCTTGAAATGAGTGTTTTGCCCATCCTGCTTTGCCTGTGGGTTTTCTCCCCAGCAGTAAAAGGCATTGAGCTGCAGAAGCTGGTCATAAGGGCTGTGGGTGAGGAGTCATGGAGTTTGCCTGCAGCGTGGGAGACAAGGCGAGGATTGTGGCGGAGATGCTGTATCCTTCCTTGGCTGTAGCCATCACCCGGAGGTCTCTAGAACAGATTTGATGAACGTGTTGGAATCGTTGAGTTACAGGATGACTAAGGACTTTTCCAGCCTCATTTCTCTATAACCGCAGCTTCCTCAAATGAGGAGTGTGTCGGTTCCCAGTGCCCAGGTCTAACCACGGCCTCTGAAATACCGCACTGCTGTGCAGAAATCCCTCCTCACATCCTCGGAAGGGTTGCTTCACCCCAGCATCTGAAAAGTGAAGAAATGCTGTAGTGAGGGGGAAGGGGGGAAGATGTTTTGTTGCGTATGGCCAGTTGGAGGTAGGTAATGACAGAGCTTATGGTCAAAGGAGGGTATGCCATTTCTTGCAGCTTGTTGGGATGGACTGGCGTGGCTCTCTGGGTTAAGCAGGGGGTTGCTGTGGTTGGCAGAGCAGTGCCTCTCCAGGGCCCTGTGTGGACCCGTGTTTTCTGTGGGTCAAGGCTAGCACTTGAGCTCTTCCTCTTCTTGATATTTAAAATGCCCTTTGAGCTTGTTGTCCTGGTTCCTGACCTGTACAGGATTGGTACCCGACCGTCTTCTGTACCTTTTTTAATAACATCTCTTAATTATGGATTGCCCTGGAGCGCTTTATGGCTTTACAGCATCACTTAACTGAAAATACAACGATAAGATATGCAGGCTGTGGGGTAGGTGGCTCAAGGCTACTGTGCACTCAAGTCATGTGTGGCTGAGTGGGTGCACTCTGGACTCTGTGATAGCTTTGTCTTTAGTTTGCCTATGGAATCACAGGATAATTTAGATTGGAGAGGGCATCATGAGATCATCAAGTCCACCTACCTGCTCAAAGCAGGRCCAACTTAAATTTTGAATATCAGTAAGGAGGGAGGTTCCCCACCTCTCCAGGCCCTTGTTCTGGTGCTTAACTACCCTTTTGGGATGGAGCTCTGCCTCGTTGCCTGTGGTTCTTTGCTGTGCAACTCCGAGAAGAGCCTGTCTCTGTCTTCTCCGTGCCCTCCTATTAGGTAGCTGAAGACAGTAATAACATCCGCCTTAACCTTCTCTTCATGCTGAACGAGCCCAGGTCTCGCAGCCTCTCCTCGTGTGTCATGTGCTCCAGCCCCAACTATCCTAGTAGCCTCCACTCAACTTGCTCTGGTAGGTCAACGTCTGCCCTGGGAGTCCCAAGACTGGACACAATACTCAAGATGCAGCTTCACAAGCCCCAAACAGGGGAGTAATCCCTACCCTTAACCTGCTGGCTACGCTTTTGCTAACACAGCCTGGTATGTGATTGACCTTAATCACTGCAAGGTCCAGCTGCTGGCTCATGTTCAGTTTGCTGCCCACCAAGACCTCCAGGTCCTGTTCTCCCGGCCAGATGGGAAGCCAGGGCCCAGCCCTTCCCATGTGTGGGATTTTGTGTTTGCATTTGAACTTTGCCCGTGCCACTGCATTGTTTAGGTCCTGCTCCAAGGTGTGTCAGCCATTCCCTCCAATTCGGTCTTGTTGGGAACTTGCTGAGAGCATGCTCTGGGTCACTGAGAGCTCATCCGGGTCACTGGTGAGGGTATTTCCATGATTGCCCCTTGGCAAATCCCCGCTGGCTGTTCACCCTGTCCAATATGTGCCTGGAAACGGATGCCAGGAGGACTTAGCCCATACTTTCCTGGGGATCGAGGTGAGGCTGATTAGCCTGTAGCTTCCCTCATCCTTCTTGAAGGTGGATATTATTCTTCTTCCCAGGCAGTGGGACCTCTCCCTGATCACCCTGCTCTTTTGAAGATGATAAAGTGGCTTCAGGCTGATGTTGGCCACAACCTCGAATACATCTGATCTGGTCCCATGGACTTGCATAACATCCCATTCGCTTAGGTGATCCCCAGCTCCATCCTCTGCTATTGTGGGAAGTGTTTGACTCCACCAGACTCTGCCACTAGTGTTCAAAGTTGTCTTGCACGTGAATACTTGGACTTCTCTGGTTTGAGACTGTTGTTGTAGCAGCTGGATGCTGAGAGCCAACATACAGAGGGACACTGGCTTGGGCCCAAAGAAGGTAAAGGGGTACAAGAAGGCAGGAGGAGCCAGATACCTTCCTCAGCTTGGATCTACTTCATACCCAAGTGGTATGGCCAGGACCCATGTTTCCTGCTTGGTCAGCATGTCTTGAGTTGGGGAACGGGTAGGACCATATGTGATGTAACTAGGTATCACTTCTCTTTTAGAGAGGCTTGTTCTGCTGTCAGGGAGCTCAGAACAGAGACGAGGCTGGGAGGTGGCTTTTTGGCCACCTGCAAGAGGCTCTCTCCTGCAGCCATGCTTGTCCCACTGCCGCATCGCTGTAGGATCTGGGACGTGGTGAGATCTGACTCGGGGTGAGCCTAAGGTGCTGTTTGCAGCCTGTCTGCGCTCTGCTGTCCTTCTGCTCAGCCCAAACTGCTCTTTTAACTGTCTTGCCCCCAAACATGCATTATGCAGCATCCAAAAATAGCTGCTCTTTTTTGTTTTATGGAGGAAGTTGAGTTGCAGGTGGTGGCGTTTGCATCACATTTGCTTTGTAAGCCCAGATTTATCCCAGTGGTGCTGTCCTCTTCCCCCTACTCAGAAGCCAAGCAGTAATCGAAATCTGTGAAATATTCATGGCTGCAGCTGATAAGCCTCTTTAAAGGTATTCTTCATCTCCTGTTTTAAGATGGAGAGTAAAATCCAGCTGGTTACAAATAGGAGAAAAGGAGCTTTTTTTTCTTCCTTCAGCTTAGAGGCTGGATTTTGTTAGTGAAGGTCAAGGTGAGGAACCTCTGGGATGGGTGATGGATGCAAATTCACTCTGGGTCACTGGCCGAAAGTCAGGATTGCAGGCTCCTGGCAGTACCAGTGCTGTTGGATATTTGGGTGTTGTCTGTGTGGAGTGATCATGGAGAAGGCCACCCTGTGCCACCGCAGACCTTGCAGAGTCCAGCCTGGTCAAGTGGAGAGGGTGGTACGGAGCCTGTGTCCCTCTGTAGGGAGTGAGATACCTGGAGGACTCATTACTTTGTGCAGCCAAGGGCACTGCTGCACACGTGAGCATCTAGAAATGTAGGTAGGTGCCTTAACTTGTCGAGGAACAAGTTAGGCTCCTTGTCCTAATCAGGACATCAGGTTTCCCTGTGCCTTTGAATGAGTAGGACAATGGTTTGTTGTTTTTGTTTTTGTTTTTCCAAATAGCTCTCAATATCTGTGCCCACGAGTTTTCTCAAGGGGAAGCAGCCCTTAAGAGGCTGCTGGCCCAACTCCTGGCCTGATGATTCCTTACGCAAAGTCAGGACTGAAGCCTCTGATTAGGTGTGGGGGCATGTGTTGCCGTGGCTTGGAGGTTGCACTGTCTCCTTGCTATCTCTTGCCCAAGAAAGGTCTCTGTGGATTGAATGCATCACCCCCAATTTTCCAGGAGAGTGTTCAGGAGGGGAGACCATTGGGGCACAGAAGTCCTTCTTGGCAGAGCGTTCCCTTCTGCTTTCTGCCGTTGATGCCATGGGGGCTGGAGCAAAAGCATGCCTCACTGGGTCTCCTCCTTCTTGTTTGCAGGCTGTACCAAGCCGTCAAGCTGCTCTTCTCCTTCGGGATTTTCTTCACGTATGCTGTGCAGTTCTATGTGCCCGCCGAGATCGTCATCCCTCCCCTCGTTGCCCGGGTGTCGGAGCGCTGGGGCTGGCTGGTCAACCTCCTCCTCCGGGTGGCCCTGGTTGGCGTGACCTGTGAGTAGAAAGCAGCCTGTCCTAGTTCCCCTACGAGGACATGGCACCTCCTTACCGCTGTGGGCTGGTGGTGCTGAGAGCCTCTTTGTCCCTAACCTTGCTGCCTTTGGCCGTGCTGCTAAAGCCCTCACAGCAGGGACCTTGCTGTTGCAAGCCAGTGGGCCAAGGTGGCCTCCAAGGAGCAGCAGCAGTGGTCCTCTGCCCCCTCTGTATGGGACTGTCTTCTCTGCGGAGGAGTAGTAAACTTCCCACATCATTTGGGGGTGGCAGATCCCCGTGGAGCCTCGGGCCAGGGATCCCCCTGGTGGCACTTTTGAGGGCCATTGAGTCCCATCAAGCTTTCTATGAAACACTCCCAGCACCTGGTCCAGTGCCAGGGCAACCCCAACTGGAGGCTGTTTTCCGTAGGCAGTGTGCAGCCAGGCTCCTTGTGCCTGCATGATGGGGCCACGGCTGCAAAGGGGTTGCTGACCACGAGGGAAGGGGTGTTCCTGTACATGCACACATTTATTGCAGTGTGTAGCACAGCAGAAGACAACTGAAAATAGCACATGACCCATAACCAAAGCCCCAACGTGCCTGTGGCCAAAGGTCAGGTCTGGCTGCATCAGCCCCAAATGGTCCCTTTCCCTTGACAGTGTTTGGTGCCTGTAGTGAGGCTCTGGTGGAGCAGGCTGCCGGGCTCGAGCCTGGTGGACCTTAGGGAAAGGTGTGGAGCAAATCAGGGGTGGGAGTATCTGATTTTGGCCGGCTTTGATTTCTGAAGGCTGAATCCTTGCTGTTGTCAGCACAGCTGAGACGCTTGACTGATCTCCCAGGCGTCATCTGCTGAAAAAGAGCTTTTCTCCATGGCTTGACGCTGCTGATGCACCAGAGTTGAGCATCAGGAAACTGGCCCCTTGTCCCAGCTGGCTTGGATTTGGGTTTGAGAGGAGCATGGTGCTAACTTGAGGGCGGTGGAGCTGGCTGAGAGCAGGGTGCTGCTGGTTTCTGGGCTCTCGCTAATGATGGGCCAGAAGCACTGCATTAACAGAGGTGGGCAAAGTCCTGCCTCCTCCGTGCTGTGTTCCTGAAGCGCGCTCTGCCTTGACACCTGCAGCTGGAGGGACAGTGCAGGGATGAAATTCTGCTGTGCTGGACCATGTGCTCCAGCCACCCCAGTGCTGTGGTTGGGCTCGGAGCCTGCCTGCGGGATGGGAGCCTTTCCCGGAGGGCGTTGGGGTGTGCCTGGCCAGGGAACCGAAGGCTTGGAGTGATGGGATGGCTTYAGGCACCGACAGTGGCTGTACCCTCCCGTTTGGGGGTAGGGAGGCAGCGGAGGTGTTGGTGGAAGGATGCTGGTTCCTTTGTACCTCCTCCCCTTACCTTTCCATGTAAGAGATCACTGTGGCTGTTGGCGAGGATAAAAGCAATTAGGGGGGTTGCATGAATATTCATCRGATGATTGCGTGGCTGCAGAACAAGCCTGCATCATGGCTTTGGCTTCCAAAGAGAGGATGCAATTTGGTGTATGGGTGTCTTTTAAGCTTAGACTTCAAAACCAGCACACTTAAAAACCCTTTGAATTAATACCTGCGGAAAGCACGACCGTTGCCCCTGGAGGCTGAGGACTGCAGCTGGTGCTTCAGTTCTGCTTGTTTTAGAGGGGGGTTAATAATTTTGTTTACTTTGAGTCCAAAGAGTGGGGTGGGGTGGGCTGAGGGTGCTGTTAGAGGTCGGCAGCTCTGCTCTCCCCATGGGCTGCCGGACAAGGGAGGCTGCTTGCAGCAGAGACCTGGCAGAGCACATCTTTGGCTGTGTGCAGGGCTGAGCCCCAGGATAAGCTTCCTCCAGGTCAGCTCAGCGGGGACCTTTGCTGCTGTGCCCCATGGTAGGGGGACAGTTCATCTCTAGGCTTRTCCAGCTGACAGCAGGGCTGGAGTGGTGGCGATGTGCAGGAATATCTCCTGTTTGTGTCTCTGCCTGCTGTCCATCTCCCGAGCCTTCTATCTCCTGTGGTGCCATGGGTGATCTTTGGCTCAGGGAGGCTCCAACAGCCTCTCTCGCCTGCAGCCAATTGCCTTCTCCACCGAGGCTGTAGCTGCCACAGTTCTAGGTGTCTCCTATTTCTAAGCAGAGCTTTCAAAGCAATAAACCAATTTATTTCTCTTGGTCACTTTGATTAAGTGCTGAAGTCTGCTTTGCTTGCAGAGAATGCTCTTCTGTTGTGCAAAGCTCTGGTTGCCTTTTCCTCAGGCTTTCTTTGACCAAAAAGCAGCAGCGATGCTCTCGAGTGCCGAGGCTCCTGTGGATGGGGAGCTCACTTGGTGCATGAGTGAGCACGAGTGGGCACCGCTCCCAGCTGCAAAGCGGGACCTTGCTGATCATTTATTTTCAATCTGCTCCCCAAACGCTGACACTGTGGTGCCCCAAGAGGAGCCCAGAGGTGGTGGCAGCTGTAGGCTGGTTGGAAGGAGAAGGCACCATCCCTCCATCCTCCCCTGGCCCCGAGCAGGAGGAGGGGGAGCAGGAATATGTTGGAGTTTGCACGGCTAAGTGCGAGCTGTCAGAAGTCTCCCAGGGGGATTTTCCTTGGCTGCAGTTTTTGCCTAACAAATGTTCTCCCCTGGGCTGTGCCGTGGGCACTCTGCTGCTGGAGCAGCTCTAAACGCATGCAAACCACATGGATTTATTTGGGGTGGGGGGAGATGCCTTTTTCCTCCCGTCTCCTGCTTTTATGGGGTTTTTACGGCTCYCCAGGTGTGCAGAGCAGGAATGCTGGCTCTCACGAGGGGGCCGGGGGTGCCGGCAGCCGCTCTTCTGCCAGCGGCATCTGTTTGCTGGGGCACTGGTCCTGCCCAGCCCTGAAGCTCACTGAGGTGGTGCCCAGGGCGACAAAAAGGGTTTGGTCTGTGTGCTGCACTTCGTTAACTCAATGCAACAGCTTAATTGCTTGTTGGGGAGGAGTTGCTGGAAAACATGCAGCCATGTCTTCAAAGCTCTTGTGTCAGGGAAAAGGGCAGAGGTATGATTCAAGCAGATGGCATCCCTGCAGTGGGTTTTTGCTTGCTTTGACTCAGGGGAGGAGGGTCTCTGCCATCTGGGAGCCGGCAGCACTGACATTGTGTTTGCTCCTTCTCCAGGCGTGCTGGCCATCCTCATCCCACGCCTGGACATCGTCATCTCGCTGGTGGGCTCCATCAGCAGCAGTGCCCTGGCTCTAATCTTCCCCCCGCTGCTGGAGATCGCCACCTACTATGCAGAAGGCATGCACCCTCTCGTCATCGTCAAGGACATCTCCATCAGCCTCTTCGGCTTCGTGGGCTTCGTGGTGGGGACATATGAGGCGCTGGTGGAGCTGGCAGCGCCCGCTGCCACCGTTGTGAACGCCACCAGTGCCATGGTGCAGTGACGGTCCCCCTGCCCCGCCGGCCCCTCTGGATGCTGTGCTGGGGGCACACGGGCACCGGGCACTGCTGGTCCCCTGGGGACGGTCTCCTCTCTCCTCTGGGGAAATGTGGTGGGTTTGGTCTGTGAGAGGATGGGGCTGCCCACCGTCACAGCCGCCCGTCTCCGGCTGCAGCAGGGTCCTGTGCTGGGCTCCGGCTGGGGAGGTGGGATCTGGCTTGGGGCTGGGGTAGTGCCTTCCTCGGGGCCTTTTCGGGCAGGTGATAAAGCAAAACAGCCCCCTCGGCACCTGTGTAAATAGTCACTTTGAGAGGTGAGGAATCCTGGGGATGTAAATTTTGATTTTATTTTATTTTTTTAAATCCCAACGTTTCCGTATTTCCCCCGTCCCTTCAGTCAGGGCGGGGAACAGGGACTGCTCTTTTTTGTGCCAGTTTTTTTTTGTGCCCCTCAGCACTTTATTTTTACAGCAACAGAGAAACCTCAGCTCAGGTTGGAGAGCGTGGAGCTGCCTCCTCACCGCGGCCTTGTGGAGAGGGCGGGCAGAGCACCCCAGGGCCCCCCAGCTCTGCTGTGGTGGGATCCCCAGAGACGGGCACTGGCTCCTGCCATGCTCCGGCTCTGCTTCCAGCCACCTCGCGGGCTGAGCAGGGCCTGGAGCTGGGCACCAGGCATGGTACCTCCCTGGCCTGGGAGGGTTTGCTGAACCCTGGCCCACGCTTTCAGTAATGACACTTCTTTTTCCCCATCCTAACACGTGGCTTTCGGAAGCGTTAGAAAACTGAGGCRTGTGGAGAGCAAGTGGGCTCCACCATAATGAGGGTCCGAGCCAGTCACCTTCGGCTGGGAGCCCTCTCCCTGCGCGGGACAGGGTGTCCCCGCGGGTCTCTGCGTGCTGTCCGCACGCTGCAAAAATACATCACCTTGTTTACAGTGCCCGAGCTGGCCCCAGCACGCTCTGGCTGCCTCTACAGGCTGATACTGAATGTCAGATCACACACAAAAACTCCATAACGTTGTTTTTTTTACCCTTTCTCTCCTGGTCCCGCTCCCTCTGCATCCTTTGCCTCCACCCCAGCTCCTGTCCTCTGGTAGGATGCAGCTCTCTGGCACTTCTCCCTGTGCTCCTGTTGCTTCTTGCGTTGTGGCTGGTGCATGCTTGGGGGAGACGGTCCCCGCTACGCTGCTGCTTTCCTTCCTCTCAGTGAGCCCAGCTTCCTCCCTAGAGAGTTTCCTTGCCTTTCTGCTGGATTTCTTTTTTTTAAGACAAGAGAGCAAGTGCATCCTCCATGGGATGTCTTTTCCTAGCGGTGCAAAAAGGTTTTGGCTGAGCCACCCCTCCGCAACCCCGTGTCTGGACCAAACTCCTACCCACTAACGCAGCATCTCCCAAACACTGGCAGCGCGGTGGCTTCCTTCAGAGAGCCTTTATCCCCGCATCCTGCTGCAGCTGTGTCTCCTTGGGGGTGGGCAAAGGCTGCTGGTGGTGGTGGGAAAGGAGTGTGAATATAGCACTGTTGGGCTGCATTCCCATCTTTGATAGAGCAGGAGTGAGGCTTGGGGTTATTTTCGGTGTTTGACCCGCTTCTGGGAGGAGAAGGCTGTGCAGAGCAGTGTCCCTGCAGCCTGCCTCCTCGATGTGTGGTGTTTCAGTGTCTTGCACTGTGTCCCCTTTGCTGGCTCTGCTTTGGGTGCCCCATGCCGGTACGTGGACCCACGGCCAGGTGTGGAATGGGTCTGTGCCATGTCGCTGCTCCTTTCCAGCCCCTCACCTGCTCACTGCGTCCCTCGGGGCTCACCTCGTCTCCTCCTAGTCTGTGCTGGTGAAGGTTTCAGCATGCTCCGGCGTCGCTTGGTTATGGGCAGAGCAAAGCTTTAAGTCAAATCCTCCATCTGGAGGACACCATGGGGGTAAAGAGCAAACACCCAGGTCTGGGAAGGGGCTCTAGGGCAGGCCACGGATGGGAAAAGTGCAATATTCACATCTGTCGCTGTGTACTGACCCTGGCGTGGCCCTTGGGGGTTGACTTTGGGTGCAGAAATGTCACCCTTGGCAGAGGAGGGCATGCTGTGAGGAGCAGGGGACATCTGATGCTTGCCCCCAGCTCTGTTGGTACCCCACAAGAAGGCTGGCCGTGTTTTGGAGGACAGGGCCTGTCCCCAGCCCGGCACTGGGCATCGGTGGGTTTGCTGGCAGGGCATGTAGCATCCAGTTCACTTTGCAATCAGCGGTGAAGACCTCATTTCCCAGGAAACTGGGAGATCACAGCAGCATTAAACATTTTTTGCAGTTCTTCACTTTTATCGGGGTGAGCAGGGGGTGTTCGGAGATGGGGCCAGACATGCCAGTGGGGCACGTGGCCAGTGAGGGGCTCTGCCGAGCCAGGGGGACCTGACACAGGACCCGATGGACACGAAAACTTGACACTTGTATATCGTAGGCTGCTCTGTAACCAAGGAAATTATGTAAATATAGAAATGATTAATGTACATGTCTCGTGGCTATGGATATTGTCAGCGTACAGCGTGTGTAGCTGCCCAGTGGAAGAGCTGGTGCTGCACCTGAATCATGTATCTTACTTTAATCAATAAATATGATCTATTTTTTATGTGAAAAGGCTCTGGGGTGTGGGATGGGGGTTTATCTTCCATGAGGCAGGTGTAAAACCACCTGGCAGGGCCCGGGCCAGGCGTGGAGCGGGTCTGGGGGTCTCCAAGGGGGACCTCGCTGTGCTAGGCGAGGTGCGGCATTAACACCAGTGGGCTTGCTACAACTTTTGGGACTCATCTCTCTGGATTTTTTTTCTTTTTTTTTCTTCTTTTTGCAAATACCACCCAAGTACAAGGGCTTGGGGAGGAGGGGGCATCTGTGGGAGAGCAGGAGACCTGGAGCCCAGCAGGCAGCCAGCGTCAGACCCTGTGCTTTTCCCACCCCCGCAGCAGCATACAAGACTTGCCCTTCTGCTGAGGGTTTCAAATAAAATCTGCTCTGAAAATTAGAATTTTTCCTCTGAATGCATTTGTGCAAGTAGGTTGTGGCCAGAGCCTTTATCGGCTTGCTGGGCTTGGCTCTTCTCTCTGCCCCACCAGAGCTGCGCCTTGGCTTCTTGGCTGTGTCCTGGGACCCAGCAGCCTGGTTTATGCCGAAAGTGGGGCCGCAGCTGAAAAAAGAGCCTGGCATGTACCGATGGCAGCAGTGCGGTGGATGCTGAGCTGCTGCTGCTGATCTACCCGAGAGATCAAAGGAGCAAAAGCCAGCCCACGCTGGGAGACGGCTGGGTGCCGGGTGCTGCGCCAGCATCGCTGCAGCTCRGCCTATCCTCGCGCTGCTGAATAATTCATGCCATTGCGGTGTGTCATTAGCGGGGCTGTTTGGGAAATCAGTGCTAAAAAAAGTTAATCTCTTGAAGCTGTGGCAGAAAAGTCTCCTTAAAGTATACAGACTGATGGGGAGTGTGGTCCCTGGAGGGGGATCCGAGGCCCCCTGAACCCCAGGGCGGGAGGAGCGGCTGAGCACAGGCAGCTGCCGGTGGCTGGGGTATTTCTGACCATGGAGAGTCACCACGGCCGGATCCACAGCCATCCTTTCTTCCAAGGGTTGAGCGCTGCAGGGCTGCACCCATTCCATGAAATGGCTTTGCTGAGGCTGCCCCTTCCCAGGTGTCACTTAGCAAAGCATCGTCTCCGTTGCCCTTGCCCTCCCCTGCACTGAGGCTGCCAGCCAAGGCGACCCCGGGGAGTTAAAAGTCAAAAAGTCTAAAGGAAAATATCATCACTGGGTTTTGCGCTGCTTCTGGTGCTGGGAAGAATAATTTGGGTTTGCCTTATGGGAAAAAGCAGTGCATGTTGCTGAGAAACTGCAGCACTCTTGGAGCAAGGGTGGGAAGCCAGCAGGGTGACAGCCTGCCTAGACCCCTCGGAAACCTGCCCTGACCCTGAGCCAGCAACAGTGCTGGGTCCCTGCTGCGATACCACTCATGCCAGGGCTCACGCCATTCCACTCTGCTGAAAATGCCAGAGAGCAAAGGCAGAAACTGGTGTTTATGAGCAGGAAACAGGGGCAGAGCAGGTGAACCCCATCTTTTCTTTTGGCCATAAGAAAATGCTGCTCCCCCAGCAAGCCCAGGGGTGGCCACCTACTCTTCACAATGTCCCATAAGCACACAGGGGCTGAGCCTGCTGCGGGGACCTGGCTGCACTTAAAGTTTTATTAAAAATAGCCACAGGGAACTGCAAAGCTCACAAGTCCATCCCAGCAGAGGAAAGCTGGGTTGGAGACCTGCACAAGTGCAGCCAAGTGCTCCCTCCCCTAGCTTTAATTTGGGATTTTGCCCAGCTGTGATGGGGTAACAGGACTGGGGTGGGAGGTTTGGCCATGCCAGGTGATGCTCGTCCTGCAGCCGGCAGTTCAGGCAGGAGGGAGGCTATCCTGCTGTTCCCTTCTCAGCCTCCCTGTCTGAAGAGCCCCCCTTAAGCCAGCAGGTAGGATGCTGTGGTATCCCTGGGGTATTTTGGGGAGYGGGGTGAGTCCCTGGCTTGGGACACGGAGCTGGTGGCAGAATTTGCAGCCTGAGGTGCTGGGGCAGCGTAAATGTTGTATGGTTGGACTGGGAGTTTGGAGCAGTGTGCTGTACTGGTGGGTTTCCATTCTCCTGCTGCTCCTGCCCAGAGGCAGCCCAGTTCCTGGGCCTGGCAGAGGTGTTGCTGTGCTCTGTCTGCAAAGTGCTTTAGGGTTGTAGGGTAATTGCGGCTGGCAGGGACCTTGGGAGGTCTCTCCTCCAACATTCTCTTTTGGAATTAGAGAAAAAACTCTTTTTACTCTCCTATCTCCCCCAGGATCTCTCTTGTGTTTCTCTACACAACCCACTGATGTCTGAGCTTAGAAACACTGTGCCCAAATTAATGTGCATGGATTGTGCTCTTTTAGGATGAAGGTGTTGAGAGGGATTTATGAAGTAAAACCAAACAGCTAAAATATCAGTCCTAATTCAGGCAGGGACTGATTTCTGCTGAGCAGAGCTGGCTCTCAAAGAAGGAGGTTGTATTCCCTTGCAAACCTCAGGGTAACTCAGCTCCTGGGCCAGCTGGTGGTGGGGCTGGTTGCAGTTCATATCTGGGCTGTCCAGTAAGAACATCTCTGTTTGTCCCAAATACAACCCGCCTTCCCCAGTTTTGGTCCCAGAAGGGGATGTGAATAGCAGGTTTGTTCACATCTGCTGGTTGTCTGAGCCAAATGTCTCTATTTGGGCATCCCAAGCCTCCCTGTGTTTGTGCCCTCCCCCAGTTCAGCACGAAGGCACCCAGCAGTTGAGAGAAAGCCAAAAAGTTGAGGCTTGGGTCAGTAAGTGCTGGGGGAGTGGTTTCTGGGATGGGGTTGGTGGGAAGTATAGTATTGATGATGTTGGGGGCTGTGGGGGTGTGGTGGATACTTAAGACTCGGCGATACCCCGTCACTGGTGCCTGGGAGTGCTGCTGTATGGAAGGGTTCTGCTGAATCTCCCAGGAACAACCCTGGTGTGTTCCTAGTGCTGCTGCAGCAAAAATGCAATGAGAGCATTTCAAGAAATGACTTTTGGTTTATTCCAGTCTGGGGAGAATAAGCAAACAGGAGATTTCACATGTCTTTGCTCTTAGGAGCAACAAATGAGGAACAGGTAAACTGGGGCTGCATGAATTTGCTGTGAAGGCTGTCCCACCCCATTGGCTATAGGTGCTTGGCAGCCATGGGGGGAGAACCTGGCCGGGAAGAGGTCTGGGGAGATTGAAGCAAACCTCTGTGTGCACTCACCTGCTGCACTTAAACAGTGGTTCAGGGCTCCCAGATGGATGATGCTCTGGTCCTCGTTGTGAACCAGAAATGCATGATCTGCCCTCGTACCCCTGTGTGTTAGTGCTCTGAGGTGTTCCCGCTTGTACTGCCAGTATTTCCTTTCAACTGCTGTGTAATACACTTACAGACACATAGGATGGGCTGATACCCACAAACATACTACTCCCTCACTCTAGCCTAGCATGCTGGCATCTTCCCAACAGGGCTGTTAAATAACTGAGTGTTTTGCTATTATTTCTCCATTGCCATCTGGGCGATGGCATAACTGCTGGATGCTCATGTGCAGCCAACATACATGCATCTCTGGGCAAAGCGTGGTAAGGGAAAGGTAAGAAGGTGCTCTGTCCTGCACGACTCTCTGAGGACTTTGGAAGAGCTGTCTCGCCCTCTTAGCTGCTGCCACCAGCTGAGCATGAGGCCTCATGTTGTGCTGCGGGGCGAGCAGGCTGCAATAGCAACGGGAAAGGACAGCAAAGAGGGTTGGGGCGGGTTATCTGGGGTCAAAATACCTTGATCCATCTCTGCAAACAGGATTTTGTGCTTACAACCTCCCGTTTCCTTGTGGTCATGCTTCTGCTGCAGAAGAACAAATAGTACAGGATTAGAAGGGAGCTTTTCCAAAATGACAAGTGGATCTCTTTGTAGGCCAGCTGTGGCTTAGGCTTAGGCTCACTGATGCGAAGCAGAGTTTGGCTACCAGTGAGGAAGAGGGATGAGAAGTGGGATGCTGGGCTCTGTCTGCTAAATCTAGGATGAAGTAATTTCACCTGAAACTTTCACAGTTGGTGTCTCTTTTTGAAGAGAAGAGTCAACCTGCTTTTTATTAAAAAGCAAGGAAGATGCCCATGTCCTGGCTGAAATCAGTGTGAAGTCTCAACATCTTTGGACCACAAATCCATCCCCTCTTGGGTTAACCCCAGAACTACCTTCTACTTCATATAGATATGTATGTGTGCGTGTGTGTAAATATAAATGTGTGTATGTATGGGTGGTTTTTTTTTTTTGCTTTTGTAAGCAAATACCAAAAAGCAAGCTCTCTCTGGACTGTTGGTGGCGCTGCGTTCACCAAAAGGCCAGAAGTTGAAGTATGACCCAAATCTTACCTTCCACCAGGTATGGCACAGCGAAGGTTTGCTGTTTGCACAGTACGTGGGAGTATCCGGTGCCACTTGTGCCTGGTGTGTGAATGCATGCAGAGCGTGTGACAGTGTCACTATTAAGAGTCATAGAACAGAGGAGACATAGGAGAATGTGGGGTGCAATGTATAAGGGGCTGGTTGAAGGCATGTAAAAAGGAGCCAGGATTTGGCATCTCTGAACTGGGGCTGCAATAGAATCGAATCCAACAAGCCGCAGCTGATCAGCAATGCCAGGTTATCCTCATGTGAGTACAAGAGCCACAGGACAGATCTGGGCTTGAATTGAGGAACCTGCAATCCTTACTTGGGGCAAGTTTAGGGCAAGAACACCAACTAGTGGGAGATGCGGAGCTGGGAAGGGAAAGGCAGGCAATGCTTGTGGCTGCTTCCCTCCCCAGCTCCCACTCCGATAACTTCCTGGGAGTTACAGGTGAGTGAAATGCAGGGTTTGTGCTTTGCGATTTGGTGCTAGGAAATCATAGAATCATGGAATCATTAAGGTTGGAAAAGACCTCTAAGATCATCGAGTCCAACCATCAACCCAACACCACCATGCCCACTAAACCATGTCTCTAAGCGCCTCATCTACACGTCTTTTAAATACTTCCAGGGATGGTGACTCAACCACTTCCCTGGGCAGCCTGTTCCAATGTTTAACCACTCTTTCAGTAAAGAAATTTTTCCTAAGGNAGCCTGTTCCAATGTTTAACCACTCTTTCAGTAAAGAAATTTTTCCTAAGGTCCAATCTAAACCTCCCCTGGCACAACTTGAGGCCATTTCCTCTTGTCCTCTCGCTAGTTGCTTGGCAGAAGAGACCAACCTCCACCTCGCTGCAACCTCCTTTCAGGTAGTGGTAGAGCGCGATAAGGTCCAAGCACGGCCCCCCCTCATCTGTCACTCTTGGGGTCACTTGGCCCATGCAGCACTTTGCCCCGTGCGGATGTTGGCCTTTGGAGGCACTGCTCCCCCGGCCCTCCCTTTGCCATCTCCATGATAGCTAATGACATCACTGACACTCAAAGCAATCCTGAGCTTTAGTGATGTCATCAGCTGTTGCTGGGGAAACTCTGAGCTGGATCGTGCTCTCCAGTTGACAGCAAGCCCTTCCAGAGGAGGCTGCCCGGTGTGCGTGGGGGAGTGACAGCAGTGACGAGCCTGGGATTCCTGGTTGAAGAAAAATTGTTAAAGTGCATGAGAGCTCTGAAAGGTAAAACAGGCAGCGCTTCGGGGGGCTGTGGGGTGGCTGACGGGTGCTGGAGGAGTGGTAAGCAGCCCTGATGCCCAGGGGCTGCAGGCAGGGTCTACAGGTGCTGGGGCTGGCTGCTATGATCCACAGAGCCAGTGCTGGGCGTTTTGGGGACCTCTCTGCAGATACGCTTGAGTCAGGGGTGTTTTCCAGGTTAACTGGATGATAGTCATCTCCTTATGGGCTGTGGTTTACTTTCAGAAATGAGATGAATTTCTGTTTTCCCAAGTGTGTTTGGTTGGGGATGGGAATCAAGGCAGGGCTTGGATTTGGGTCTTTTCAACCCCTTTGCTCCTGAGCTGACAGATACAGGAGGCTCGTGCCTTCCTGAAGCGAGGCAGGCTACTGTGGATCTGCCTCTTTCCTCTGGCCCTTATGGGATCCTCAAAGAGTCATTGAACTTGCTGTCTTGGTACTTCTCTGAAGGCTCAAGAGGCTGGGGGTGCTGGAATCCAAAATAAGCTGTTGTTCCCTGGGCTGCCCTTGGCTGGAGCTAGGCAGGGATGTCCTATTTACAAGATGTGGTGGGTTGACCCTGGCTGGATGCCAGGTGCCCACCAAGCCGCTCTATCACTCCCCCTCCTCAGCTGGACAGGGGAGAGAAAATATAACGAAAGGCTCGTGCGCTGAGATAAGGACAGGGAGATCACTCACCAATTACCATCACGGGCAAAACAGACTTGACTTGGGAAAAATTAATTTAATTTATTACCGGTCAAATCAGAGTAGGGTAATGAGAAATAAAACCAAATCTTAAAAACACCTTCCCCCCACCCCTCCCTTCTTCCGGGGCTTAACTTTACTCCCTATTTTCTCTGCCTCCTCCCACCCAGCAGCGCAGGGGGACGGGGAATGGGGGTTGTGGTCAGTTCATCACACGTTGTCTCTGCTGCTCCTTCCTCCTCAGGGGGAGGACTCCTCACACTCCTCCCCTGCTCCAGTGTGGTGTTCCTCCCACAGGAGACAGTCCTCCATGAACCCCTCCAACGTGGGTCCTTCCCACGGGCTGCAGTTCTTCACGAACTGCTCCAGCGTGGGTCCCTTCCACGGGGTGCAGTCCTTCAGGAACAGACTGCTCCAGTGTGGGTCCCCCACGGGGTCACAAGTCCTGCCAGCAAACCTGCTCCAGCGTGGGCTCCTCTCTCCACGGGGCTGCAGGTCCTGCCAGGAGCCGGCTCCAGCGCGGGCTTCCCACGGGGTCACAGCCTCCTTCGGGGCACATCCACCTGCTCTGGCATGGGGTCCTCCCYGGGCTGCAGGTGGATATCTGCTCCGCCGTGGACCTCCATGGGCTGCAGGGGGACAGCCTGCCTCACCATGGTCTTCACCACGGGCTGCAGGGGAATCTCTGCTCTGGCACCCGGAGCACCTCCTCCCCCTCCTTCTTCACTGACCTCGGTGTCTGCAGGGTTGTTTCTCTCACATATTCTCACTCCTCTCTCTGGCTCAATTGCTGTTGCCCAGGGTTTTTTTCCCCCTTCTTAACTATGTTATCCCAGAGGCGCTACCACTGTCGCTGAAGGGCTCGGCCTTGGCCAGCGGTGGGTCCATCTTGGAGCCAGCTGGTGTTGGTTCTATTGGACATAGGGGAAGCTTCTACCAGCTTCTCACAGAAGCCACCCCTGTAGCCCCCCTGCTACCAAAACTTTGCCATGCAAACCCAATACACGAGGGAATCCCTGAGTTATCAAATAAAATCATAATAGTAAAAAAATCCAAACTCTTTTAATACTTTCCAAAAATCAACAACAAAAAAGTTACATCAACCAACCAACCAAAGAAAACCTCTCACAAAGAAACGATACATTCCCAAGCACAAGGGCGTACAAGGAAACCCATGCTCAATAGCCTCGGTGCCCCGTCTCGGGTAGGAGATGCCATGCAGTGCTGGCCAGTCTTTCTGGGATACACTGGGAGCCCTAGCTGGGTGGTAGGACCATGTACCGCTGTGTTCAGCATGGGACCACGACAGCCACAGGGACATGTCTGTGCTTGCATCCTCGGGGCAGGGTCTCCCTTACTCCCACGAGTGCAGCCCAGCTGGGGAGGGGTCTTGCTTTGCTGCTAGCTGAACTGGTTTGAGTCTGTGGGTAGTTTCTGGTGCAATGAAGCTTCTTGCTTGGTTTTTCTACAGAAATGAACTTTTTTTTCTTTTTTTTTTCTTGGACTTCTGTTGGCCAAGTGAGGGACATGCTGATGGAACCGGCTACATTCCCTCATCTTTCTCCCTGCATTGGGGAGTAGACATGCAAGAGGGTTTGCACCAGCTGATCCATTCCACCAGGCAAACTGTTGGCTCAATGCAAGCCCTTGGAGCCAGAGCTGGGGGCAGGGAGCCTCTGCTATCCCACCTGGGGCACTCCCAGGCTGTGCATTGCTAGTCCTTTCGCACCTTCTCCACCACAACTGCTGCCATGCCTGCAGTGCTTGCCCTTCTCCTTCTCCTCCTCCTCATCCCTGTGGCCAGGCAGCCCGGGGTGGGAGGAGAGGGCACGCTGCGGTCCTGCGCGGCGTCGGAGGAAGTCCCCTTGGCGAGGAGGCAGGTTAGTCATTGGCATCCCAGGAGCGTCCTCCGTGTCCCGGCAGTGGCTGGAGCATTTCCCCTCTGTTTGCAGCAGGAGCACCGTGGAGGGCAGCGGGGGGAAAGATCCAGCCAAATTATGACCCAACCGTGCAGGGGGAGATGCCGTGAGCTGGGGGGGGACATGTAAGCCTCCCTTTGGTGGCACGTGCCAGCCCCCTGCACACTGTTCTGTGTGGAGATGTGCTTCTCATCTCAAGGACGAGCCCCCCTTTAAAACATCACCTCCTCGCAGCTCCCGTAGTCGCTCTCCACCATGTCAGAGCCCTCGTAGTTGGGGGGTGGAAGGGGCTGGGCTCGGATGCTGGGCTGGTGGCCCACCTCGCAGTCCGCGTAGGAGGGCTGGGCCACGCTCAGGCGCATGCTCACCCGCTTGTAGCCGGGGTCGGGCTGGTACGGGATGCCCTCGCCCTGCACCAGCTGGGCTGGGTAGTAGCTGATGGCCGTATATTCGTTCTGGCACTGGGAAGCTCCCATGTCCACGGGGCTGAGTGGCAAGAAGTCCTCCAGGTTCTGGTTGCTGTAGCGGGGCGGGATGGGGGCCCGCTTGTTGCTCTGGTCCAACGGGAAGGGAAAGCCCCCGTAAAGAGTGACCGGCTCCGCGTCTGCCGGCGGAGGGGGTGGCGGGGGGAGAGGAGGGTGGGAGGAGGATGCAGGGGGGCCTTGAATGATCTCGTAGTGGGAATATTCCTGGACATCTGATGACAGGTACCGGGGGGGCCAGTAGGTTGTTTCTGCTGGGTAGACTGGAATAAAACAGAGTTGTGTTAGCTGCAGTTCAAACTGTTGTTTTCCCTCTCTTGCCCTCCCGCTAATTCCTTCTGTAGACTCTGAGCCTGCAGGAGATGTGACAGACCAGGGAAGAGAGGAGACCTGAGGACAGGGGAGTTGTAGTTGCTGCTTTGGGAATTGAGGGGACCTGAGGGCACCCGCTGGCTGTGCTGGGGCAGTGTTCCCACCAGCACATCCCCTGCTCTAGCACCCAAAAGACACACTTCTTCACGCCATCCGGATGCAAGAAGCTTGCATGATGAAGGGATGGGGACAGAGCAAGCGATCCACTGGATCTCTCCCTTTCCCTGTAGTTACTCTGGTGAATTCTCTTCTAACAGCATCCTTTGGTGATGAACTGCATGGGGAGAAAGCAGTAACCTTGCTGTCCTGAGCCATGCAACGTGTCTCCCTGAGGGCGTGATCCCTCTGCCTAGCAGCATTGATGCAAATGCCTCCACTAAAACTCACACTGACTTTTAGGTTCTTATTTTTTTCCCTTAGCTTCGTTATTCTCTTTTATAGGGTCTTTGACCCAGGAAGTGTGGGAATCCAGGCTATGCATTAATGGTTTCCCTGCTGATTGTGTATGAGACTGAGCARGTTAAAGCTGAAAACGGGGATGCACTGGTGAGCAGAGAGGGAAAAGCCAGTAAAGGACCTATAGCAGGGCTTGGGCAACATTGGCCCATGCTTTGCTTGGCTTTAACCAGCGCCGTTGGTCCCTCAAGTTTGCAAACCTTCGATCCACTTCACCGGGGAAAGAGGGATGTGTAAGAGCAAGAAAAAGCTGTGGCTACTGACCCATCTCCTCCCTGGCCCAGGTGCATTTGATGAAGGACTCGTTGTCAGAGTTGGAGGGAGGTGCAGCGGGGGGCAGGTTGGGTGCCACGCTGCACACGATGGTGCCCCGGTGCTTTGGGGCATTGGCTGAGTTGAAGGTGACGAACTCGGGGGTGCTGGTGGGTTTGCGCTGTTCCGGCGTGGCCCGGTCCAGGTTGTTGTGTGCTGCATCGCTGAGAATGTTGAGTTCGATGGGTGGCACGGCTTGGGTGCCCACTCCCACACTCTTGGAGAACTCGCTCTTGGAGAGCAGGTCGGGGTCCTCCCGGGCCACGGGCTTGTGTGCCTTGGCCCGGTGGCAGTAGCGCTTGCGGATGAGCACGAAGGCCACGGCCAGGATGGCCACCCCCAGCACGCCGGCTACAATCTCCGCGATCTCCTCGGGGCCCACCGCCCACTGCGTGGGCACRATGGCGGGGGTGATGATGGGCTGTGTGCAATAGTCCCCCTGGTAATCCGATGGGCAGATGCAATGGACGGAGCCCTGGTTGCTCACACAGCGCCCTGCATTTCGGCATGGGTTGTCTTGGCACTCCTCGGCCAGCTTCTCACACCTGTGGTGGGGACAGGATGGAGACAACCACTATTAGCCTGGGGATGCAGCTAAAACTGCGTAATCCTATTCACGGCTCTGACTTACACCAGCCAAGGATGCTCCATCCTGGTCTGCTCTCCCTCTCTTGCTAGACTCGTGCTACCTGCCTCTCCTGGCAGAGGACCATGATCCTTGAGTATAAAATGACGCTTTTCAGGAGACCATGTTTTACAGGATGGTCCTATTTTTCAGTCATATGCAACAAATTAAAATGGGGGGATCCCTGCCTCAGAGGAGTATTTGGAGTTTCTAGGGCTAACGCTGCATAGAGAGATGCTCCCATCCTGTTAAATTAGGGAGCCCACAGTCACTCTGAGGTGTGTTAACCTCTTATGAAGTCTCATGTGTCCTCCAGGCTCTGTGGGGTCTCAGGGTGATCTGTGGATGTCTGCAGGTTGCAGCAAACATTTGGGGAACATCTAGCTTGAGAAGTGGTGAATGGGCATCCTTGTTGGAGAGGCTTTTTTGGCATTTTATGGAGCATCTGCAGAACTGAGACTGAATTTCTGATTCTCTGTCCTGCTTTACCCCACACAACCTAAACATTCCCCAGCAGTACAGGGGACTTTTCCTTCCAAGACTAATGATCTCCCTGTGCTAGGGGGAATATGCAATGCTTTGTTGGCTTTCCTTCCTTTTTTTTCTTGTTACTGAACAAACTCTGTGAGGTTTGGGCTCCTCTTGTTCTTAGTCAGTGTTTTAGAATGTGTGAGCTGGTGTGTGCAACATGCACCCACAGGCTTCAGCTGGACGACCAGTTATTTCAGACATTACACTGCCACCTAATGCTCAGCTACATATTTTTATTCCACGAGTTGCATGAATAATTTCTGCCTTTGCATTGCTTCAAAGGACCAGTGTTCATCCTGGCTAAATGACTAAGGCAGAAGGATGAACTGGACGTGAGCCTGTGCTGGGCATCCCTCATCAGGCTGGGCTGGAGGCAGGGCAGGGGACTTGGAGCGGGTGCGTGACTGTGGTGGGTAACACTGAGCAGCAGAGCAGCCTCTGGGCCTGGGTTAATTCTCTAGCTGCAGATATTTGGCAAGCGTGCATTTCATATATGGGAAATGTATCCAAGCTGTAACACTGATGGTGAGAACTTCAAAGTGATATGAACCGTAGGGTTCAGGGCCAAAGCCAAACACTCCAATACCTCGAGGTAATAGGGATCCGTAGGCTATCTGACAGGAGAGGGGGAATGGCATCCTGCACCTGCTTTTCAGCATAGCCTGCTATCCTGAGCTGAGCTTTGAATGGGATGAATCATGGCTGTGACCTGGGACAGAAATTCCCCTTGGACGAGCCCTGCAGAGCTGGTCCTGGGCAGAAACAGCCCCTGTAGCAGCCAAGGTGGGTGTCCCAGCTACTGAGGGAGGGGACAGCTCACAACTGTGCTAGTCAGCCTCCCCCCAGCCTCAGGGCATCCTCCTGACACCCAGTGCAGTGCCTGCCTGCACCCTGCACCCAGGCAGCCCTGGCCTCAAGGAGGATGCCACCATCGCAGCCGAGCTCAGCACACACCACGGGGAGGAGCAGTGTCTGGGGAGAGACTCTCCCCTTGCAAGGAGAGGTTTTGAACCTGCACCAAGCATAACATCTGCAGGCATTCAAAGCATCTGTAAGAAGAGGAGATTTTTTTTTTTCCTCCTGCTCAGAGGAGATGGGCACAGAGGGGCAGTGACCACATGATGGCAGACCTATTTATGCCCTGGTCTGCTCAGCTCTGCCTTCAGACACTTCCCTGTGGCAATTTGCACTTAAACCCAGAGTGCCTGGTGAGCTCCAGAAATGTGCAATGCTCGTTGGCAGAGATCATGTTTTCAGCCCACCATGGGAGATCACCCGGCCTGAAGCTTGCCCAGACCTTACCTTTCGCCCAGGTACCAGTCAGGGCAGTGGCAGGAGTAGCCAGTGGCGGAGAGGGTGCAGGTTCCCCCGTGTAGGCAGGGCTTGGACTCGCAGGGACTGTCCCCTAGCTCACAGTGCTCACCAGAAAACAGCCCGGGGCAGATGCAGGTGTAACCTGGAGAGGGTGAGACAGTGCCATGAAGAGACTGTATCCACATGGAAGAACTAGCAAGAACAAGGAGGAGCAGTGCTTGGTGCTGATGGCACCCACAGAGGGCTCAATCTGGCTACCTAAGCATAGGTACTTGCTGCTGCAGGAGGTGCTGTTGGGCACCCAAGCCATCCACAGAGGGCTGGTGGGTATGTTACAGGACCTGGAGCAGTTGCTGGAGGCTGGCTGGCCCCTCTGGGGCAATGCAATAGCACTAGAGAGCTATTTAAGCAACAAGTCAAGCCTGTCCTCTCCTGACACAGACCCTCGCTGGTCAGGGATGTATTCAGGGCACAGTTTTATTGCATGGAGAAGCTGGGGGACAAATTCAGGTTAAAGGAAGGGGAGGCTGGCTGGCTGATTCACAGTTTCTGACTCTGCTAAATGCAATCCTCTGTAACTTATTGTTCTCTGAAGTCTTTGGTCCTGCGAGTTCTCGCGGTATGAAGCGCCTGTCTCAACACGTCGGGTTTCTCTTGCCTACAGGAGGTGTCTGGTCGCAGCCAGAGAGAAACCTGGGGACTTGGAGGGGGCTGCTGCTGTTTGTGCTTTTGGCTGCCGTTTAGTGTAGCCCTAAGCATGGGAATGTCCCTGGCTGTGCTGAGCTCCTGCTAGTCACTCGGCCGGTGGTGCCGTGCGGGAAGTTCAGAGTTTCCACCTTGCAGCACGCTTGAAAAGTCTTTGCTACTCATCCACAAGATAAACACCCCTGCTTTAGAGCACAGACTGAACAAATGCAGACCTGTTTCCACACGCGTGTCAGTGGCTGTACAACAAGGATGTGCTGGCACTTGCGCAGCAGGTGCTGGACGTTGCCTGTAGGGTTACCTGTGCCCAAACACATGTGTTGCTGGATGCGGGGGTTCACATATGTTTGTGCCTGTGGTCCTGAGAACTGTGGTTGATGTGGTGGCTGGTCTGGCTTTGACCCTTTCTGCACAGATGCGTTCTCACGCGGCCACGTGGCTTACCTGGGCTCGCTTGCACAGACGTGTCTTTGCCTGTGCATGTAATCCCATGCCTGAGATCCCCAGGCAGAGTTTTGCATAAACTCTTGCTGCATGCCCGTGGTCTCCAGGACTGAGCCCACAATGCTCAAGGAAGCCAAGCACCCAGGATAACCTCACAAACTAAATGTCCCTTGAGCAACCCCTTCCCTGCAGTCGTGTCCTGCATGTTTCTGCCTGGGGTCATGTCCCACAGGCTCTTTCCTGGGCAGTTGGGCCATTTGCAGGAGAAGTTGATCACCTTGGAAGGAAACTATGGGAAGGGCAGTGGATGATTATTAGATTATTAGTGAGGGAGTGATTTTCCTTCTTCCTCCTCCCATTGTATGCTCTCTGCAAAGCAAGCAGGTGATGCCTTGACTTAGAGCAGAGATGAGTTTTCACCTCGTGGGCTTTGAGCCCGTTCCAGCCCAGCCAGAGGGGTTTTCTGTGCAGAGGGTCTCTAGACTAAGGCTGAGGCACGAGTGCCAGCCAGGCTAACTGTTTGGTTTAGATGCACCTTGTGTCAAACAAGTTCACCTGAACCAGGCAGCTGCTGAGTCGACAGGGCTGGGAATCTTGTTCCCAGAGGCTGCGGGCAGGGCAGGAGGAGGTGTGCTCCGTCCTCCGTCCTCGCTTGCTCGCTGGGCAGGGTGTGGGCTTTGGCAATGGCCCCAAAGAGCACAAAGCTGCGGGAGGAGCTCCTGCCCCACGCAGCAGCCTGGAAAGCACYGCTCTGCCCCAAGGAAGGGCCAAAGCGCAGACGGTATCTGTCTCGATGGACAGGGCGTTATGGGGTGCAACCCTACTGTGCTGGAAGCTGGGACGTGGCTATAGGGCAGTGACACAAGGGTGGACATCGCTGGGAGTGGTTCCTCCCCCTGAGGCCACTGCAAACTAACCCTGTCCCTGTGATACAGCTTGCTCTGGGGAGACCCTGTGATGGAAGGAACAGGACAGTGGTGAGACTGTCTTGGGAAAAGTCTGGTACCAAACCTCTGTTGAGCATGTGCACCCCACGTTAGCCTGAGACTCTTGGATCTGAGCTTACGGTTTTCCTATATCCCTTCCCATAGCCCCGGGGAGTCACTGACTGCAGTGGGAATAGAGCAAGGTCTTGGCTTGTTTCTGCCCAGATACCATTGCTGCATGATCCCATCTTGCCTGATTGCAGCCTTGCTAATGGCTCCTTAAGCAAAGAGGATGCAGAAGGGTGGGTGGAATTTCTATTTGCATTTGAGTTTTTGGCAACGCTGCGCTCTCCTAGGTCATGTACACTCCTTAGAAACACCCTCCTGCCCTCCRGGCCATGGTCCGCTGATGAGAGCCAGGATGATGATCTCATACCCCCCAGCTGCTGCTGCACTGAGTCAGCTATCACTTGAGGTCCCCCAGGACAGGGGACCTCTGATTCTCCTCTGGAGTAGCCTCTYGCATAGGGATGAATGAAGAGGTTGCATCTTTCCCTCCCCTCACTGCTTATTGCTCTGTGTGGGATATTCACGTACCTCCTCCATGAGTTTCAGAGCACATCCCGTTGTTGAGGCATGGGTTGCTGCTGCAGGCACCGGTGGGGGAGCAACACTGCTTTATTCCCACCTCCTCCATGACTTCCTTTGATTGCCCTTTCCCGGGCAGGAGAACCACTTCTCTGCCATTGATTGCAACCACGTCCAGGCAGCCCCTGAACCCCCGTGTGACTCTCTGGGACTGCAGCGGCTGCCGGAGGCCCCCAAAAAGCAAGTCTCGTCTGCCTTGGGAGATGCTACAGGTCGCTGGCAGCTGGAGAGAGGCATTTCCAAGTCCATCGRTGAGCAGGCGGACAGACGTGTTCTTCACCTCCAGGAAAACTGAGTGCCACTCACCATCGCTTACAAAACGTGAGGAGGAGAGGTTCCCGGTGTAGTTCCCCCGGCAGCTGTACCCAAGTTGAGGCACTCCGTTAACCATCTGCAAAACATGTCCCAGAAGTCATGGTTAGCTGTGATACAGGTGGCTGCTGTTCATGGAGGCTTTCAACACTTCTCCTGTTGCTTGTTCCCCTCTCTCCCTGCCTAAGCATTGAGAGTCAAGATGAATCCCAACTTTCAGACTCCAAGAATTACCAGCTAGGCAAATGCAGCCCCTTCCACCCATATTAAGCTTTGCATGGATCAATTAAAGCCTGTGTAAGTGACTGCAACCTCCTTTATTTTTCAAAACACCATCATCTCTCGCACAACTTCACCCGTAGTCCTTCCCTGCAACCTTTGACCAGTGTGCAGGGAGGGAGGCTCATCTTTCCACATAACAGGGTGCAGAGCCATGTGTTCATACTCCTGCAGCTGCTCACCCCTTCTCCCCCCTTCCTGAGCCTAATCAGAGCCCTGGTATTCAGACTATCCATAACTCCATCACCAGTCACAGGTGGACTCTTGTTCTGGGCCATGTGGCCTTTATTCTGTTCTCACTGTCTCGTTAGTGATGGGGAAGGTGCTGGAGCAGTTCCCCCTTTGGCATGGGTGAGGGTGCTGAAGGGACCTCGGTGAGGAGGAGCACTGGCAGATTTCTCTGGAGGAGGCAAGAAGGAGTTGGGAGGCAGAAAAAAGTGTTACTGTTGTACCCAGCTCCTAACCAGCATGCTGGAAAGCCAGGCCAAAGCTGCTGATAGGTGTTGCAATCCAATCCTTGATCTCCAGCAAATGGGAGGGAGACAAGATATTGAGCTTCTAAAACTGAACCRCACCAGTGACTTCTGCATTAAACTGGGACATCAGAAATTTCTATTTGTGGCCSAAGATTCATCTTTAAAACTCATATGGAGGAAGGAGAAAGAAAAGGTTAGCTGTGTTGTTTCAGGGTGAAGTCAGGGCTAAACCTCTCTTTCACCTTTTTCTCCCCAGTGTTTTGTTGATAAAACCTTTCTCTCATAGAAGCCAAGAGCCTATGGAGAAGGAGAAAAGAGATGGAATGAAACGTTGATGGAAAACCTGCAGARCTTGCTACGTAACATTGAGCAATTCATCCCAGGCAAAAGAGATCTCCATGGGGGGGCATTAGAGACAGCGAGGAGTGGTGATGCTTGGAAGAGGCTAGAAGAGGGGGAGTGATTATGGGCTACGCTGAACTCTAGAGGAACCTACGTACGATATGATGGGGCTACTCTGGAGGGGTCAAAAGCAGAGCAGGACAACAGTTAACTCTTAGAGAAGTCCACRGTGTAAATAAATCCCAGTGGGAGGAGAAAGCAACTGCTGAAGGAAGGAAGAACTAGATGCAGCTGGCACACACCATGGAAGGACCTCAGGGCAACATGTGTGTAAATCACTTTGCACAATTGGCAAGCGCACCAGAGAACTTTGTCACTTCACTTTATCTGGAGGAACATGATTTCACTTCAGATGGGTCTGTAGATTGGGTTTATCAATTTCTGGGGCTGGGAGACAGCTGAGAACTCGATTCCCTGGAGCAAGAACTGACAGACTGCCAAGTCTTTCCCAGCTTGCCTGGTTTGCCATCCTCTTGCACTGTATTTCTAAACATCAGCTTAGTGATTGGAAGGGCGATGATATGCATGCCCTTGGGAGAACTCATCCTCTTCACCAAATCTACAAACCATCAGTTATGATTCTTTCAAAGCTTTGGCTCATACTTAGAGTACTGCAGTCCACAAAGCTTAAAATCTTGAGAGATTCCTTCAGTTTTTTCAGGGCAGATGGTCTAGAAAAGGTTTGATCCCTGAGATATTGTTAATAAAGTGAGTCAGGGAAGAAATTATTCACAGGCAACTTTATGGTAGAGGCTTTATGAATGTTTCCTATTGAAAAGCTTATGGAGACATCTGGGTACAGGAGATCATGGGCACACTGAACTCCATCAATAATGAGTCTTTTCTCCCTTGACTCTCTGTGTTAGGCCTGGGTCAGTAGAGCTTCCTGCCATCTCATCCTTTCTGAGCTCCATCCTGACTCCTTCCGCTGAACTACTTGGTGGATCTTCTTCCCAGAGACGGGGCAGAAAGCTAGAGACCCTTCTTGAGAAGTTTTTCTCATCAGCCCTTTACAATGCAGCTTAAAGTCACTCTCGGAGATGGGTACAGGACATATGAATGATGTTTCTCTGCTCTTGCTCTTAAGGAGTGATGGCTGTGGCAGCAGGAGCTTGCAATATGTACTTTGGGCAGGTCTCTGGGCATTGGCTGCTGTGTAGCTCCCTGTCTGTGTGGGTCTTTTATAACAGCGGAAAGAAAAGTATTTCAAAATAGGAAGATGGGGTTGTGAAACCATGAGAAGGGATGAGGATCCTGTCCCTGAATGAACACTTCCAGGTAGGTTACAGCGTGTAGATCTCAACATGATTAGTCTCACGGACAAATCTCTGTAAGCTGGTAAGTATGTCCTATGATCTTGGTCTCCAATTAGTCTGAATTTAATTGATGAGGAATATACAAACCCCCTATTCTTTAGTCATCTGCTGCTTTCCTTCTGTTGCCAAAGTGGAAGAGGGAGATGATCTTCAAATGCTGGGTTGATYCAGTGTGCAGCCAGAGGGAGGAGAGTGATCAGACTGAAATGTTCCTGGCTCTGCAGGTGTCTTAAGCAGTGAACTGCCTGACGAAAGTGGTTGGAAAGAGTCGGGGGTTGAGAAATAGCATTTAAGACTCCTGTTTTGTCTGTTCTGTCCATTACTGTAAAGGTCCTTTAATTTGTGGTCTATTTGATTAGATGCATGTGCTGTGGTGTGGGTAAAGGCTGGTAATATCATTGCCATTCTCAGAGCTCATCTGTGCCCTCCTCATCTCTGCCCTGTTGYCCCAACCCTCTAGCCCAACGTGGCTGCCTCCTCTGTGTTGGACTGAGCCATAACAGTCTGGCAAATGGTTTGTGTGCTCAGTGGGAGTCTGACTCCACTCCTAAGGTCTGGGGGAAGTTTGCCYTTTGCTACAGTGGAAGCAGACCGGTCTGGGGAAAATTCCACCTGGTAAATTCTTTGCCCTGAGAGGTCTGATATGAGAGGGATGGAGAAGCAAGCAGTAAGGAAAAAAGATGATGTAGATCTATGATATGGGTGTATGCTGCCTTCACAGATGTAAAAAACAATTCACTAGTTGTGGTTGCAACAATTGCCAAACTGTGATTGGCTCTCACTTCGTCTTCCCAAGTCTTATATTTTAGCTAGATGAATTACTAAAGGTACATATTATTGCATCTTCTTTCTGTGATTCCCTTCCCCGAAAGAGTAAGTGTTTTTTATGCTGGAAAGAAATCCCTGTGCATTTCAATACATACCTCCAAAGTGGCGAGGTCAGTCCCGTTAGCGTAGAATACGACAGCGTGCAGCTGGTGGGTCTTCAGGCGAAAGTGCATGTGCCAGGAGCTGATCTGTGAGTGCTGGTACCAAATGTAGCTGTGGCCTCCAAACCTCACAGCCGTTCCTGGAAGGAGAATGAATGAAAGGTCTCATCCTTGTCACACTTTGAGACTACGGACTGTATCCAACCTTGCCTCTTTTCCCAGCCTGACACTATAACTGTCCAGGACCAGTCCCGTCCACAGCAACCCATGTACAGCTGCACTGCATCTCCCACAGCTCTCATGTGGAACTCCCAGTATTTCTTCTATGTACTCAACTGTAAAACAATCCTGCAATAGCAGTCCTGTTATTTCTGTCCTATAGCACCTTCGAGGTGCCCTCAGCATGGTTTACAACGCCCTTGAATTTCCTCAACCTTAATAAGTCTTTATGTTATTCTATGGTATCCCCCCACCTTTCCTGCCCAAGTGATGCTAACCTCTATCCCTGCTCCRTCCATTTATTTCTTGAAGTATTCTAGAGTGAGTATAACAAATATGCTTTATTTGCCTTTCCTCAAATTTTTCAGTTAGTCTGTGTTTTGCTGACTCTAGGATCAACACAGGAGCTCAAAGATCGAAATTCTGATCACTGAGCTTCATCACCTGCTAGATATTGAGTGACTTTTCCCGATGAGRTGGATGGATGTTGCTGCTATTTAATGAAATGTTACAGGAGATTAATTAAAAAAAAAAGACTAAGTGAAACTTYCAAGCTCTAAGAGTTTAGATTTGGCTTTGAAATTGAAGGCAGAATTGTTGGCCATTGGGACAACCTAATTCCATGGAAAGTCCAGGTGCTTTACAATGTACTGAAGGAAAACAAAATATGCCCAGGTTTATAGTGTGGGACACTACCAGGAAGGATCGCTCACCATTGCAAGAACAGATTTGCTCCAAGCTGTGCCGTGGGGTGAGGACGCTGAGTCGGGCAGTGCTGTAAGTAGACATCATGCCTGGATCCAGCTGAATGGTTTCYTTGCAGACACGGTGGGCGCAATCTGACCCATGACATGGCACATGAATTGCCTTCTTCATCCGGAGACCGACAAGTTGGTCCATCTCCCCAGCTGACACAGTGATCTTATTTGCGAGGACCCGAGGCTCATATAAGGAGCCGTGCGGCTCTCCAACAGCCAAGAGCAGGTCCACTCCATCAGAGGCAGCTGCAGGCTGTAAGCTGGCCATGTGGATGTTTTGGCGCCGGGTGACAAGGATGTTTCCCAGAAATCTCTGTAAGTTGCGCCAATGGTCCCCCACAAACTCCTCAGGGGAGAGGTGGCGGAAGTGTAGCACCACCGCCTTGTCCAAGGCCTCCTGCGTGAAGCACCACACATGGATGTTGACACTGGTGGTGGCTATGAACGTACCATCGCTGACTGTCACGTTCAGAAGATAGTGGCCGTGGGGAAGTTTGTCCCCAGCAATGATCTTCCCATCCGCAGTCCCAACGGAGAAAAGCCCCTCCTGGGGCACTTCGGCCACCAAAGTGTACACCAGTGTATCATGGGGGTCTCGGTCTGTGGCATGGATCTTGCCCAGAACGCCACCTCGGAAGGCTTCCTCGTTGGTGGTGATGAATATTTCCAGGGGAAGGGCTGAGGGGGCATACTGGCTCTGCTCAGTCACTTGGATATTTATAAATGCAGATGAGGACAGGGGAGGGATACCGCTGTCAGAGACCTGTCAAGGAAAACAGAAGGATCCGTTATAGCCACATGCTGACTTACTGTCACCTCACCTGACTGGATGGGCTGATAAGGTCTTGAGAAGGAGAGTGCCTTGCAGGTAGCAATGGGTGGAAGCTGTCAGGCAGTGGGTTGGGAATGAAGAAGGAATGGGAAAAATTGGCAGCAGTGTTGCACCTTTGCCTGGAGCTGGCCCCAGGGAAACAKCAGCATGCCTTCCAGCATGGAGACTAAGACCTTCTGTTAGCAGTGGGGTCACGCTCATTTCTGTGTGCGCTCATCAGCAGCTGAGGCACACCTGAGTGGCTCTGATTTCCTGAGGATTAATCATCTTTAGTGATGCTGCCAATTTTTGGGGTTCCAGGCGTAACTGAGTGTACAAAGATATAAAGCAGTTACGCACGTCAACACATTTGCTCACCTTCCGGACTATTTAAGCCTGAGTCCCGCCTCTGACAATGTCTGTCTAGCATGAGTCAAGGAACCTCAGAATAGAAAAACGTGAATAATCAGATTATAGGATAAGTTTCTCCCTAATCTTAGGCAGTTAGTGGTTGAGGTTTATAATATAATAGTGCCTAGCTTTTAGAACAACTACCATTACTGAAGAAGTATATACTTTACATGTCGTTATCCTTTTGTTTGTAATGGACTATCCTTCCTGATAACACTGAAAAATAATTAATGCACTCTGCAGCAATAGAAATCATCTTTGAAGAGGAACTTAAACCACTTCTTAAATGACAAGAATAATTGGAGAAAGTTTGTAGGACCAGATCAAGGTCTCACTTTAAACTGGAAGTCACTAGAATGATGCTGGGAAAAGCATCTGCTTAAGGAAACTGCTGACAGAGTATTTCTCATGATCATATTATCTGATTTTATCAATGCAGAAGCTGGCCCCCAGCTTCTTGTGGGCAGACTTGTGTGGAGAAATGAGCTCTGGAGCTGGATCCAAGCTGTACTATTTGTGCCTGGATTGGATGTCTCCAAAGCCAGAGATGTTTCCATCCAGCTGTGCCATCCTAATCTCATTTTGCTACTACTAAATCTGGCTGGGGAATTCAGATACCAGGCAGTAAGGCAGGCTCTACCTGGACTTGTAATAGGTACTGTTCTTTTGTTCTTCTGTTCAGGACGGATGATGTCACCAGCAGACCATTTTGGGTGACAGCAAAAGCCTTCCCATCGTTGCCCTGGGTGATCTGGAATGAATACGGCGGTCCATTTTCTGGGGAGTCTCTGTCGCTCATAATCAGCTCCAGGACGCTTGTACCCACGGGAGCATTCTCCTGAAATGGGGAAAGATGCTAATGGAGAAAGGCAAGCAAAGACAAAAGGCCCAGGGGAACCCACAGTGCCCCTAGAGCTGCTGGATCAGGAACAGGGAAACAAATCCCATACCACACATGCATCTCTCTGGTACACACAGACTGAGACTCTTGCCATCAATGGCAGAGACCCAGTGGTGGCAAGGGGCTCCCTTTCGTGTGTGGCAGCTAAGCGCAGACAGTTGAGCTGGTGCCGTTGCTTTCCCCTTGAGTCACGTCAGCACAAGAGCAGATGAAAGCATGTTTTGTGTATGTTTCTTTCTGAGTACCTATAGCTGTTATGAGTCCAAGTGACAACTGGGCTGCATCCAGCAGACATGACGATGCTTGACCATATGTTTGGGTCTGCTCTTTATGTTGTGGTGTAGGCATGGACAATTGCAAGGGAGAAAGGGGCTGCAAGTCAGGCTTGGAAAGTGTCAAAAGCTCCGTACTCTCTGTACTGAAAGGACAGGAGTTGCCTGAAGCTACTGGAAGGAGAAAATGGTATCTGTTGGCAGAATATCTGCGCCTGCAGATGCTACCAGTTCTTTGTGGCAATGAGCACAAAGCAACAGCATGCTTCATTGCTGTCTCACCCCTCTGCTCCAACAGCAGCCCATGCATGAGTACCTTAGTACTCTGAGATGGACTGGGGGAACAAACTGCCTCCTGGCTTACCTGCACCACCACGCTGTAGTTGAGCTGGAAGAACCGAGGAGGGTTGTCATTGACATCAGACACGTGGATACGCACAGCGACGTCACTGAACTGAGCAGGGTGACCATTGTCTGTGGCTCGAACTGTCAGGGAATAGCTGGGAATCTGGAGGATTTATAGTGCTTGATTACTTGGAGAAATAGAGGAATGCTGGCTTTTTCACATTGATGTTTTACTCCGCTGCAGCTTGTTAAAATGCTTGAGGCCATGCATTGCACCATAACAATAGCTTTGCTCTTGGCTAAGGGTCTCCATCCATAAATCTCAAAGCACATTGCTAAAGAAAATTAGCCTCACAATAGTTGAAGAGAAAGAAAACAACTTGCCAAAGATGGATGAGACCAAGCTGGGCAAACATCTGTCAATAGTGGTTTGAGCTGCTAGTGCTTTATGAGAGATTGTCCAGATGACCTTTCCATCTCCTCCCCATACCTGTTTTCTATAATGCTCTGATGCATAGAAGCAGAAACCAACCATGTTGGTTTCCAGTTTGGGGCTGACTCTCACCCAGCCAGCTTGAAGCACCAGTGGGGCAGACCACAGCCCAGAGTTGTGACCACTGAAGGCTATATTGCCCTCCCTAAAGTCCAGCCTTCCTACAGCAGTATCTGTGAGTCTAGAAAATGAATGAATGAAAGACTTGCCTTTTGCTTACAGTATTACGAGTAGATCATTCAGAAAACAGGAGGTAGCTGAATATACCGTGCTCCCTCAGTCTTTTGGGGCACATCTGTTTTAGACTTCCTGTTCCCATTTTCTTGAACTCACCTCCTCCCTGTCCAGATGCTTGGCAATGCTGATCTGCCCACTTTTGGGCTGAATGGCAAAGTGTCCCAGCGGGTTCCCTCCCACGATTGAATATGTGATCTGATTGTTCATTGCTCCATCCAAGTCATCAGCTGACACCTGTTAGGAGAAAAAAAAGCTAGGACCCTGGCCCAAAAAGGGGGGGTGGGGCAATGGAGGAATKGGGGCTGGACCTCCTTGTCATTTGAGGATATTGGTTTGAGCTTGCCTCAAATGAGGAAGAAGGAGGAAGGTGGTTTACATAAGTGTTATTCATTAGTTTTTTCAAGACAAAACTCAACAAAGGTACAACAATGGCTTTCTCCTTGCCTCTTTCCTGACTTTACCACCCCTGTGATGGTAACACTGGCTGGGCAGGGAACTCCACATGGGTATACCTTGGGCTCCACTATTCTGCCCAGGGAAACCTCTGCCTTCCCCAGGTCGCAAGGCTATTGGCCTTCTGTAGGTATTTTAACTCTCTTCAGAGGTCCTTAAAGCTCCTGAGCCCCCCTTAGGTATCTCAAGCTTTCACTTAAAGATGTCTTCTAAGGCAAAGTGCTCTCCCTGTCTATGGAGTGTCAGGAATTCTGGCAATCATCCTTTTTTAAAGTCATGCTTAAATCTTGGATGTTGAATGTCACAAACTCACTGAGGTGGCTGTGTCCAAGGAAAAGCAAAGTGCAAAAGAAGAGTAAATAATGCATAGCACAAGTAAAAGAATAGGTGAAGACATGTGGCCTGGTTCATAATCATACCGTGAGGATGATTTCTCCAACTGCAGCATCCTCCCGGATGTCAGCAAAGTAAGGGTCTTGGATGAACTCTGGTGCATGGTCATTGATGTCGGTTATGTTGATCACCACCATGGTCACATCGCTGAGAGAAGCTGAGCCCTTCCTCGTGCCCTCAATGGATAAGTAATACTCGTGACTCGCTTCAAAGTCCAAGCTCCCATTTATGTATAAGGCACCTGCATTGTCAGATGGATAGAAAAGGACAGAAGATACTTTGAATGAATGGCACGTGAGGTTTCTTGGAATACTGGAGATATACCGAGATGATTGCCAAACTGCCAGCTGAAAAGGTGCTGTTGACCTAGCTTTGACTGGTTAAATCAGGATATTGAAAGTCATGGCATCACAAAAACAAAATATAATTGAACTGATTCTGCCATAACCTGCCTTATTCTGGTAGCAAGTGTTTGAAGAGATGAAATAAAGTCTCATTCTGGAAGGTCTCCAGGAATCTTGATTGGAGGAGATCTGGGACAAAATAGGATCAGAGTCCCACAGTGCTGTTGAAAGCTGTGACCAAGGCAGTAGTAGAGCATCACTGAACTGTGTCACAGGCAGGATGAAAAAGTGTGAGATGTAGATGCAGGGTTGTACAAGAGAAAGAGGTGTACGGCAAGATGCTGTAATTTGTAAGTGAGGCTTGGGATGCAGCATAGAAAGGAGGAGGAGGCTGTTAATCTCAAAAAATGAGTGAGGAACAGGGACTAAAGATATAAAGTGAAAGCAAAAAAAAAAAAAAAAAAAAAAAAAAAAAAAGGGACAGAATGTGCCTGTGTACTTTAATGCTTTCCTGGGTTCAGCACTGAAAATGTCACAAAATTATTCCCTGGAAATGAAACTGTCTTTTAAGATGTACAAACTCATAAGAAGATTGGTGTGGAAAAATTAGCAAGAGACTTGGGGACAGAGAAGCTGAGGAAGGAACCGTGGATGAGGATGTTACAGCCAAGGGCAGAAGGCCATTGATGACGCAGCCAAGGGCTTGTTTCAGGGAGTTAACATTGGTCTTCCAATAGCAGCTTTTATCAGATTGCTGTGCAAACAGAGCAGTGCTTTATTTGGCTAGTAAACCTGGCTCAACACCTGCTCATGGTTAATAGATTGGTATTATCCACATTCATTGAGTGCTACCTAATAAAGCTGCCTGCTACCCTGGGCTAAAGGTTCCTTGTGAGATTAGGATGGAGAGACTTTTCTTAAATGAAACCAACTTCTGCATTTTGAAGTGTAAAAATTTCCCCATCTTATTCTCCATGTATTCCTCATTCCCATGGACCCATCTCAGGTCCCAGACATATAACAGGAATCTTTCCATTAATTTCAATAAGATTTGGACTACTATTTAAGTGACTTGGCTGGCAAAATTTAGGGTAGAAGAGAAGACTGTATTCCCTACCCTTGTGCTGGCTAAAGACAGAGGAGAGCAGAAGTGCAAGCCAAATGGAGAAGAACTAGAGAAGATGCATACAAGGACAGCCTTTGATGTTGGGTCCACCTGGACCTGCTTGGGCATGAGACCATCTTACCTGTGTTTGAGTTGAGCTGAAATTTCCCGTGGTCATTGCCATTCACAATTTCATACTTGATCTCTGTGTTTTCTGCATTGTCCCTTGTCAATGCTGACAAGTTGAGGACCTCCGTACCCACAGCCACGTCTTCTTTTACCATGGCCACGTATTCAGGGGCCAGGAAAACAGGCAGATATTCATTTAGATCCACAACGGAGACAGTGACAGTGCCAAGAGCAGAGAGGGGCTCCGGTGTGCCCCGGTCGGTAGCACAGACCGTCAGTTCAAATGCCGAGTGCTGTGAATCCTTCAGAGGCTTTTCCAGACGAATCACCCCTGTGGTTTCTTCAATTGAAAAGTGTCCATTGGCAGAGTCAGAGAGAGAATAGACTACCTCAGCGTTGAGACCTGGAAGGATGAGGGACAGGCAGTGTTTAATTCATGGGTAGGAATGCTGCAGTTTTAATTTTTTTTTTTTTTAATCCATTAGGACTATGTGTACCTAAATGACCTTAAATTTCTAGGGAAAATGGAGGCTGTATGAACATCAAGTGTGCCCCTGTCCATCTGCAGGTTCAGACCTCTAGCCACCCTCACCCTCATCCATCAGCATCACCTGTCTATTTACTAGTGCTTCCCACTTTTAATTCCTTTGTTTTTGAACTTCATTTCCCTTCATATCTGCTTCTAAAGCAGATAAATATGATCTTGCTTCTCTGTCATTGTAAATTCAGTCTTTGCTGGAGAGGTTTATTAAAAGCTCCTTTCTTAGGAGCCTTACCTATGTTTCTGAGAATCTTCGTGTCTTCAGAAGGACCTCTCCATCCATATCATCTACCCCATCCAGATCTAAAGCTCCTTTTTTTCTTATTACGCTCATTCTTGATCTCCATCTTTGGTAAAATTTCTGTCCAGTTCGGATCCCAGACAAACCGTGTGTCAGCTTGCACTGTGCATCATGGTTACAGTTACTGAGTGTGTCCTCGAAGTCTGTCTTTGCATGTTTCTACAGATATTGCACTTCCTACAGGGTCACAAAAATGCTGATGCCAGCCTGCTAGTCAAGAACATGTCAGCGATGAGATCCAGGCACATCTTCGCCAAGATTCAATCATCTATGTTCATCGCTGCAGCCCTTCCCTAGGTTTCAAAGGTTTCTATTCAGGATGAAAGATGAACTCTACTAAAAAGTAAATCCCATTCTGACTCACCTTCATCAAGGTCCCTGGCAGCAACCACGGCGATGGGTGTCTTTGTTGTGGTGTTGTCAAAAACGGCCACAGCGCAGTGACTGGGGAAGAATCTTGGTGCGTTGTCGTTTGTGTCCTCTACGATCAGCATTATATCTGCCTGGCAGGAACGGCCTCCGCCATCAGTTGCTTTGGCAACAAGATGGTAGGTAGGTTTCTGTTCACGGTCGAGAGGTGCAGACGTGGTCAGTTCCCCTGTTGGAAAGAACCAGAGATGGTCGTGTCTTCTGCAACTGCAGCCTAGGAGAGCTCAGAGAGGTTCAAGCACGCTGCCTTCCTGGATGAACCGTGGGAGACAACAGACTGGGTTTGAACACCGTTTGTAATCCAGCTAACAGCGGTGATGTGTCCACACCACATTGCTTGGGGCTATTCTCCAACCACTGCCAGCCGGTGTCCTGGCAGGGCTTGGCACGGGAAGTCCTGCAAGTTGGACTGAACTTCATATGAGGGATGCCGTCATGGGATAAAAGTGCTTATAAATAAATTGTACTTCTAAAAACCTTTATAAACCCTGCAGAATTAAGCTTTCTGCAATGTAATGAACCCCAAGTGATGTCTAGAACGATCATCATGTCTTTTTGGAAAGGAGGAAACCTTTGGGCAAATACACTGCCCAAGACCCGATAAGACTTTTTTTAGAGTTTAGAACTTGGGTCTTTGGCTCAAGCCAGCACTGTAATACTTGCTGATCTCTCCTTCTTGAGACCTGGCTGTTAGCAATAGTGTCAGCCCTTAATTTTAACAATGCTAATGACAACATTTGTAAAGAAAGCGAGCAGGAAGACGCAGAGCTTGCTCTCCTCTATACTGTATTGCAATAAACCTGCCTGTTTGCCATCCCCTCCTAGCTTGGGGGAGCTGGAATGAACAGTCTTCTTGTTTGCTCAAGAGGAGATAAGTGTTGAGTCATGCCGGGAGCTGGCATTTCTCGGGAGTGGGTGAGGAAGAGGATAAAAGCATCCCATTGCCCAGCTCTCACCTGTATGTGGGCCTAGCCGGAACTCCTCTGCGCCAGGGCCATGGAGGCTGTACGTTACCTGGGCGTTGCTGCCGACGTCAGGGTCAGTTGCTGATATTTTCAAAATGAAAAGACCCGGCAGAGCGTCTTCAGATACTCTCCCAGTGTAGAATATCTGGCAAGGACAGAAGGTGTCATTGGCATCTGAGCCATCTCCAAAATACCTTCACCTCGTATGGGGAGGAATGGACTAGCAGAAGCTTCGTAGAGAAGGATAAACCATGTGGTTTATAGGGAACACAATGTGCCTCACATTGCCRGCTGTCGGGGTGTGGTCTGGGACCGTGAGCTCATTTCACACAAGCCTTTGAATCTCCTTTGGGAAGCAACCACTTCTGTTCTTTCTCACCATGGGTAACATCCATACCAGCGATCAGCTCTCTACAATAACAAACCTCCTGATGGGAATCTCTCAGCTTAACAGGATATAAAACTCGGTAATTTACATGCCCCTACCCAGGAGGCTTCCTGGCATTGTTTATCTCCAAAAATTATCCTTCATAATGCTTAGGTGCTCACTTACTGCTGGCAAACATGCTTGGAGGCTAGATTTAATGTTCTTGCTTGACATGCAGCTTAATTAAAATTGCTAAGCATAATCAAAGCAACAGGATCGTGTGAGAAGAATTACGACAAGCTAAACCCTCTTAACATGCTCTTTCTGTTCTTTCTTCCTTGCTATTGTGTTTTCTCCTTCCCAGCTGCTCCCCTCATGTCCCCAATGTCCCAGAACAGACGTCTTACCTGGCCGCACTCGGGGCTGTTGTCATTGATATCCAGAACAAAAATTTCCACTTCAGTGGTAGCCTGAAATTTCCCATCGGAGGCCATAACCTTAAGGAGATATTTCTCTGTATCTTCTCTGTCCAGAGGTTTCTTGGAAGAAATAGTCCATTTTCCCTCGATTTGGTTAACTGTGAACTGTCCTAGTACGTCTCCTTCTAGAAGCGGGGAGGAGGCAAGGAAAAAAGGCATTTACCGAGTGCTGAAAATCAGAAGTGATAAAGGAAGGGGACATAGATATGTCCACTGCCGGTCCCTTAGGAGAGCTGAAGGACTTGCAGTGGTGATGCAGAGAGGGCATTGGTGTCATATCAGCCAGGTGGGGAGCATTTGGTCTCACTGCACAGCTGAGAAATACCCTGCCTGTTTCTGTTATTCACTGTCTGAATATTACACTAGGGAGACGAATGGGCTGGAAGGAGGAAACAACTCCTGATTGCAAAAGTATCTCGGTAATGTTCTGCAAACTTGCATATTCATTGCCTCAAAACCACATTGTCTCACCTTCCTAAAGCATGTCAGTCTTTCTTGGTGCATGTTCCTAAAGGGATCTGARAGTTGCAAATACCCTGCAGACATTGGTTGGATCTTGTAGTTAAAGTACCATGTATAGCTGTATTTCCTTTTAACCTATAGATGCGTCTAATGTATAGCTGCGCTTCCTGGGTCTGCTTTTCGATTCTGTAAGAACCAAATGATGAGACACAGGTAAATCCAGACTAGGCAGGCTCTCTGGTCCACCAGATTCATGCTGCTCATGGGGTGGATGCTGACCCTGGAGAATCCCTGTCTTCTGGCAAGGAGCTGGTGTCCTCTGCTGAACCCACACCGTTGGGCAGAAAGAGGGAGCACATTAGGTAATGGGAGGCAATGAAGAGAGCTGGCTGCAGGGCTTGTTTGTGTTAGACTCTGAAGGGCCTTGCACAGCCAGGTAAATTAAATTCACTTTCTTTCTGCTTTCATTTGCGCTGCGGTGATGAGGTTGTGAATCTGGAGGCACAATGAGACCTCTTCTAGCCCTTCTTCTGATGCTGGGAGACTGCAGCCCATGCTCGGGTTTAGTTTCTGTGTGTTTGAAATCAATGTGCATGTGAACATTGGGAAGCTAGGCTCTGTGTTCACCACCTCCTTTCTTTTGCTGCAGCGCTATACTGCAGTTGTATTTATATGTTTATGGGTAGAGTTTGACCTGTGCTTCTAAGTACAAAGCAGAGAGAACATATGGTATTCACCACTAACATAAGCATGCATTCTCTCAGGTCTAAAGTAGTTGGAAGTTACTACTACCTTTAAAATGGCAGAAATGTGAATACATAAATGGATTTAATCTTTCCTCCCAAAGGCTTGCAAATACCTAGGCATAAACCAATTGAAAGTACCAGCATTCCTCCCCTGTTTTGGATGGTTACAATAATAGATAACAGGCTGCAGCACGATCTGGCTAAATGTTTTGACCCTGAAGGGTCCTCATTTGTGTTCGAACAAACATTTTAATTTGAAGTATCTGTTCCAGGTCTGAGAAAGACCCTTTGGGGTCAAAAAGTACTGTAAAATCAAGCTTCTACTTGTGCAGAAGCACAACAAACATTCCAGCATAACTTTTTTGTTGTTTTACAGCAGTGGTTAATTTTAGTTGGCACAACTGATATTTCAGGGATGCAAGAGTCATCTTTAGTAGTTCTTGTTAGCCAAAACCCTCACTAAGATTGACATGACAGTCTCAAATATTCACCAGTCTGCAGAGTGGTTAACTGCAGCCTTGTGAGGTCTACTTGTTTGTTAAGTCAAAGTGGCTTCATAGGAAACATGTTTAATACCAGAAAGTTATACGCATCCTATGTGCATACATATAGATATTAAAAAATACAGGCAGGCTACACATATGTGTGATGTGTAAACTGACTGCACTGTTTGCAGGAGAAAAAGCTGTGTCAAAGAACTTAAACACAGATCACGGTATCTATGTGAGAAAAACCTTCCTTCCTGCTGTAGCATCACTTCTGTCCTTCCAATAGGTATTACAATTACACTGTCTTAATTATTCCTCTGTTAAGAAAGTGTAAATAAATATATCTACAGTACTGTGTAATTACTTATATATTTTTTACTTATTTATTTATTTCCAAATAAATAGGATGGTTCAGTGGTGAGATAGTTACTATAATGATAATTCCACCCACTGCAGTTAGTTACTAAAGAGTTTTGGATACCCCAGACTCATTTAACTGAAGAGTCCAGCTAATGACAGAGCTCGGGCTTCATCTCCTGTTTCTGATAGGACTGTCAGTATAACACTATTTCTGTATTAATATTCTGTAAGACAAGGTATCAAATCCTCATTTTGAGATGATAGTCTATTCTTGCTCACTGAAGATTTAAAGTCAGGAAAAACTCACCAGTTATGTAGCATGTGACCCGCCGGTTCTGCTCAGAGATGTCTGCATCGATGGTACTCAGTGCGACAACAACCTGCCCTGGCTCCGCATTCTCGATTACCGATCCTTTATAGAAATCTGAGGTGAACTGTGGAGCATTATCATTTTCATCAGAGACAGTGACCTCCACCAGGGTTTGGGAAGAGAGCTGGACTTTCCTGCCATGGTCAGTGGCCACCACATAAAATCGATAGATCTCCTGAGCTTCGCAGTCCAGCTCTTTTAGTGTGGTGATCCACCCACTCTCACCATCAATGGTGAAGAGTCCTCGGAGGTTGCCAGATTCTGCTTCAAGACTGTAGGTCACCTGTCCATCACTTCCCATGTCCTGATCATTAGCTGTCACTTGAATGACTGTGGTTCCTGATGGCATGTTCTCCATGACAAAAGCTTTGTAGGGATCTGCCTCAAAAACAGGTCTGTTGTCATTGACGTCCTGCACTTGGATGTTCACAGAGACCAGAGAGACCAGCTCAGTCTCCTGATGTGAGCAGTGAGCCATAACATCAATCTGGTACCACTTGGTGGTCTCATGATCCATGGCCTTTTTGATTTTCAAAGCCCCTGTTTGTTCGTCCAGTGTGAACACCTCGTCCTTGTTACTTTCTGTAGTGGTTCCCTTCACCAGGCTGTATATGATGGGATCCTCTGCAAAAGCTTTGACTGACCCAATTTCTGATCCCTCTGGAAGATCCTCAGATGCAGAGAATGTATAAAGGGGCTCAGAAAACCTCGGCAATGTCACCTCCCTGGGGACAATCTGAAGATTCACTGGGACAAGGGAGTTCCAGTGAGGGGGTCTGCCATCTTCAGCTTTCACCTTGAAGTTAAAGGCTCTGTTTTCTAAACCAACAAGGCTCTCCTTGACCTTAACAACCCCAGTGGCAGCATTGATCTCGACAAGGTCTTCTGCCACATCTTCCACAGAGTCAACGGAGTAAATGACATCTGCATTTGCACCTTCATCAGCATCATAAGCCAGTACCTGGATGACAGGGGAGCCTTTGCTTACATTGGACTGGATGGACAGCGTGTATTCAGAGGCTTTGAACTGAGGTGGGTTGTCATTCTCATCTGTAAGGATTATTTTGACAGTGCAGAACGCCACCTTCCCACCCCCGTCCTTGGCCATGACTTTAATGGCAATGACTCTCTCTGTTGAATTTTCCCTGTCCAGTTTTTGCAGTGTGGCAATACGGCCTTTATTGTCTATGGAGAACTTCTCATGGGCGAGTTTATTTATGATGGTATAGTCTATGGTGCCATATGGGCCACCATCTGGGTCAATAGCCAGCAGCTCAATCACTTTGGTACCTATCTCAGCATTTTCTGCCAGCTCTGCCTCATACACGTTCTGCTGAAAAGAGGGGCTGTATTTGTTGGCATTTGTGGTATTGATATACACAGGCACAGTGCTCTTGAAAACTCCATCTGAAGCAGAAACTCTGAGATTGTAAGATGACTTCAAGTCCTTTTTGCAGCGGTTAAACATGGATATTATTCCAGAAGTGCTGTTGATAGTGAAATGCCTGTTGTCGTTGCCTGAGAGTATCACGTATTCCAGCCGGGTGGTGTCTCCACTATCGGGGTCCAGGGCCTGGACTTTTATCACGATGTGCCCGCACGTAGCCATTTCGCTTACCTTGGCTTCATACTGAAGCTGGCTGAACTCAGGGGGATTGTCATTGATGTCTGTCACATCCACAATTACCAGGGCATCGCTGCTAAGCGGAGGCATCCCGTGATCTGTAGCTCTTACTTTCATGCGAAACTGTTGATTTTTTTCATAATCAAGGGCTTGAGCTGTTGTTATTTGCCCTGTGCTGGCATCAATATTAAAGAACTTGGTAGCATCTGAACCATCATCCAAGATCTGATAGGAAACCACTTTGTTTCTGCCTGAATCCTTATCAGAAGCAAAGAGCTGGACAACAGGGGTCTGTGCTGGCAAACTCTCTGAGACAGATGCCATGTAGATCATCTGAGAAAATACAGGGGGGTTGTCATTAATGTCCTCTACCTCCACCTCTACTCTGGCTTCTGAAAAGGATCCTAGCGCTGTGTCTGTGGCTCTAACGGTGAATGTGTGTTTTGTCTCTAGCTCATAATCCAGCTGACCTGTGACAGTAAGGACACCAGTTTTGAAGTCGGTGCTGAACAGTTTCAGGGAGTCTTCTTCCACAATGTTGTAGATGAGGCGCAAGCCTTCAGGGCTGCGAGCCTGTATGTGGAGGATAGATGTGTACAGGGGGATGTTTTCTGGCACCTTCACTCGGTAGTACAAACTTTGGAACAGAGGGTTGGATTTGTTCCTCACACTGATCACAACCTCTTCTTCAGCACGGAGGGGAGGCTGGCCTTTGTCCTTAGCAATGACTCGAAGGTTGTATTTATTTAAAGCTTGATAATCAAGAGGCTTCTTAAGTGAGATGTCTCCAAGGTAGGGGTCAATCCAAAAATATTTGTAGTCCTCTGCAAATGAGTAGGTAACGGCTCCGTTATCCCCTATGTCTTTGTCTGTTGCTGACACCTGAAAAAGTACGTCACCTGGCTCTGTGCCGTCCTGCACCGAGGTGTAATATGGCACGTTCTCAAACTGTGGTGGATTGTCATTGACATCCTCTACATAAACCTTGACTRTGGCTTGGGACACCCTTGGTGGTTTCCTATTGTCCTTCACTTCCACAGCTATCTCATGCATGTCTTGTGCTTCACGGTCAAATTTCACACCCTTGGTCTGGAGTACTCCAGATGCCTGGATCATTTTGAATCTTTCCTTTCCATTCAAAAGCGAATAGAAAAGTGGTTCATTTAGCTGATATCCCTTGACCCCGAGAATGGTGAGAGTCTTCTCATCTGTGGAGTTCTCCATCACAGTTGCTGTATATGTGTCTTGATCAAATTTTAAGCTGGTACCTTGTGCTTGAGTTAAATTTAGCTTAACCAGAGCAGTACTCTTATATAAGCCATCACCAGCTCTGACCATGAGTTCGCGATAGCTTCCCAGGCCAGTAGCATTAAGAATGGAGATGAGACCTGTGAGTGGATGAATATAGAAAGCATTATCAAGGTTCCCTTCCACAATGCTGTAGGTCACCTCTGAATCTGCATCTTTTGCCTGCACTGACAAAAGCTCCATCCCTGGGTGGGCAGGTAACAAGACAGAAATCTCATAAGTGTCTTTGAAAAAGACTGGAGGTGAATCATTCACATCTTTAACATGGATTGTGACCTTGGCTGGCTTGGATGCAAATAAGCTGGGACTTCCACTGTCATGCGCATGTACACTGAAGTGGAAAACTGAGGTGAGCTCATAGTCTATATCAGCACGACTGGTCAGCGTCCCTGTGCTGGGATCTACTGTAAAATATTTCAGTGCCTCTGGTTCCAAAATCTCATAGACCAGAAGAGCATTGGAGTCTTGATCAGCATCTGTTGCATGGGTCACGAGGGGAGCATTGCTTTCATCCAGAACCATGCTTTGTGATGGAGCATTCTCCATGATCCACCCAACGAAGGAAGGCTTAACGAAGATGGGCACATTGTCATTCTCATCTATGACATAGATAAGTACCATTGTGTCCATAAATGCTCCAGCCATGTTGGTGCCACGGACTTTCAACTGGTAAAAAGATACCTGCTCAAAATCTAAGCTCTTCTGAGTGGAAATAAGGCCTGACTGATAGTTCATGGAGAACACTCCATCTCCGTTTCCGTCTTTTATTTCATAGCTGATTGGTGACAAGCTTGTGGCTGAAACCTGGATCAGAGGAGAACCAACAGCAGTAGATTCACTGATCTCTGTGATGTATTCGGCCTCTGGGAATTTTGGAGGGGTTCGATCAGAGGGTCTAATGCGGACATGTACTGTAGCAGAATCTTTAAGCTGGGGGAACCCCTGATCTTCTGCCTTTACAATAAGAGTAAATCGCTCCTGCCTGGATAGGTCCAGTTTCTGGGCAACTKTAATAATTCCAGAATACGGGTCGATGCTGAAGAAGCCTTCCCCATTACCTGCAAGAAAAGAAATTACAAAGTGAAGAATGCAGACACCCTATTGGTTTTGGTTTTCTGAACCTCTTCCACAGATGCTCCTGATTTCAGACCTAATTAACATCTGTTTCTTTCACTGGGAGACAACCACCTTCATTAATTTCTAAATAATTTTCATTCTAAGAACAATGAACCCATTGAGATCTACGAGCTAACTTTTAAATCAATCAAAATGTAAATTAGAGATAAATACCCTTCTAATTTGAGCATATTTAGCGGTGGTAGAGCATGTGCTTGAAGCTTTTGCCTCGTGTGCAGAACATGGTAGCACAGACCGTACTAGTTGCTTCAAGCCCTGTCATGCTTATAATTACCAATACTTCAGGAGCAATTAAATTCCTCAGTCCTTGATCTAAATTGCAGTGAGAAAGATGGAGCAAAGGATGGCTTGTCTCCTGCAAAGAATGGCTTGTCTCCTGCAAAGAATTTACCTGCTAAATAGGCAGTGTGGCACAGCCATAAATATTTAAGTTTTAACCTCTAGAATGAATAATAAAATACCTGCTTGTATGACCCAAAAAGACGGTCAACTAATGCTGAGAGGGTGCTCACCTTTCCTCAAGGATGTATTTCTTGGTAGAACTGGTGGAAGTGATGATGACTACTGTGGGAATGGGAGTACTTTTGCCTAACAACTGGACAAGGATCTCTCCCTCAGTTCCCATGGATGGGAAGAGAAGATTTTAAGTTGTTCTAACTCATCCAGTCACATTTTTTCTTAGACCAGTGACTCAACATTGAAATGTCTTCCTAAGGAAGGATGCTTTTTCCATAATATGGAAATTTCCATAATATGGAAATTACCTGCTTGCTCTAGATTTTCTCTGGATAGGAAAAAAATCACGTTTTAGCAATGTGCAGCCATTTACTGTTCTTTGCAACAGCTAGAGAAAGCTGGTCAGCTGTCTGGCCACTAGCTAGAGCATGGAAATGCAGGCATGTTCATAGCCTAAACTGTTTTGTTGCATGGATCTCACCTGCCTGAAGGGAGTAGTGGATTTCAGCGTTGGCTCCTTGGTCCTGATCAAGGGCTCTGACTTGTACAACCTCTGTGCCCACGACTGCCGAGTCCAGCACTTCTGCTTCATAATGGATGCTGCTGAACTGTGGAGGGTGAAGGTTGCAGTTCTCCACATGGATGATGACTCGAACAAAGTTCCTCTTGATGGGGACCTCCTGGTCTCGTACCTGAATGACAGAGGAAGAGCAGGTATAGTCACATCAGGGAGTAGGCAGCCTTTCGTGCACCAGGCTTCCAAGTAGCTCATCAGGACTCTTACACAGGGTGTCGTGTTTCGGTGGTACCAACCCTTGGGTGGGAATGAGCCTGTAAGTTTCAGTGTCAAAACTCAGCCTTGGACTTGAAACCAAACATTAACAGTTATCCACTGTGCTTTCTTGTACAAAAATCCAGTGGCCCTCCAATGAAATTAGCAGGTCATGGGCTCAGCAGATGGTTAGAGGAAAGCAGGGTGTAACCTGGATTTATCCAGGATGGTTATATAGCAAAGGTTAGCACCCTGTTTTCCTCTTCCCTGTTGTTCTAGACAAATCCTCCCTCAAAGACTAGAACCAGTCTGAATTCCTTCAGTGACCCATATATTCCAGAGAAGCCGATGAACTCAGCAGGGTTTGGCTGGGACTCACCATCACTGTTAGGGTGTGTTGTGGCATGGGCTGGGAACTGAAGCCTTCTGCTGTTGTGAGGACCCCACTGCTTGGATCCAGCTGGAAAAGTCTTGTGCTTTTGGGGTCCACGCTGCCATGGATGGTGTAGATGAGCCCCTTGCCTTTGTCCTTGTCTGTTGCACTGACTTGAAGTATTTCCCTCCCCGAGGGGGTATCTTCAGGAATCCTCACCTCGTAATGGCTCTCCAGGAACTGGGGACGGTGCTGGTTGATGTCAATCACATGGATAAATGCCTGTGCGGGAGACAGCACAGTGAGGGCAGAAGAGACGTGGGGGCAACCCGACTTATGCAGCCACGTAAGATCTCAGCTACCAACCCCTTTTGGGTGTAGCAATGCTCTGAGCCCTGTAACCGTCACAGCTCTCCAACTCTTGGGGCTTGGACATCCATCGTGACTGGGAGCCGTTTTGTCCTTCTCCCCAAGGAACTCCTGCTGTGCCCTCCTTTAGTGATTTTCAGTTTGCTTCCTCTAATTTTTTTTAATGTCTCCAATCTGGCAAGCCATTCAGCCTGAACGTGCCTGCACTTGGCACACGGGGAAACTGTCACAGCCTGCTGTGAAAAGTAGCAGTCGCTCAGCTGTGGTGCCAGCTTTGCTGGCTGGTGCCTCCACACCAGCACTCATTAATTACACACCAGAAAGCTGACAGAGAGGGGATGTTTGGTAAAGGAAGGGAGGGGCTGGCCTATCTCAAGAGCAGCACATGTGTGGAGAAGGTATGCAGAAGCAAAGTTTGTGGTCTACACATTTTAGCCCAATCTTCCCCTCTGCATTTAACAGCAAACCCCTGTGAATGGCCTGCCTGAATCCTGCCTGCAAAGTCACCTGGTTTCTTCTGTTTGGTCTCCTACCCTGACTGTCCTGACCCCCCTACTGAAGTGTTGACTGCATCTTAGGAAGTCCCAACCTAGTGTAATAATTTGCTTCCTTTAGCAAACCTGAACATGTCATGGGTGTTTTGCACAAGCAGGTTTTTTGACATCTGCTAGCGGCCTTGAGCGCCAAAATAAACGTAGGAATGAGATGCAAGGTGGCAGGGAATGCGCACCAGGCAAGGTGGGGCTTTGTTTGTTTATTTGGAACAATACTTGAAGATAGTTGAGATAGACAGCCGTCCGTTAGCATTGCATTTCACAGGAATGGTAGTGTTCCTCACTCATCATCCCCCGCAAACCTCCGCAGTGAATTTCCCACGATAAGCGTCACTGACGGGTGACTCATGTTCTAGGTCTTCCTGTGCAGTGAGGGTTGGATTTTTGGATGTGTCTTATGTGTGGAGAAAGTGGTTGGTGAAAGATCAAGCCCTGAATACCCCTCCTGAGGGTAAGTAAAGGTGGGCAAATCTCAGCAGCCATTTTAACTGGGGCTCGGGGACATGCCTGAGACCAGTGTGCCTCCTTTCACCAGCACTTGCTTTTCATGTGGCAACTCAGAGGACACAGCATCTCTGCAGTTGCCCCACTCAGCCCCATGGACCTCAGTGCTGATATGTTATTAATGCTCCATGCACTTGGAGCAGCACAGAGCAGGGCCTCACCTCACCTCTTGCAGATGCATCTGTGCTGGCTTTACATATGCTAGCAAGTCCCAGGAATACCCCTTGACATGGTACCGTGGACCCAAGCCTGATCTAACTTCCTATGTATTTCCCTTATGTCTTAGCATGTTGTCCCAGCCATGTTGTAGTTCAGCCTGAGCAGCTGAGAGCAAGTTGAGGTCTGAGAGTGTGAACTGCCACCCCAGCTTGGCTGGTGGTATAGATGTGTCCTTGTGTGCTGTCTGTGATCAACAGGAAAGGCCTGGGCTTTCCTAGACCGTTTGTGTTTCCAACAACATAAAAAAAATCTTAGCTTGGTACTTAGGAAAGACTTGGGCCACTGTGTAATGTAAGATCACAGTGTAAGGAGATTCTTGTGCCTGGCACCTGATCCAGAGCTCAGTGGAGTTAGAAGAAAGATTCCCTTTGGCACGTACTCACTCTAGATGGGGTCTCTATTAAAGAAAAAAACATCACCTGGGTTTTGATGGTAGTGGACCCATCAGTGACTTCTACTGTCAGGTTATAACTTGACTTCTTCCTTGCATCGAGGGCTCTTGCAATGACCATGCTGCCTGTGCTCTTTTCAATGTCAAAATCCATGTCATCATCACCACCTGGGATAAGGGAGAGATGAGAAAAGGAAATGGGGGGGCAGTTACAGTTAGATTTCTCTCTGGAGAAAACCGCAGGTGCCGGCAGCCTCTGCAGGGGAAGGGATTCCAGGAGCTGCCTGGAGATCCAAAGGACAAGGATTTCCCCTCCAGACACCATACACCATACACAAACCACACAAGGAGCTCATGCCCAGCCACAGATATGTGGCATGCCAGGCAATATACCTTGAATGGGGATGTGTAGGCATTCACTCTAGCTGTACCTCTTTGGCCACAGCTAGACTGGGGACAGTGCCATAGGTGAGGTTTCCCCAAATCTGGAAACTCAATACAAAATGTGCTAGATGGACACAGGAGACAGGGAGGACATGGAGAAGCTGGACAAAGAGGTAGCCACAGATGGTGACAAAGGAGTACAAAAGGGAAGGTGAGGGGAATTAGAAAAAATGAGGAGGAGGAGAGAAGGGGAAAGGATGCATGTATGCATATGATGTCCTGGCTAGATTTGCAACAGGCGCATTTGAGCATTGATTTATTTGCACAAGGTCTCCAGCTATGCAGCATCACAGGCTTAGCATGGATCAGGGACCTGCAGGGCTGAACAACACTTGCTGGCTTCCAATTCAAGGTCACACTGTGGGCATATCAGCGACGGTCTTCATTGCCATGGTTGGGAGCCTGTGAGCTACCTGAAGAAGCCCAATACTTGAACAGTTGGGGAGGCAGACGGTGCTTCCAGGGTGAGCAGAGCCTGTTGCCTGCAACCCAGATGGCTGCGTAGTGCAGGGAACCGCAGGCCTGAGCAGCTCAGCAGCAGAAGGCTCTCCCTCACACTATTGCTGTTCAGCCATGGCGTGTCAGCTCCTTTCTCATGCCTCGCTTGCTGGTGGCCTGTTAGTTCTCTATTGCACGTGAAACACCGCTATGCTGTTCTGAGATATGGAGAGGTAGAAGCAGTTTTCTGCGATTTATCCCAGGTCTCAGCTTCTCCCTTCCCAGCTACTGGATGCTCTGGATTCTGCTTTATTCTCTTACCAGCTGGTAAAATCTTGGCTGGTTGTTAAATTACACATCTTCCCTTGTGGGAGAAATGCAGTGGTTGCCAGCCATCTGGACCACCGTTTTCCTGCTGGGAAGGAGACAGAAAGAAGCAGAGACAGAGGAAAAGAGAGACCCATGGATGCTTTTCCCTGAGAAAAGAGAGAAGGGCTCCCTTTGCACAGTGCCAAAGAGAAAGAGGAAGCCCAGGAAAGCAAAGAGATGAAGAAAGATGTTGCTTTGTCAGAGTTTTTGCAGACACCATCAACCCCAGTGACAGAGCCTTTGTGGACTGGGAAAGGTGAGTTTTTGAATGAGGTGCTGAAGGCTCCTGGATCTCTGCATCACCCGCTTGGTTGCCAGCTACCGTGATGCTTTGCTTCCCTAGCAGGGAAAATGAAATCCTGTCCTCTTCCACCAGTATAGAAACCAAGAGAGCCCTAAGTAGCACTTGGTGCACTAGGAACTGGAAAAGATGAGGTCGAGCATACAGGCAAGCACTCAGCAGGGAAACGATGGGTTAACATTCAGAGGAATATACCGTTAATTCTGCAAACCCAAGCAGACACTACTAATGCCAGATAAGCCTGGCACTGATATTGTCTGCTCCTTGTAGTGTTGTATCTCTTGTTGCTTAATTGTATTTATACACCGTTATCCCTGCCCTAACATAGTAAAGGGAAAAACTATTCACTTGCCCAATTAAGGCTTTGTCTGACGAGGGCAAGCCCCGCAGGCAGTGTCAGGGAAAGGCTGTGCAAGACAGATTGGGGCACCACTTCAAAACACCAAATTACATGAGTGCAATTGGCCCTCGTTGCTTGTTGGTAGGACCAGTTCTGCACACGCGCTGCCTGACAAGTCCCCTGGGGTGACAGCCCACGTCCCCTCTGCCCTAGCATCGTGTGCTCAGAGGAGGCCCTAGAGCTTCTTCATGTTTCATGTCTAAGTCATCCCTGGGATGCTGTGAGGCGGAAGGGAGAGCCCCACCAGTTATGTCAGACCAGCTCTTTGAGGAATCCTTCCCTTTTGGCTCCCTGTCGAGACTATGGGCTCAGCAGGGAGGGAGAGACGGGGGGTGTCTGCAAGACCCAGCCAGACACCTGGATCCTCGCAGGCTGTTTTACCACAACCAAGAGTGTCACTCAGTTCCCAGGAGGAGCTGGGACTGGCATGCCCTGCCTTTCATGCGACATCGGAGAACACCTCAAACACTGGCACGTCCCAGAATGTCATTAAAAAAGTGTGTTAGATAATTGCACTTGGCACCGGAACCCTTGGACGGGCAGCTTTGTCTATGGCTGTTTAAGCCTTTTGGTGTCTGTGAGAAAGCTTTCCCTGTAGCTCACCTACACCTAAAGCAAACAACTTCATTAGCTCAGGCATGCAAGTGCTGAAAGCCAAGGGAGCTGGGGCAAACGCTCCCAGACACCGCTGCCCTGGTTTAATTTCTGTGTCTCACCTGTGATATTAAACCACACTTGGCTGGGACCCATTTCAATGCTGATCACTCCCACCATATGGTTTACAGGATCTGTTTCCATCACGGCAAAGTTAAAATGGGGTTCATCGAAAGCTAGTGGCTCCGAGGAAGGGCCGGGCCGGGTGACCCAGCTGATGTGAAGCCGCACGTGGGAGGAAAGTGGTGGGCTGCCGCCGTCTGTTGCCTTGACCTGCCGGGAAATGCACATGCAGTCAGGGAGAAGGCTGGTTTAGCCCATGGGAGCCCCATGGGAAGCTGCTTCTCCCACCCACCAGGAGTTTCAGGTCCAAGTGTGCCCCAAATCCCACAAAACAAATCTTGACCCAGTGGCCCGTGCTCTGTCTGCTTCCAAGGTAGAGCTGTGTAACCCAAATTCCTTTTGACCATCAAGCAAATCTGCCAAGCTCAATCCACAGCAGAGACCTGGATCACAAGCCTCATTGCAAGGACCCACAGAGTGTGGGAGAGCTTTAAATCTATATCCAAGCCCCACGGCTGATCAGACTGCCGCTGAAACCCAAAGACTGTTCAGGTTCGGGTCCACATCCGTATGGGATGGACCATACCCACTGTGTGGGTTGGACAGTTAATTTTAAATTTATCCTCCATTTTTAATAGCTTCTTACCTTCTGCATTTCCCATCGTTCCCTCCTACTTTCTCTCCTTGAAACCCAAGTCTGTCTCATTCAAGCTCTCCTCCCACTGCTGCATTTTCTCCATCTCTTTCCTTCTTTTATCTTTTCTGTTTCTGCAGCCTTTCCTCTCTTTCCCTCTCCACCCATCTCTTCCCATTGACCCTCTCTGTTTCCCTCTCCTCTCACTGTGAGTATGTTGTATTCGGAGGCAGGAAAAGCTTTCCTGGAGAACACCATGCCGGTTGTGGGGTTGATGGTGAATATCCCTTCCTCCTCCTCCTCAATGGTGTAGGTGATCTGGCTGTTCTGGCCCTGGTCACGGTCCGAAGCGATCAGCCTGTAGACCGGCAGCGGCGTCTCTGAGGCATCTCTCTCGGGGAGCTGCACCATGAAGAGCTTGTGGGGGAAACTGGGAGGACTGTCGTTGGCATCCAGGACTTGTATCACGACTCTGCTGGTGGACTTCAGGGCTGGCTCTCCGTTGTCCGAAACAGCCACCTGCCAGCAAGCAAAGGGAGCAGGTGACAGAGGTCTTTGTTGTGACCTAGGACATGAGCAGCCAGCCTTCATCCTGATGGGCAGTGACTAAACTAGGGTTTTTTTGTGGATCTGCATTTGTATCTCAACATTTTCAGAGGCATTGCTCCTCTCTGCAGGGTAAAATCTGGTGTCTGTAGCTGGCACTGTGCAAGGCTTGTGCATGCACAGGGAGACACGTCTGCAGGGCTCCTGCTTGCACTTGCTCCGGGCAGTGGGTCAGATTGGTCATTAGGGGTCACACAACTGAAAATATTTGTATTGCATTGGCTTGGCAAGTTATCACCCATCCTCACTTTGCTATGTCTGTGCACGCTCCCAGCATGTTGCATTGCAGAGAGAAATGTATTATCCTCAATCACCCTGATAGACTGAAACACCTCAAGATCCCTCTAATGTAAATACGCATAGCTCGGAGCAGCTAAGGATGGGGGCTGGTAACACAAAGCTACACAGCAACGTCTGATACAATGAGATAAATGAGGGTGGATTTCTCTGGCTTGCTCTTTCCYCCATAACTTATTTTCCATCCTGCTAGAGGACAATTCCAGTCCTCTTCCTGCATTCCCACAGCTTCCAGAACAGGCCTTTTGCTCCAGTCTTCAGTAAGGAAATAATAAACCCCGCAGTACTGCTGCAGCTGTCTCTTAGGGCAACACACACCATTTAATTAAGTTTCCCAGCAGTTGGGAGCTGATGGGATGAGATTCTTTCACTGTGCTCCAACTTGCAAGGAAAGCTCTTTGAGGACTTAATACACTTGTAGGTAAATAAAGCTAATTACAATCATCATTACCCACCTCTAGGATATGTTCAGCCTTGTATTCTCGATCCAGCTGCCGTGAAGTCGTAGAAATCAGACCTGCCAAGAAAGAAACCCTTTGAGCTCCGAGCCTTAGCGTCCGCAGAAAGCCAGGGCTGATCAAATCCCCACGTGCCCCACATCAGCCTGCCCGCCCGTCCTGTTTCAGCTTCCCTTTGTGATCAGAGGAGAAAGACAGATAACCCCAGAGGGCAAGTTGTCCGCTTCCAGTGTGAATCCCTGCGCGGAGGTGCGGCTCTCGCTCCTCTGATTACAGAGAGCACAGAGGATGGCGGACACCTACCAGACGCCTACATCAGTTGAGGGTTGTCAAGGCATTTGGTGAGAAAGGCTGCAGGACCGTGAAAACAAAACTTTTCTTATGCCTCTAAGTAAGAAACATTCTGCATGCGCTGGCACAAGTTTAGCCTCTTAAGAAGTCTTGACTCCTATTTTCCCTGTGCTGAACCTTGCTCTTTGTAATTTATAGTGTTTTGACAAGAGTTTGTCTTCTGTCTTGGGAAATACCCTCTATTCTACCACTAGAACAAATGCATTCAGGCTAAAAATAAGGTACACAGTCGATAATAGTGTTGGTATATTATTTAAGCCTTGCTGAGAGACAGGATGAATCCTCTAACAATTGCAAGATTTGAGGGATTTCTAAAAAATACACACTAGTTTAACTGCAGGGAATAGGTTGGATGCAAGAGGGAGGAATTGTGGCTATAATAAACTAGAGTTTAAACAAAATCACTATAATTGCCTCTTTTTGGCCTGTCAATGACTAAGCTGAGTAGATGCAAGTGTGGAAAGGATGGAGTTCAGGCTTGTGTTTCCATGTCTGGTTTGATAATAGTCCTTATCAAGTGCCTTGACTCTTCACCTTTGGGGAAAAGCAGCTCTAGATCATTTTCACAACTGCTTTACAGATGATGAACTTGTATGTATAACACATGATTTTCTGACAGTTATCAAGTCTGACACCTGTGAGTGTTTTTGTCCGTTCCTCGCATCTCCTGCTCCCAGCAGTCACTGTTATCATGGTGTTTATTTCTCGTGAAGAGAAGTCCTGCTTCCTTGCACAAACGAAAGGCAAGGTGAATTTTCCTGACAACTGCAAGCACTGATACAGGCTCATGCTACTCTGGGAAATGCTGTGCATGGGAGGCAGTGTGCGTTTGCAGTGGTGTGAGCGTGCACAGTTGTGCATCCTGAAAGACTTGTAAATCAGAGTTGTGTGAACCCATCTCAACTCTCATTTCTGATCCAAAGCCAAAAAGTTTTAATTAATAGTATTGTTTTCAGTTGTATCATACTTTGGTGTATTGCTGTCTGAGCATGATAGGCAGGAGAAAATTTCAAATGGCTGCAGGAAACACCGGGCAGCTGAAGGAGGGAGCAAGGAGCAGCTGCTTGGAACAAGACTATTGTTAACTGTTTCCACTTGTTCTCTGGGATTATTCGTGTTTGGCACCAGCCGCCGCACTAAACATTTATTTGATGCCTTTACAATCATAAATCAACACTCCTTAATGTGTTATGACAAGATGATTTGAAAGACTCTGTTTGCATGTATGTCATGGATTTTTTTTTCTTCTCCGCAATCTTCCTTTTGACATCTCAGCAGGTGAAGAGGACTCAGCAGTGGCCTGAGAGCACACTGGCTGAGGAGCTTTTGAACATGTCCCAGGCTTGTGGGAGGCTGTAGGGCTCCAATAGCAGCAAAACTCTTGATATGCATGGAAATACTCTCTTAATGGGGCCTAAAGAAGGAATTGCAGCAGTGGTTCACTGATGCTTCTGTTCACATTGCCAATAGGTTGGCTAGGACAGGGGAGCAAAGCCTAAAACTCCAGCTACCTCAGGGAATGGTTCATAATTTTGGCCTAACAAGCCCATAGGACACATAGCTAGATATTGACAACAGAGACACCCAATACCAGTGTGCACACTGGGGATATTTCTAGTCTATTGGATTGCAAAATTCAGTTGCAACAGACTAATACCTTGTTTGCGCTTGGTTACTGCATGCCAGCTGATGGAAGGTAACTTAAGCCACTCTAAAGTGATTATTTGGATTTGCCTGGCCACACCCTGAAATTCTTTCATGACCTAATGATAAAATGAAAGAAAACAGGATCGTAGCTGAGCTTTCTAGAGCTGGAGAAGAAGGACTATAGTGAAGGCAGATGAACTGGAACTTAATGACTGTCTTGAACGTCTGTACCACTGAAGATGCTCAGATCTCCTGGGGAGTAAGAGCTGACTCTACTCTCTATCACAGACCTGTACCGTATCCCAGCTGGGAGTCTTACCAGATGGCATTTTTGGGTTTAGCTTCATATCTGTGGAGCCACAAGTCAAAGGGCTGGCTTCTCCTCCTGACCCCAGGCAAATTCCCTCTGTCCCTTACCCTGTGCCCAACCGTGGCTCCCAGTTCCCCTCTCCAGAGCCAGTTACCACTCTGCTTTGAGATCAGAAAGCTCTTGTGGTTAACGGTTAATCACTCTAATTCTCATACAGAGCCGTGGTGCTGTGCGGCTGCCAAGATGCACAAACTGCCAGCAGTGTTCACACGGCAGCTGAGCACCCAGAGACAGGGAGAGGGGATCAGACGTGGTGCTCAAGAGAAGCCAGCTGGAATTAATGCACATTTTTATTTGTTGCTACTTGGTTATACACCCTGTGAAGCCAGAGGGCTAAAATGGAAGTGGAAACTGTTATTAAAGGGGAACTGCTGTCAGCTTTTGTGGCCTGGGGAAACAGTTCTTCGGTTCTTTCTGCTGCCCCTTACAAGGACCTGGGAAGTGCACATTTAGTTTTTAATGAGAGTGTTTTGTGGGTGCACGTGCACATGTGCGAGTTATCAGTGCAGTCCCTGCCCCTCTGGAAAACACCAGCTAGCCCATCCCATGGGACTTGCGATCGAGTGGGTGTCCTTTATTTGTGTTCTTGTATGTGGCTCTGAAGGATTCTGCTGAGTCCTACAGAGACTGAACAAAACTGTCAAAGGTCCTAATTGCACTTGGCCAATTAGCCAAGCTCCGCATTCACCTGAAGGTCCAGAAATCATCCCTTCTGTTGCTTGCATACAGACAGGCACAAGCTCTGCTCTTGCAGCCTATCTACACACAGCAATGGGAAAGGATTGTCTGTAATTCTCCTGCTTGCTGCCTGGAAAGGGGAGAGAGGAAAGCTGGTCGTGTTGGAACAGGAGCAGCAGAATTAACAGTGCATTGTTGTAAGGGAACAAAAAATAATAATAACTTCTGCTGGCAAGAGCAGGGCTGGGGTGGAGGTTGCTGGCCCCCTGCCCTTGCTGTGGGGAAGAAAATCTAAGATAGTTAAAATAGCCAGAATCAGGTTTGCAGGCATTGGGGCTTTCACAAGAGCCAGAGAATGGAAGAGGTTGTTTTCCTGAAATCCTCTTTCTGTTGTCTCACTGTTGCTTCCATTTCACCTTCTCTTATCTTGTCTCCTCCTACCACCTCTCCTCTTGTTCTGACCCTGCTTTGCACTACTCCATGCTCAGCTGGAGCCTGTGGTATGTTGGCTCGGGCAGCAGCAGTGCAACCATCCCTCAGATTTAAAGAGCAGGCTGTGTTTGGATGTCCTTCCATGCAGAGAAATGCTGGGAACCACAGGCATCCTGGGGAAGCCTGTGGACACTGATACAGCAGGAGAAGGATCAGAAGAACAAGCACTAGATAAGAGCTGGAGATGAATAGTCCAAGGTAAAAGGATTCTCTAAACAGTCTTTCGGCAGGATGAATGGCTTCGTCCTGACTCTTCCTGCCACAGCCTCCCAATTCCTGCCTGGACTGGAACCCCCTTCACGCCAGGGACTGCAAACTGTGCACAAAACAAGCTGAAAACCTTTCCAGCAAAAGAATACCCCAAACCMTACTATCTGCCCATCTCTCCATGTATCTATCTATCTCTCTGTCTCCCACAAACACTGCTCTGCACCAGCTGCCAGGCTGGGCTGGAGAGATTCCATCGCCGATGGCAGAAAGCTTTCATCTCACTGCGCAGTTTTATTCCCTCTTCTCATTAGCCTTTCATTTATTTTCCCTCTTTTTTTCTCCACCCTCTTTAGGGATCTGAGAGCTGGAAGAGCTTAGAGCCCTTCTGTGGTAGTTCAGGGATGCTGGAGGAACCAAGCCCTGCCGAGGGACAGTTATTACGGCCGTTCCTGTCCCCTTGCAAGGCCTCAGGAGGAAAAGTCAAGAGGCCTTGCTGGGTATGTCTCCACTGGCCAACCCACCCCCGTGTCGAGATACTGGATCAAACGCAGAACAAGCTGGCTCCAGGACCAGAAATAGGTTACTTGCAATAGTGTGGCACTGTGCCCTGAATAATTATCTAGGGCTATTCTGCAGGGTTATTCTGGGTGTAGACATGTCTGTTGTAACAGTAAATCAGGACCTTAATTCCTGTCAGCACACAGGATGAGAACAAGCTTCCTCCTCTTCTCCTTCTGCCAAGGGGCTCCTACCAGGAGCGCCCTGCCTAGGAGAGACCCAGACTGACCTCCGGCCCTCTCGTGCTCTGGCTTATTTCAGTGCCGATGTGACTTATTTATTCTTTGATGACAGTGTGGCATAGAAGAGAATAGGTCTCGATCACAGTCTTCTCCACCTGTAGGAGCCTCCCTTCTCATCTGAGTGCTGGAGGAACTCCTGACACATGCAGATTATCCTGTCCTTTGCTCAAATTGTGTGACTAAGAGCAGCAGCCTCTGTGGTTTCCTCTTGAGACTTCAATTTTTATCATTGAATAATGTGACAAGAGATTCAGCTTCATCACGGATAAGCAGCTCTGCCTACTCTAACTCCGTTACTGTCATAGGATTTGGGATTGACCATGGAAGGAGTATGGCAATCTGGATCATATAGATCTCTGGCATGTCAAGAGCTGAAATATTTCTGGGTCTTTTTGTGATCATTTCCTCTAGGTAGTGAAAGAAGAGATGCATTTATTGCATTTTAAAAAAAAAGGACATGTCCTAACTAAAAATCCAGAATAAGCCTCAGTGGTCTAGTAGCACTATAGTGCTCAGATACTTGCAGTGCTTTCTCTTTGTTCCTGTTCAAATGTAAGTCATTTGATTTGCACTGCACTGGGATAACCCTTTTTTTGGATACAACCCTGCACTGATGTGAATGACCAGGAACTGAAAGACCAGCAGTTCATTTTCCAGCACTGCACTAGCAGGCTGAGACCAAAGATTATATTTTTATCCTACTTAACGGAGCAACTATCATGCCCTCATCTGCAAAATGAAAATATCACAGGGTTTCCAATAAGCTGCCTACAGCCCTGAAATGTAGACAAGCTGTGATATTCCTTCTGGCAGTAGTAGCAGATGACTTCTCTTTAGATACTGTAAGCATGAGGATATAAACTGCTCAGTTTACGCCAATGTTTGCAGGTAATTATTTGTTCTTTTTGGTGACATGCAAGTAAAACAACAGATAACTGAATCGTCATCAGGCTTGGAAGCAGGTCCTTAAACAACCTCTAAGCTCAGGGTTTAAAGAAGAGACCTCCAGCAACTGTCCAAGAGATAAGATCAGCTCATGAGTTTCTTACAGGACTGACAAACTTATCACTCTTCACATGCAAATTACCTGACTGTAGACAGAGATGGATAGGAGATGACTCATAGCCGAGAGAGATTTTTTTGTCTAAGATGGGAATTAAAGGGTAAGCTTAGAGGTGAGGTGTCTCATTAGCAAATGTTCAGATTTTGCCAGTGTCGCTTGTTTTACCATAAAACACAGCAGCCTTGGAGCATGGCTTTGTAGGGCTGCACTCACGCTGGGGTGAAAGTGTTGCCTGCAGCATAGAGAAGGCTGAATTTCCTCCAGGGTGCATGGGTGCAAGCTGGAGCTCAGCAGATGAGGGGAGCTAGCCTGGTGTCCTGATAGCGTTTCTGGCCCGCATCCCATTGAAAAGGCAGTGGTCTGCTAAAACAGGGCCCCTGAAGGCACCTCTCCATGGAGACCAGCATTTGTGCAAGCTGTCCATGGGGCTGAGTTGTGCATAGTCATTTGGACTATGTGGGAAAGTTGGACGCAGAGCAATGGCCTGACCTGGCTAAAAAGCTTCTCAGAGGGGAGGTAGCTACAACTGGAGGTAGCAGCGGTCAGAGTTAGCTGACATCTCCGAGTGTATCCACATGGTGCCAAGGAGAGACACCCTATGAATCTCTTGCAACCAGAAGGATTTCAGTGTTTCAGCATAACAATTTCTTTCTAAACACCCCCCTCCTAGCCAGCTGTAGAGGACTGCCAGACAGCCATTACACCACAGGTGACACCTAATTGAGAGCTGCACTAGCCTTTTTCAATACATTCAGCTCCTTTCTCATCTGAGAGCAGGCTTCCATCCTGCTGCAGTAGGTGAACTGCTTTTATCATCCGCAGGAGATCAAAGTCATGCAATTAATCCTCTCCCATACTCATGCTCTGTGCCCTCCCTTCCCTCTTCTCCCAGGAGCTGATGGAGCGAAGGGCTCGGCACAGCTTTCCTTGCCAGACTGGCCCAATGTCAGCTCTGCTGGGATAGTTTGAGGAAGCTGTTTACAGAAAACATCAGCGGGTTTTTGATGGCTCTGAAAGATCTGGTAATTAATCCTCAGATGAAAGATACAGTCTAGGAAGATGGCAGAAGAGGCTTACTACACTTACTACATTAATAGTGCCGGAGAACGGGTGGAGCCTTTAAATGCAGTGGGATTCATTTTTATTAATCCTGCCTTGGTCTGTCTCAGGAACAGATAGTCACCTCCAGAAGGGTGTTTCCTGGCTCAGGCTGTGCAATAGGGCAGTTGTTTTTAAGGGGGAAGATTAAAAGCAACTGCTTGGTTCTGTTTAGGGCTTTGAAAGTAGCACATTTGTGTCATTCTAAGAGCCATCTGGATGCAAATAGCAGCCCTCAGGTTGAGGCTTTCAATCCTTGGCCTCCCCACACAGTGTATTTGGAGACTGGGACTTTTGCTGCAGAAGGAAGGTGTGACAAAGGCAGCTGTGTGGGCTGTTTATATTGAATATGTAACATCCTCTGGGCACTTGGAAGCCTCAAAAMCAGATGCTGACTTGGGTCAGTCTTACCTGTAATGAGGTTAATGGTGAAGAGTCCTTGAGGATTTCCAGTTAGGATGTGAAAAGTCAGTTTCCCCTCTGAGCTAGAGTCTGGATCTAAGGCATCAAGCTGAAGGACAGATGTGTTTGGTGGGGAATTCTCCATCACAGAGGCATAGAAGACAGGTCTGGACATCTGAGGTGGGTTGTCATTGGTATCGGTGACTTCAATATAAATTTCAGTCACAGAAGACAGAGGAATTGTTCCCAGGTCAAGAGCTAGCACTGTCAGCCAGTAGTGAGATGTTCCTTCTCGGTCGAGTGGTCCTATGGTCCGGATGGTGCCTAGAAGAATGACAGAAAGTGCTTGTGAGGGATTTAAGGAACTCAGACCACTTTGTCCTTAATGCCAGACCAGTCTGTGTCTCTAGTCTGCTTCCTGGTCTTTGCTGCAGATATAAACTGTGGCACCAACCTTGTATGGCTGTGAGATTATGTGGAAGGTGGGGGCTTGCTTGTGCTGAGGGTAATTTGGTACACAAGTGAAAGGGAAGACCTTGGTATTTTGGGGGAGGACAGGCATTGATTTTCCATTATTTTAAGGAGACAAACCCTGCTTGCTCCTCCCCAGATACAGGGATGCATGTTGCACATCCCTGCACAAGCAAGAAAGATTTGAATGCACGGAACTTTGTAAATAGAGAGAATATAGAAATGTCCTATTGGGTCAAAAAGTCAGGGCAAACACAGCATGTAGTTTAAGCCTTTAAGGTACACCATTAAACTAAGCTGTCATTACCTGTGTCCTTTTCAATGCGGAAGATGGACAGGCCAGTGCCCTCTCGGAGGAAATATTGAACCTCTCCATCTTTCCCCTTATCGATATCTTTTGCTGTGACCGTCATCACTGATGTGCCCTCAGGGCTGTTCTCCTGCACCCAGCCTTTGAAGACAAAGGAGGCAAAGCGTGGTGGGTGCAAGTTCTCGTTGACATCAAGGATGTTCACTTCCAGGTGGCAGAGGGAAGAGCGAGAGAAGGGCTTCCCACCGTCACTGACCTGCACGGTTAGATTGTAAGAGTCCTTCTTCTCATAGTCCAGCTCCTTCTCCAACCGGAGTGCCCCAGTCATCTTATCCACATGAAACATCATCTCCTCGTCGTTAATAAGGCTGTACCTCACCTCACCCCCAGAGCCAGTGTCTGGGTCAAAAGCCTCCAGAAACAGGAGAATGGTTCCCACGGGCAGGTCCTCTGGGACCTTCACACTGTTGAGGGCTGGGAGGCATTGCGGGGTGTTGTCATTTACATCCTCCAGAGTCACAATGAGATCCGTAACAGAGAACAGCTGGTAGCCTGTTTTGGGCTGGTCCCTAGCTTCTATTTTCAGCACATAGCAAGGCCACAATTCTCTATCCAGGGCACCTGTAACTGTCACTTCTCCAGTGACACTGTTAATGGCAAACTTATCAGTGGGGGTTAGGAGAGAATATTTTATTCTCCCGTTGTCATCTGTATCAGCATCTTCTGCTTTCAGTTGAGCTATTGTTGTCCCTGTTGCTACATGTTCTGGTATTGCCACCCAGTAGGCACCTTGTGGGAATTTAGGAGTGTTATCATTGGTATCCAACACATTCACAGCCAAGAGTTTCCAAGATGATTTTTGTGGTGTGCCAAGGTCATACACAGTAATGTTAAGAATGTAGAAGCTGGTTCGTTCATGATCTAGAGGAGAAAGGACTTGAAGGAGACCCAGTTCCAGGTCAATGGTAAAGCAACTGTCATCATTTCCATCTGATATCACATAGACCAATTTCCCATTAAAACCAGTATCAGGATCAATAGCTGAAAGGTCAGCAATAGTTGAGTTGATGGGAACAGTCTCTGTGATATCAATAGACCGTGGAAAGCTGTCATCAAACTTTGGAGCATTATGGTTTATAAGGTGCAAGTTCAGAGATGTTTCATCATCCTGACCATGGCCTTGAGACTGAGACTCAATGGAGTGTATGATAGATTCTGTCAGTTGTTTCAAGACTCCTGTTTCCTCACACTGCATTTTGACGGGGAGACCTTGGCTGACCACAGTGATATTTACAGATGTTGGCAAAGCGTAGTTCTCTCCATCTGTTGCAGTTATTTTCAAAGAGTAGAAAAGTGGCTGTTCAGAAGGAAGATCTCTCAGAGATATTCTAAGGGATATTACTCCAGAAATGGGATTCAGTTCAAAATGCCGTAACTCATTGCCAGACTTGATTTCGTATTTGATATGCTGCAGCTCATCACTGTCAATTGCAGAGACCGTGGCCACAGGATTCCCAACAGGAAAGTCCCGTGGGATGGTGCCACTGCAGCTTGCCTTCTCAAACACAGGAGCATTGTCATTGACATTGCTCAGCATGAGGGAGACGTACACCTCCGTTTCATGGCGGAAGGGTGAGCCCCAATCTGATGCCCACACTCGCAGATGATACCATCTCTGCATCAACTCATAGTCCATTGACTTGGAGGTGGAAATGATGCCAGAATAGGGGTCAATGACAAAGGGAACCGATTTCTGGTTGGCTATGGTGTAGGTGACAAAGCCATTGTCTCCTTCATCTTCATCTGTAGCCCTTACTGTTAAGACACTGGTACCAGGAGGAACATTTTCATCAAAGGCCCCGCGGTATGAAGACTGACTAAAACTTGGAGCATGATTGTTGCAGTCACTGATGTCAATGACAACAGTTGTGGATGTGTGACTGTTAACGGTTGTAACTTCAAGTTCAAAATGAGACTGCTCATGGAAGTCCATTGCTCTGACTGTAGTTATTAGTCCAGTGTGAGGATTGATTTTAAAGCTTGTGCTGTCAGGAGTAGGTCTCAAAATATATTTAAGATTTGGGAAGGCTGGTGTGATCTTCACCATAACAACTTGGCTTCCAGCTGGGGAAAATTCACTGAGCTGGACCCGGTACACTTCTTTCTCAAATCTGGCAGAGACATAGTTGGAGGGAGGTATATGGATAACTTTAATAGGAGAGAACAGTGGTGGCTTGCTCTTGTCCTTGGCTTGCAGACTGAGGTTGAAACCAAATGGGTAAAGTAGCCAGTTGACCTCTTTGGTTGACACAATCATGAACTCGGTGCTCCCAAAATAGGATTTGATGGCTTTGAAATATCTTCCTGGATCTCCATCCACAAAGTCAACCGAATCTATCCCTGCTTCTGAGTCACTGCATTCTACAGACAGAGTTGCATAGAGAAAGTCTTTGGCTGAGTCAGGTGGTGTCACCTTCACCGAGGAGATAGAGGGGGGTTTCCTGGCAGATGGCTCCACTTGGATCATGAGACTAGCCAGGTTCCCAAAGCCATTCCCCTCTGTGATCTTCCTCATTCTGTCCACAGCCAAAACTTGCAGATGGTGCCTGCCTCGATGGGTGCTGTTCAGCCTACCTGTGGTCATAACTGCTCCCGTGGTGGGGTGGACGGTGAATAGGTCGGACTTGGTGTTGAGGGCGTAGTAGAACTCAGCGTTCTGGCCAGCGTCAGCATCTGTAGCACTGAGCGTGCTGACCACCCTTTTCAGAGGAGTGTCTTCTCTGATGGACACTTTGTAGGAGGGGGGTGAAAAGAGAGGTTTCAAGTCATTTCTGTCCAGAATGTGGATCAAGACTTTGGCCCAGGCTTCATAGGCAAAGGTGCTCTCTGTGGCCTTGATTATTAACATATAACTGTCTTTGACCTCCCGGTTTAAAAGTGCTGTGTTGCTGCTCCTGGTTCTTATTCTCAAGAAGCAGAAATCCCCGATCACGTGCTCTTCTGTTTTAAAGAGACCGGTGGTGTCTCCAGAGGCTATTCTGTATCTGATGTCCCACTCCGGGTCTGTCTTGTAAATACCCATTTTGACGTAGCTCTCCACGTAGGTCTTGGGGGCTGAATTCTCATAGATGGTGGCATTGTAGAAGAAGTGGGTGAAGTGCAGAGGGGAAGTGTTGCCTTTCTCACAGCTTGCCTTGTGGACCACACAGTGCATCAGGAAAACAGCAAAACTCAGGAAGTGCCTCTTGATAGTGACTTCCATGGTGTGGTGTCTTCTTGGGTCCTGCAGGGATTAAAGGAAGAATATTGGTAATTTTTATTAAGGCCAGTACGTTGGGGAAAAGTCCCCATGAGCTCAGCCTCACCTCCCTGCTCTCTCTACCCTGACCTTTGCTGATGTGATTGTTATCTCAGCCTCTTCTTCCCTTCTGTCCCAGTGAGAGGCCTGTTCTCCCACATCCCCATGCTGGCTCAGGCCCATTTACAGGTTTTGCCCTTGTAGAAGGCAAAATGTGAAAAGCCATGTGAAATGCTCTGAGCAGGCTGACTTCCTATTCTGCGAACGATATCGCCCTCCCTTTATTCTGCCTTCTCCCTAGTCAAACAGCATATTTGAACTCCCCAATCCAAACCTCACTTCTGTTTTGTTTCTCCATCCTCAGTTCTCCATCTTAACTTCTCTCTCCATGCAAGTTGTTGCAAAATATTTTCAAGAGTCAATAATAAACTGTGACTTGATGTCTCTCCCCATGGCTTGTCTTCCCTTTCCTCTCCCCCTCCTACAGCAATCTGTTCTCCTTCCTTGGCAGAGATGCCCTGCTATGTTGTGCAAATTCCTTCTGAATGGCCAGCTCTACAGCTTTTTGACAGCTTTAGCTCAGGTCCTAGTCAAGTTGTCTCTCAGTTACYGCAAAGTTCTTCTAATTCGCATGTCTGACCCTGGCTGCCGCCTCTGCGTTGCTTGAAAGAGCAGATTTCTAGCAAGACACTTTGACCATGTCACCTTCAGCCGTTGAGTAATCTCTTTGGTTCCTCCCTTCTCACGGCAAAGCCCCAGGGTCAGGATTCCTGTGGAGGATCTGCCATCCATGACCACCCGCCATCAACTTCCTTCTCTAACAACTCCTGAACATCTGCGGCTCCATGATTTGTCTCTGTGAACATGGTGTATCAAAGAAGGAACTGGGGAGCACATACATGATTAAAAAGGATGTAACTTTATTAGCGAGCTTTGCAGAGCTTGTTAAAGGATCAAGGCCTGTTCTTTTCAAAAGCTAAGTCTGTGCTGCTGTGTGTGCATTTAGGGGTTGAAACCAGGGATAAGCTAAATATAGGTGCATATATTTCCCCTAGATATCCCAGGAGATCTTTATCTAGAACTGTTTCTTCCTCTTTTAAATTTAAATTATATATCAAGTACCTGCCAGTCATTTGGCACATTCCTAATTTAAACAGGGAAGACTTGTTTTTCCAGACACTTTTTCAGGAYTCATCTCTTTAAAAGCCAGAACTAGTTCAATTTATAAGTCAAGTCAAATGTTAGGAACAAATTATCGGAGCCTAACTAACAACGTGTGTCATATTCTCTCACTGAGATAGCTAATTACCAATAAATACAAAGCTGTAAATTTGATACTTCCTTCAGTTCCCTTTTTCCGTGGTAAACAGATGCCAATCATCCAGCAATCTCGCTGCTGTGGTCATTCCTTTTTGAAACAAATAGTCTGAAGCTGAGTTGCAGCCTATGTCACTAGGAAGTGAAACTACCAGAATTTGCAGAGAAGCCAACACAATTTGGATTTGCCATAACTGACAAAATTTAGACTCTTTTTTTGATGACATCATTTCACTTCTACGAAATACAACATAGTTTGAAATGCACAGCAAATGAAAGAAAATCTTGGAGGACAGGGCTAGGTGATCCAGAAAGCCATGTGGTTCCTTCTGAGAAGTTGAAAACCATGTTCTTAAAAGCTCTGCTTGTTACTTAACAGTGCTTAAGAGTTTTGCAGCATGTAGGGACTTGCCTAGAGCTGCTGCCTTCCAACATTTTCAACTGCTGAACCTGGAAAGAAGATGTATGCATGCTGCGTGCGCGTGTGTCTACTAGGACTGTGGAGCAGGAAAAGTCACATACAATTCAGAATAGAATAAGACAGCAGAATAAAACAGCAACAAAAAACAGTGCTATTCCATGAACAGCAGAATTAATGAAGCCGATCGCTTTGTATTTGGGCTAATTGACTTTTTAATTGAATTGTACTGAAATGGCAATGTGAACTCATCTCTTATAAGACATCAGAGAACCCACAAGGCAGAGACGTTATGAACTCCACAACCACAAGAAAAGCTGGAGCTAGAGCACATGCCTTCTCGGGTACCAGCAATTCAATATGGGAGGATAACCTTGAGCAAGGAGTGGGTTTTCTGGCGTTTAGCAAGATGCAAACTTTCTTCTGAATCTCTCCTGGAATGTCCTTAACCTCACTTTTGCCTGTAGATTTCCTGATGTCTAAGAAGGGCTTCACTTAGGTTGGTGTTTTTCCCTCTGTGGGGCCATTAGCAGGGTTTTACTCCTCTGTCCAGCTAATTATTTTGCAAAACCTGTCATGACCTCATATTTCTGAGAGCTTTGCTCTCAATTACAAGCTGGGCTGAAAGCAATCAATGGCTTCAGCAGTTATTATGAGGGATGGAGAGTAACTACACACATGGGGCATGAGGCAGAAGCCTCATTTCCACTGGAAATGATCTGAAACATTGAAAGGCACAGCCAAAATTTAGGGAGAATTTTCTAGGAGGCATCACTATCAGCTTTTGAAGTCTAATAGCTTCTCTTTGTGGCAGGACCCATGCCCAAAGCCCCAGCATTAGCACAGAGAGCCTGTCGTGTCCCCTGACAGCAACTGCCTGTGCTCCGAGACATGCTATTTCACCTTTATTACTGCATGTGCATCTGCTTGGACAATTCTATACCAATATTGCTGGGAAAATCCTATCACTGTTTGTGCAGTTCCACACAAGCCCATGTTTTCCCTCTCTTAGTTTATCCTTTGGTAAAAGAATGAGATAGAGAGGGTTGGTGACACTAGTGTCCTTCAAGAGTTGGCCTATTCTAGTTGAGTGTCCTGGGCTCCCAGGAGAGCGCGCAACTTCCCACCCCAGGACTGGAAATCATCACCTACTACTTGTAGCCTGGAGTTTCTTCTTTAGTAGGTCACACTGGGACACAATGGCACACTGGCTGTTTCTGTGTCTCCAGCATAGTTTTAATGTAAGTTGAAGAGTAGTAAGTCTCCCAGGAGATAACTGTGCAGCCCCTGCTCTGTCTGTTGTTCCTGGGATCATTTACACCACATTCACAATGCAAAACCATCCAGAAGTGGGACTGGGACATTTCCAAAGGCCGTGGTGAAGCTCAACAGAAAAATGGGGCACAGTGCTCTGAACAGAGGGCAAATCTGGTTAACTACTGCCTTGGCTCAGCTCCAGGGAAAGTGTTGGAACCGCCCCTGGAAGGTGTCAGTAATGAACTAGAAGAAACATGGTGGGTTTCTGTGACTCTTGTACTGTGGATGGGAAAGCTGTGTATAATGTGAAAACAGCATAAAATCAACTTACTAGCACTTAAAATCCTAGAGGGAGGTGGGAGCTGGGCTGCCAAGGAGGAGCAGTGCTGCCAAGCTCAAGGGTCCTTGCAATGGAGTTCAAGGATCTCCATGTTGAAACTGGGTGAAATCAACTGCGCCTATGACAAATTTTTCCTGTAGATTAGGAGAAATATTTTTCCTGGTTTTCTGATCTGTGCTACCCCATGTCCTTGTGCTGACAGTAATTAGTGCATGATTCATGGGACCCATGGCAATGGCCATACCCGCTTCAGGGCTACCTCACTTTCATGGCTCCCCTGGGCACAGATGCCCTCCTGGAGCTGGTTGCGTGTGGGGAGGCAGATGTGCTGGAGAAAGCCCATCAGTGGGATGGAGCGAGGCAGGTAAGGCATGCTCCTGACTGAGGGAAATACCAGGGCATCATTATGTGGTGATTCAGCCTCCTCTCCTAAACAGCAGGCGAGGATCAGAGAGCCTCGAGGGGCTTCGCCCTCAGCCGTGTAAATGCAAACTCCCCGCAGAGCGAGTAAACACTCCGTGTATCTCTAATCAGAGCCTAAGCGTGCATCTAAATTTAACATCCAAATTGTGATCCTCTGTCAAAGACGTGTCCAAATCTGTTGGTTTGAAATGAAGGAACAAACACAGCACTGAGGTTTAAAGTGTGTGTGTGGAGATGGGTGATTCGGGGGGATCGGTGCAGGGCATGGCTACTCCGGCTGGCTGGGGCGAGCGGCTGGGGCATGGCCCGGGGGGTCCTCCCGGGGGTCTCCTGTGATGTGCGGGCTGCTGTGTTTGTCAGCCACATTGCAGAAAAGTCCTGCAGCCTGCCAGGAAGCAGGTGTGGCCCCAGCCCCACCTTTTGATTCCCTTCAAGAGGAGCATTTAAAAGCAATAAAAACCCCAAACACAAAACAAGGCAAGTGCTGAGTGCACCAAGAGCAGCATTCCCCTCACTGGCTGTGGTGAGGGCTTGGCCCAAAGTTTTGATATCAGAAGATTAGAGAAAAATCATCATTTTGATGGGAAAATAAGGACAACTCTTCCCTTATTGCTCTTTTGCCAGCATGCATCCCAAACTCTCTTTCTTCCTCTTTCTCTCTCACTCTCTTCCCTGCCCTCCCCCCACCGCATTCTCTCTCCCTTTTTTTCTTCACTRCAAGAAACAGTCTCCCTCCTGGGATAGGTACCAATCAAAACCATCCCCAAGCACATGAACATCTTTGTTGGAGGCTACAAGCACTAGGAGCTGGGGGGGAGAAGGGAGATACGCTTGGTTGTTTGAATAATCAGTGATGGGGCAGTTTAATGGTGGGTCTGAATTTCAATGGTCATTGGGGAACGGGGGCAGAGAGCAAAGGAAGTAAATCATATAAGATGGTGGGTACAAGACTTTGGGAAAGTGAATAGGAGTTGGGTCTCTGTCTTCTCCTGGCTTAGGCGGTAGCTGAGTAGAAGGGGTTCAGCTACAGTTGGAGCAATGTCCTTACAGCCGCCTGCCAAATAGGATTGGAAAGTCACAGATTAAAAAGTACGCTTCTTGTAAAGGTGTTGAGCCATGTCTGTGAGATGTTTTGCTTCCCGGTGCTGAAATAACCCATGTACACCCTGTGCGGGGGCTGGGCTGCTTGGTTAATGTTTGCCATCTCCTCTGCTCCAGCAATGCTGATGGGAATTATATCCTTTTCTATTTGGTGCCTCGCTCAGTTTTGGTGAGTTACCTGCTGGTCGCTCACAAAGCTGGGCCTGTGGGGTTTGAATTCCATGGGGAGACGGGTATTTTTTGAACTGTTTTCTTGGACTTTGAAAAACAAACCAACCCAACAAAGCATCCCTTCCAAAGCCATGGCACGGAGCTGTTCCCATGATCTCGGCAGCATTTCTCTGAATGGGATGCTGAATCCGGGCTAGCGCTGTCCTTGAAGATCCTGCTCCTGCATTCGGTTGTGCAGAGTCTCTGCTTGGTTTTGCTGTGAAGCAGAAGAAATGCATCCTGGAGRCACTACACAAAGCCAGAAAACTAATGAAAAGAGCCCCTGAAGTTACGGTGTTTCCTTCCTCGATGTATCTCAGGGTTTCCCAGTGCCTGTGGATGATTTTTGAAGGGCTGATGTTCACAGAACTGTGTTTTGCACCAGTCTGCTTGGGTGCTGTCTTTGTGTGGGTACAACTTTTTGCTGGACTTGCAGATTCCACCAGGCCACAGCTGGGCTGTTCCTTCTCCATCTCGTCTTTCCAATCTCCGAATGACTTGGATAGACCTTTGGAAATTGTTTCCAGATTGCTAGACAGCCTGGAGCAAGGTGGCTGATTGTTTAAAACCTGGTGCGCGTGCCTTTTACAACCGAGGTCTACCCTTGCTCGGAGTGACCTGTGAAATGCTGCTCCTGTCGTGCAGCGAGTGGCCCGTGGGCAGTGCCCGCACCCTGCACCATAACGATTTCATGGTTCAGCTGTGTTCCTGGAGATAAAGTGGCTGCGTGCTGACAGGGTGGGCTGTACCGGGGGCTGCTGAGCCATAAAGCCATGGAAAGCCATGGGACTAATGAGTGTCACGCTGGTGCGTGGAGCAATGACTCTTGCTTGGACCACCCGGCATGCCAGGGGGTCACACACAAGTCCTTGAGCAGAATGGATACAGTCCTATGAGCACCACGGAGATGCTCATCCCATCATCTGCTAGCTGGGCCAGGCAGGTGCTTTAACCCTGGGGAGCTTGGGTGCCCTGGGGAGCTTGGACTGGGAGCCTCTAAGGGGTGTTGGAGGAACAGAGACTCTCTTGAAGGAGTTTGGGGGAAGCCTGTGAGTCATTGACTTCTGTGGGGCAAGCTGGGCCCCAGGTTGGTCGACCTGGCATGGTGCTGGGACACCCTTTTTCTCTAGTTAGGCTGCATTGCTGCAGGGGTTGGTAAAAAATGCTTCGTTCTGAGACAGCGCTGCCTTCCCTGGGTCTAGACTGTCACAGCCAGCGGACCTGCGAAGGGTCCCGCTAGGACTGGGACTGTTCAGGGCTGACAGCTAGAGCATGGTGGGACATTGTCTCTGGAGCAGTCAAGGCAGATGTGCAGGACATGGGGTAGTTGTGCAGGAGAGGAGAGAGCGGAGTGGCCTTCCACATGGGAAGGGCAGCTGGGAAGTGTTTAGTTACTCTGATGTCCAACTCCTCCTTCCCCCATACAGCTGAATGCTTTTGCCACCTTTGTTGCCATGCCAGTTGTTCACAAGTTGGATGCTCAGGTCCAGACTGGCTTTAAAGGCACCTTCCTCCATGACATCTTACTGTGGCCTCCCCCAGCCAGGTGCTCACYCCCTTCCCCCTTGGACATCTCGCCCATTGCCCCATCCTCGTAGCTTTGACTGTGCCCTGCTGCTCTACCTGCAGCCCCTGGTTTGCTCCTCCACTGGAGCAAGCAGGCGCTATGTGTCTTTGCCTCCAAGCCATCCTCTGTCCATGAGCAAGGCATAACCTTGTACGTGAAGCCGAAGGCTTTCTCTTGTCACCTTTCCACCTGCGATGTGCATTTCTGTCCAATGCTCTGTGAGGAACCCAGGAAGAGCCTGATTTTGTACTGCTGCCAACACCTCAGCCTTGCTCAGATATGTCACATAGCTGAGGTTTCGCTGTCATTGTTGTAAGCCTCCAGGAGCTCGTCTGTTAGGCACAGGAGAACTTGAACAGGCTTGAACTCCCCGTAGAGTTATAAGGGTCAGTGATCTTTATCTGTCTTGGCACTGCAGTATCATTCTAGAGCAAGAGTTAATCATGCAGCTCCAGAGCTGTGGAGCCCTCAGTGGGGGTCTGGGGTCGCTGGAGGAGGCCTAGGGGGGTGAGGGAACCTTGCAGTGCCGACTGCCTTGCTGCTGCCTCCTGTCCCAGAGAGAGTGTGACATCAGGGAGGTTGACTTGCTTGTGCTAAGGGCAGGGGGAAGCATTCTTATGCATTATTCCTAATCCCCTTCCTCTGCTCTCCCCTGAAAAGATCAGTTGCTTTTCCCTCCTCACCGATTGCTTCCTGCCCTCCCCAATTATCAGCAGCAGGGGGATAAATCCTACCCATGGTCCAGAAGCTGCCATTGCACAGATAACCAGGGAGGTGTTGGGGGATGGTGACTATCTCCTTGGCCAAGGACAGCAGCTAGGACAGCCAGGAGACAGGGAGGAAACAGCAGATCCCACTGGTGGCTCTGATGGGAATGGGGTACCTGTTGCCTGTGATGAAAAGAAACAGGCCTGGGGGCTGGAGACAGGCAGTGCTGGTGGGAAGGGGGCTTGGTGGGAGCGGCTCACCAGGCAGGTTGTGAGGGACCCAGGGGCTGGGCACCGGGGTGCAGCAGCCCAAACATGTTGGCACAAGAGCCAGCTGCAGTGTGCTAGGTACTTGCGTGAGCGTGCCCTTGACCCTGCTGCTGCTGGGACCGTGCACCTCTCTCTCAAGGATTCAGCTCCCACGGAGGCTGTTAGTACCAAGGGCCACATACCTTGGTCACTGCAAACTAGCTGGTCCAGCAGGTGTGCCGTGACCATCAGCACTGTGAGAGCCCACAAGGGATCCTGGGCTCTTTCTTGATTGCTTACTCCTGCCAAAACTCATACTGAGCCTTTCACATTTTCCTCATGCTTGGGATGCAAATTATCTTGCAGTGATAATCATTGTCCTGTCTGCAGACTGCTGAGGGAAGCTGGTGTGTGGGACCACATTGTCAGTCTTCCCTGCTACCTTTTGGATCTACTGGCCAGTTTCAGCCAAAGTTAACCAGATAGGTAAAGACTTGAAAGGAGTTAGGTTTGCACAAGCTTGTGAAAAGCAGCAGGAGAGAGGAGAGAAATCCAAATTAGGACTCCCAGCTGGAAGAAAAGGCTCTAATGTGAGCCCAACCCGATTATTAGACATCAGAGAATCCACACAAGAGAGAGCGCCCCAGGCAACCAAGCTTCATGAATTCTGCTGCTCACAAAACAGCTGTTTATTTAGGTGCTGCAAAGCCTGTGAGATCCTTTCTGGGATCCCAGCACACAACTCCCTCCCATCTGACCCACCAGAGCTGTGAATCCAGACTGGGCTCAGCTCCCACCCCAGCCCAGAGAAAGGAGCAGCTCTGCCTGGTGTTTGAAGGGGCTCTAACCCTGAGCTGTTTGACCCTGTGAGACCTCATCCTTAACTCAACCTGGATGCTTGCAATGAGGACACAGGCTACGTCACCTGAGTGCTGGTAGTCCTCTGATGCCCTTTCCATGATTCCCTGTGGGGAACATACCTGTTATCCTACGATTGGTAAAATTTGTTGGGAAGGAGTCCAAGAGCATCTTGGCATGAAAAGCTGGGGAAGAGACCACATGCCCTGCTGGATGCAGGTGAGGAGCCCCGGCGCTAAGCAGGACGTGGACTGCTCAGCTTCGCTCTGCCCTGCAGCACAGCCCTGGCCACCATGCCCCCTCCCTCACCTTTTTCTCTCCTACCAGGCAATTCTCATTCACCACAGACCTGTCCCTGTACTGATATGAAGATCTTCTCATTCCCCTGCCCAGCACCCTGCTGGTCTTTCCCTTCTGCTGCCTGAAGGTGAGCACGGAGAGCAGCTTTCCGCTCTGCCTGCAGCCTCTTTCACTCTGTTGCCATCTGTCTGCCTTGCGCTGCTCCTTCCCATCCCTCTCCCGTGTTTGGAGGCAGCGTAAGGACACAGAGGACAGAGAATGAATGAGATGATCAGGGCATGATCCTCCCTCATAAAAGGATGGCTGGCCAGGATGCCAGTAGCTGTGCCGTAGAAATTCCTTGCAGCAGACATTTATTGAATGCAAAGAGATACCTGCAAGCTGATAGAAAACCTTCAGCTTCCAGACCTGCCTGCCCTTGGGAAACCTGCCTACAGCAGCCCACCTCCTCTGCTGTACCCACAGTGCCATACAAGCTGATGCAAAGCCAGCCCCTGGCCTGGGGAGCTCAGGGTTTCACCAGAGAAAAGATTAACCCCTGAGACAGGCATGTGTGCCCAGGCTGGTCTCATTGCCACAGCGTGTCCTTGTCAGCTCTAGTTACGCTCCCAGCACAAGGTGCTACCTCTCACCCCGGACTGTCTGCTGGAAACACACTTCTGAAAGCTCTCGCCATTGCAACACCTCTGCGGAGCAGGCAGCTGTGCATGGACACTGCTTGCAGCACCTGCGACAACCAGATACCAGGCTGGGCACACACTGTCCCTGTCAACCTGAGCCATACTGAGTATCTATTCATGGCATAACCATCCTATCCTGTGCTGCCTTGAGTCACAGCACCTATCCAAGGTACAACCTGGTCAGTCCAAAATAGTCCCACAACATAAGAACATCAAAATAGCCATGCTTGGCCATCTCTCAATAATCTCTCTCCCAGAATGTCCAGTTTTGACTGCTTAGTAGAGGAGCATAAGAAACAAGGCACGTGTAACGTGCTCTTTCTCCCGCTTTCCAGCATCAGTGCAAGTACATGGTTGTTCTTGGGCTGTTGCATTTAATAATCTCCACTGGAGCTATCCATCCCAAATGGATCGAAACCTTGTTTGAAGGCAAGTACACTTTTGGCCTCTGCAATATCCTGTGGCAATGTGTTCCAGAATTTAATTATGCCCTCTGTCTGGAAAAAAAAAAACTTCCTTTGGTTTGTTTCAAACCTGCTGCTCGTTCATTTCTGAGCTACAAACCTTCCTAACAGCCCTTGCAGCCTGCCCTTCCCTGGAGCTCCTTCTTCCAAGAATTAGGAAAGAAAGTTTCTTTGCTAATAAACCAGTACCTGCCCCACTGCCAATGAAAAAGTGTGGTTGAGAGAAAAATTGCTTGCTCAGCAAATCAGCTTGCTAATAGACAATGGAGCATCAGTGTTGCCAACCTAGTTTATAAAAAAAAAAAAAAAAAAGGGCTGAGGGTATTTAATCCTCTTATGCTTGCGCATGATACAGAAGAAAGCCCACTACTGCTTGAGGTGCAGCTGCACTTGCATACTCCACACGTGGCAAAAAACAAAGCGAGGTGCGCGGAGCAGGGAATGCCATTTCTGTAGCACGGAGGTAGCTGGAACAATCCTCTAGGACTTGCCTTGGAGCAGTTGGCAGGAGCGTAGGATGCAAAATGCATTAGTTTCTAACAGATGTTTGATTCCAGGTGTTACGCCTCCTTTGAACTCTCCCTTCGTACATGAATGATGCTTGTTTGTTTGGAGGGCTGGGAGACGCACTGGTTTCTGAGAGCATTGGGATTTGAAACACATTCATGGTGCAAGCCGTAGCTAAGGGAAAGGCTCAGGAGAGGAACAGATCCTGCTGCGCTCTCCCATCCGCGGGCAGGGCGGTTGGGCTCACTTTTGCAATTTTATGGAGCATGTTAGAGCCCAACAAGCAGACAGGGAGAAGCAGAGAGACTGAAGCCCCTGGCTGGGTTAGAAACCTCTTGCCTGATCAGTCCCTCAGGAACCCCAACCACTTATCAGACAGGCGGATGTCCCTGAACTGTTCCCGATAAGGTGAGGTGTGCTGCATATTAGGAGATGATAAGGGCGCACAATACCAAGCCCAGTGATTTTGCCTCCCCGAATACTGAGACAGCCCAGCCTTCCTCAGGAGCCCGATACAGACTGTTTGCTTTCTGTCCCGAGGCTCAGATAGCCTCCCAGGTCTCTCTAGCTGACAGCCTGGAGAGCTGTGGCAGCTCCCTATGTGTCCCATGCCCCCTCTTTGCCCCGCTGAGTGCCGCGGCAGAGGATGCAGCAGGCTCCGTGCCCTCCTGCCTGGACCCAGGGCACCCTGGGCGAAGCAGGAGCCCGTCAGCTGCAGCCCTGCCTGCCCTGGCAAAGCCTGCCCAGCTCCGGCCACCACACAGCCTGGGTTTCCACGCATCCTGGAAACTCTCAGCCCTTCACAGCAGCAAACCCAAGTGAGCGCCAGCTTTTTTAAGAGTTTTGTCCGAAGCAGCCCCTGTCGTGTGACAGCTGATCTTTGCCCCTCTGGAGCGCTGCACTCCACCGAGTCTGCCTTTAATTCCCCGGGAGGCTGATTAGCTGATAACTGCTGTTTGGAAGGGCCCCGTCTGCTCCAAGTGCCCAGGCCTCCCTCCCTGTATTTTCAGCTCTTTTCTCAACACCGCACATGTACAGGCAAAATAATTCCTGCATGCCCTGAACTGGGACTGGATTTGTTCTGGGATTTCATCTTATTTTGCCATCAGGCACCTGATAGTGAACAAAGTTGCATTGATGCAAACACGCACACGTTGGTATACGTGCTCCCATGCAAAGCAGCGATGTTGGCTCTTGCTTCAGCTCCCTGGCTCTGCTGCCTGTCGTGGAGGGGGACCAGGGGAGGCAAGGAACTCTTGCMGGGCTGTACAGGGAGGCAGGGCTGGGAAATGCCAGCACCGCATCTACATGCAGGGATCCTCAAGGCATAGCCGAGTTCAAGCTGACAATGGAAGTGGCTTAATGGGGAACACAGAGACAGAGCTTGGAGCAACACCGCCTTGCCCTGCCTAGTGAGGTTGTATACGGCCAACACCTGAGCCTACAGCCGGACGCCATCACTGCTCCTGCAGCAGCACATCCATTTACTCCAGCACAAGCATGCTCCCTGCAGGAATCCTGCCCTGTGCAGACACCTGGAGCGCTTTTCTGTTCAGTCCCTCCTCGCTTACCTTGCTCAGCAGGGTGGCTTTTGCGTTTGCTACCCAGAGCCCACCTGCTTGCACTGGCTGCAGCGTGCTAAAGTTTCCCAGCTAAGACCAGATGCAAACTCCGTGCAAACACAGCTGAAGCTTCTCCTGGCTCYTTCCATAACCCCCCCATGCTAGGGCTGCCAGAAGGGAGGAAAAGATGAAAGGCTCTCCCTTTGCATCCCAAAACCCTATCTTTAGGATAAGGATGTTTCCAGCAAAAGTTACTCACATGCAAAAGCAGTTTCATGACTAAATCTCTGCATCCTCCATGCCTTCCTCCATCCATGCTGTACAGACTGCTCCCTGACTCATTTCAACTTCCCACACCAGCAAGCAGTGTGCCTTACCTGTTGCAATAGGAGAGAGACCTCTCCTGAAGTTTACTGCCTCTCTGCCCTCACCGCTGAAAATCCTCTCCCGCAGCAGCACCTTGCTGGCTGCCAGGGGTCCATGGTGCTTGCAAATCGGAGGAGAGGGCTTGGAGAAATTCCTGCAAGAAGGGATTTTGCTGGCTGAAACTCCGGCAGCACAGGTTGAGAGCAGCGAGGGAGAAAGTTGCAGGGGGTGGAACTCCCTTGCTGAAGAGCCAGCCCTTCCGTGACGGACTGGAGGAGGAGGAAGAAGAGAGGCATCGCCCGCTCCCTTGCTGGAGAAGTGCACTTGTGTGTGTGTGTGTGTGTGTGTGAGAGAGCTGGGCAGGGACCCAAGCCTTAGAGCCAAATAATTGCAGAGCTTTTTACTATTAGATTAACTAGTATTGCCATGAAATCCAGGACCAAAACTGCAAGGGACGGGGGGGTGGAATATGTCAGGTAAATCCCTCCAACACACCTGAAAAACCCAAAGATTGTTTTTAACTAGCTGCCAGGTGGGTGTTGCAAGGAGGGATGGGGAGAAGGGGGTGGGGGAAACCTGAATCTGCCCTCAAAGCAGCTGCGTGCGGAGAGGCACTTTGAAGGTTGTTGTTGTTTGTGTTGGGGGAGCCCCCAGAAACCCCAGTTGCCGCCAATAAGCCCCAGGGTGCTCGGTGCTGTACAGGCAGAGGATGAAAAGGTGGTCCCTGTCCTGAAAAGGCAGGAGGCAGAGAAAAGAGAGGGAGGCAGCAAGGAGAGACGGCAGCACAGGGAGACCAAACGTTGTACCGGAGCTTTGGGGGATTTTTCTTGGCAAAAGAGCATGCCGACTCTGGGGGTGTTGTTCAGGGCTGGACCGAGGGGAAGGGTCACGGACCCTTCTGTGGGTGTTCCTTGTCACATTGGCTAGAGCATGGGCAGTCTGTGGGTAGCTTCAGTCCTCTTTGTCCCAGTCCCCCTCCCCTCCTCCTTTTCCCCCCAACCCTCAGTAAATACTAACGTACCCCCTTTAGATTGCAGTGGGGTTTGAACAGATACAGAGGTAGGTCTCAACATGGGAAATCAATCATGGGATTGATGGGAAATCAGGTTTAGATGAAGTTTTTCCCCCGTGGTGCGTTTTTGCAGAGGAAATTATGAGAAAGCTTTCTGTACAGTTTTAGAAAAACAAAAACAAGTAAAGTATATGAAAACTGGACAATTTTAACTTTAAACAGCCTGAATAGGTGGCTAACTGCTCCTTTTGAGGCTCCATACAGGGGACAATGATGGAAGTGAGCACAGGAGCGGGTAGAGGAGAGAGACAGACTCCATTACCATCCCATTTGAGGAGGAGTGGTTGGTGCAAACTTGCACCTTACTAGTCACCAGCAAATCCCCCAGGACAGCAGGTTATGAATCATCCAGCCACACGTACAGCTTCAACTGGAACTTGTCTCAAACTAGACACTGTTGAATTAAATCACAGGACACCAATCCATGGGAAAATCCATGTGATTCATGGTGCAAATACAAAAAGATGTGAAGAGGTTGACCCATGATATATTGGACTATTTGGGGTTGTTGGTGGAGGTGAGTGAGAGCAATCTGGAAAATTCACCAGAAAATGCAGTTTTGATGGAATCAAAATTGTTCAGCATTTTAGATTAAATCTGGTGAACAGTAACGAGAAAGGAAATTTGCACGGCATGGTGAGACTGAATGATCTCCCTGGGGTCACCCCAGGACAGTGCTGGGTTGGGAACCGATCTGCTAGCTTTTGTGCTACAAATGTTGGGTGCTCTCCTCACAGCATCTTAACTCCACTTGGAAAATGACTTTGATTTCAAGCTCATCATGGCCTTTCAGAAATAGTTTGAACTGAATGAGATGAGGGCATAAATCCAGTTGGATTTACATGTGCAGCTTGTCCATTTTTCCAGCTGGTTTAGTCAGATGACTTGTAGGGGAACTTGAAGGGAAGTTTTGAGGAATATAAAAGTGATAGTAGAAGTAATAGTACCTTGAAATTGCAAATCAGCTCCTCTTCTTTAAGATGTCTCATGAGAGGAGGCCAGGTGATCAGTCAGTAATCTCAATGGGAGGCACATTTGGGAGGAATGAAAGGAAAAGTTCCTTCACGCAGCTGCGTCTCGCAGCCGTGGAAGGCGAGAAAATCAGGTATTGGTGGCTGGATTTCAATGGGGCTGAGGCAGGGCTCAGAACAATACTTGTATTATATTTAGACATACCAAGGTACAAGTGAGCAAACCTCTGGCTTCAGGGCATCAGCTGATTGCTACAAGAACCAGCATTTCCCTGTGTTTGGAGCCTTTCACAACTGGCCAGGTGCCTTGCTCCTTTCGCCTGCATCTGGAGCAGTGGGTAACCCTGGAGACATTGGACTTGGGGACTTGGTCTCATCTAGTGTAGCAAGGCATGAACTCTCAGCTAGTAAGAGTAGCAGTGTTGATCTTCAGCAAGGCGAGAGACTATCATGCCACCCACAAGACGGCTCTCCTTTTTGCACTGTCTCATTGCTCTTCCGGGTGGTCACAGAGGCCCTCTTTCAGTCCCTTTTCTTTGCTGTGCTTTGCTGATGAAATGCTGTTTGAGGAAGCTGGTGCTCACGGAAGAGCCATGTATCAGGCAGACCCTGAAGAAAGGCTGGGCATAAGCTAGGGGTGGTTATTACCTGATCCCCTTACAAAACACATACAAATGCCCAGAGCGCAAAAGCCACTGACAACTCCACCTTGTTGCCAGCAGATTGGCGGCACCGGGTCTTCCTTTCCACAGCAGTGGCAGAGCATGGTACCAGTCTTGTTGGCTGCAGGGGGCTGCAGGAGTCTTCGTTTCAGTTCTCAGAGAAGACTTTGCTCCCTGGCTATGGAGCAGAGAAACATCATATTAGCCGAACAGATGTAGTTGGAAAAAAAAAATAGACAGGCTTTTTGGGGACATGAGTGAAGGAGAACTTGATTGTCCATAAGCCTGTCTATTTTTCCAAATGTACCAGATGTTTTAATAAGAAATATTGCCTTTCCTAACTAAATCATGGCATCGGGGTGAGCAGCACTCTGGCTATGGAGAAGAGACCCCAAAATCCTCAGATCATAGTTGGCTGGGACACTAAGATGGACTCTTGCCTTCCATACAAAGGCAAACATGGGCTCCTAGAGCCCACTTGGATTGGTTACTATCCCAGTGATCCAGGAAGGGAAAGAAGCACAGGAGARCTTCTCCTGAGGTCCAGCTGTTAATTCTCTATCAGTGGTGGGTGAGAGCCTGGGACTGCTGAAAACTGTCTGGCTCTGCCTTCTCAGCTCTCCTACTCAACTTGAAGTCAGACTGGGTTGGGAAGAAAAGTGTTGTGTTTGTCCCAGGGAGCAACTCCTGCTCCTGCAGAAAGGGGTGGGTTGCAGAATTAGCTGTGGTTGCAAGCAGAGRGGATTGGCCTGGCTGGGGGAGCTGCGCCAGGAGGAAAGAAAGAAGGAAGATGGAGCCGTGCACGATGCCTGGCTTTGCCCTGAGTGCTGCTTCACACCGCTCAGTCAATCAAACAAGCCAACAAAAGCTCCATAAGCTGGTGTCAACATTTCATGCTGCCATGTCCCGCTGCTGGGATCTCACCCCGTCGGATGCAACGGGCCCTTTTCCAGGGTGCGGGGAATGTCAGAGCTCCATCACTTGGCTGGCAAGGACACTCCTTTCTCCCTAATCACAGGGAGAGATTTCATTTCCTGGTTCCGCCCAAGATCTCCATTTGATAAAGCCAAGACGTTCTGCTGTGGGTTAGCTGCACGCAAAGAGTTTTGCAGAGAAGCAGCATGTTCAGGCTAGGGTAGGGAAATCACCACAGGCCTCTCTGGACCGACAAGAAACACTTATAGGGGCCTCGCTGCCAATGGCTATACCTACTCACTGCCCTGGGGACCAGATCTGCCTGCCTCCTGAACACATGCCTGCAGGCCCATCTTCCAGCTCATCCTCCTAAACATATGCCCTTCCTGGCCAACACTTGCAACTGGCCCCACCAGAGCATTGCCTCCATGGATCTGGAGGTCTGGGCAGTGCTGTTGAGATGCGGCACTGGGGTGTTTCTCCAAACCCTCCTGCCCTCAGAAACAGACATGATGGTGCAACCCCCTTTATCATCCCTGCTGAGGGTTTGGCACTCTTTAAGCAAGCTGGCCCAGCTAGGGACTGAAATGCTCCAGCTGTTGTGGTGAGGGTGGGCAACCAGCCTCATGGTGGTCCAGTCATCATGGACTCCTAAGCAGTCCCAGCTCCCATTGCTCTCCCCTGGTGCCTGACCTGATTTATCAGGCCACCTCCAAATCTACAGCAAATGTCCGCTCACCAGCATGCCGGGATCTGACGGACCCCGAGGCAGAGCCGAGGCAGACAGAGAGTTACCTCCCTCAGGGACAAACAACTTTTGTTTCCCCTTTGCAAAAAGGAGAGCCGGTCCGTGGGTCTGGCCTTTGAGCCTCAGCATCTGCTGTGCTGAAATGCTCTGTGGGTATGTTTGCACGGGAGCGTGCAGGGACTTGCAAGGGAAGGGGCGATTATCTGCCTGGAACAACAGCAGCATTTTCCCCAACAAGCGGGAGCGTGTGTGCTGGGGGAGGGGAGGATCCAGCCCTGCGCAGGAATCGGCTCCCTGTGCTTGTGTGTGCACTGCAACCTCATTGACCAGTGCTGATAATAACCCTCCATGAAGCTGCTCTGATGAGTCAGGATCGTTCCCGTAGAGCTGCAAACCACCATGCAGCTCCCAGCCAGACAGAACACGCGGGGGAGCGAGGCGGGTGCTGTCTGCAGAGAGGGGCGGGTGGGTTGCACCTCTCTCATCTTCTTGAAGCCTTCCAAGGGGCACAGGGTAGATCCATCTCTCCCTTTGCAGCGGACCCTCTGAGTGGTAACCAAAGGCCCTGAACCGCATCTCTGTGTGCAAACCTGATTCTCACTCTGAGACTCACCCTTATTATCCAATACAAATTTGAACTGGGATTTCCTTAGAGCAGCTCCAGGTTATCCTGGCCTGAGGTCCAAGAGGAGTCCATTGATGGGTGGGTTTGACCCATCATACTTAGTTTTGGGCATAGAGGCTGGTGCAATGCAAACCACTCCTTCTGGTCTCCCCAGCATCCAGTGCAGGCTCCGCTAAGACCTCTTTGGCTTTTGAGGCTGAATGCTAGGTAGTCCCTGCCCTTACATGCACAGGAGGGCATCACCACAGAGCTCATGCTGGAATTGGGCCCCCCACTCTCTATGGTGTTGCGCAAGGCTGTTGTGTGGGTCAGATCAAACACAATGGATTGCTAAGAGTGAAGGACACGAGGTTGTTGGCAGTGTTGGACTGGAATCCAAGTCTCTTCAGGCCCTTTGTGGGGTCATAACCACTGCTGTGCCATGCTCCCGTCGTTGGCTTCCCCACCGAGGATGATGCACACTGATTCCTATAGGGCACTGCTGACAGATCCCTTGCCCCTTTAAAAGAGATGAAGTCATCTGCCTCCGAAGCCATCTGGCACCAGGACAGAGTCAGAAGCTCAGCGCAACAGAAGGCTGGGATGCCAGCCCGCAGAGGGGATGTCATCGCTCTACAGCAGATGGGACCCTGATGGGGTGGGGCGAGATGCTGTGCAGGAGAAGGTTTGGTGTTGCAGGGAAGACAATGAAGACCTGCTGACAGAGAGTACGGGGTGTGCCACGGCCCTGCTTCCATTGTCCATGGCGAGTGGAGCCCAATCGGGAGGCGGGAGCTGCACACTGTCCTCCTGGGAGGGCACGGGCTGGACCACGGTTCTCGTCATGGGATGAGCTAGCGAGTCAGCGTGTCTCCTCCTCCCCCTCCATCCGTCTGCACAGAGCAGGCATTAGCTCATCTCAAGCCAATCGGTCTCCACCACGTGCCGGATGGCTGATCTCATTGTTGGCTGGAGTGGCAGTGACTGAATCCGGAGCGGCGTGTGACTGCAGTCTCCACGGGGCGGCCGTCGGGGCAGCGCAGGGAGAGGAGCCACCACGTCCCTGTGAGGCACGGGGAAGTGACCTCAAGCAAAACCGCCCACCAGACCTGAGCGGGTGATTTCATCAGAGCGTGCTGGGGGACAAGGCGAAGTCCTTGCCGGCATGCCCAGGGAACAGCCTCTCACTTCCAGGTCTGGCAGGAGGTTTCTCTCTCAGTTTCTGAGGTAGTATCACTGGCCTTACATTCCAAGAGTGCCTAYACAGCCAGTGTCTCTTGTATCACGGACTCTTTAACCCTCCTAGCTTAATTAGTTAAGGAGCTGGTGCTCTTCACAGGACTTCACAGGGTCATGCTATCGTCCACCAGGAATGTCCCAGGCCACCGTAAGTCTTTCTGAAGTTACTGCACTGGAGCGCCTTTTCCCCAGCATGCCCTGCAAGGCATGGTGGCTTCCAGCCAAGGCAGGGCCCCAGCAAGTCCCTCCTCATGGCCCTGTTGCTCAGGAAGGAGCTGGGGCTGTGCTGGATGGATTAACGCAGACATGCCTTTCCATCATCCTGGCTGAGAAACCAAGCTTCAGCTTGGTGTTTGTGCAGAACAAAGAGGTTGGTGGGGGTGGCAGTGAAAAAGGGTGGAGGGGAGACCATGGGAAATGGTTGGATCTTTATTGAGGGGTGGGGAAAGAGGGCAGTGAATTAATTTATCTGAAGGGTAGAGCAGGGACGAGAGGTTAAATTACAACCCCATAAGTTCAGGGGTCTGTCCAGGGGGAATGAGCTGTTCCCAGAAGATGCCTCTCTCCCCCCACTGGCCCCACACAACTAGCTTAGACTGGATATTTAACTTTTAGTCCAGTGCACTGGATCGCATGTTGGGGATTGCACCGGCCCTGGGAGATCAGGCATGGGCAGGGCAGGCGACTGCCCGCTGTCTTGCTTCACTCAGAGGTCTCCATTTTGCCCGGCTCAAGCGGAAACCCTTTCAAAGTGGAGGTTAATTTTCAAGTAGGGRAATAACTTGTGTTTGTTCTGGTCTGGCCTGAAAAATCCTGGACCACCAACTCTTTTCCCTAGGAAAGGCCACTGCTCTCCTGCTTTGTCTTGCTTTGGGAAAAAAAATTCTGTTCCACTCCAGCCCAGATCCTTTGTGTCCTCTTCTCCTTTGCATAGCAGTCTGTAAATGTTTCTCTATTAATCAGTTGCCTCAACCCCAGATTTTCCTGCTCCCCTTTCAGATCCTCACCGACTACCACCTCTCCTTCGGCTTGGTGCTGAGACCTGACGCCCCGTCATGCCTGGCGGAGAAGCCAGTCTGGACCTTCCTTGCTCCAAGGGCATTATAAAGAGGTGCCATTGTGCAACGGAGTCTTGTACCAGGAATACAATCCCTGTGATGATTATCTCGATACCATCCTCACTGAACCAGGGGAGCCTGAGCCAAAAGAAGAATTTAGAGCTAAACAGCTCTTGTTTACAGGAAGCCAGAGCACAGTGTCTGGGCTTGTACCAGTGTAGCAGGAGATGTTGCTGTTGTCTCAGACTGCAAAGTATTGATGGATGGCGTGTCCCTGAGATTTCCCAGGGACATTGTGGGAGCAATTTCCCTCATTTCTGAAGCATCTGGCACAGCAGCCCAAGGGGAAAAGTGTTAGCTTTGGCTGAACTGGACAATCAAGCAAGGGTCATCAGCTTTATTGACTGCTATGTTTGCTTTGCAACCTATGCAGCACTCTTTGTGTGTTGGTATGGAGAAAGTTAGAGTCTCAGACATGTTGTAAAGGGTGGTGGCCACCAACGGACACAGTACCAGCAGCCCAAATCTCTGTGAATTYGTACTACTGAACAAATCCACTGTCCAAACTCCCACCGATTTCTCACAGGGTATCAAAGGAGAGGAGACAAACTTCTCTCCCAACAGTGAAGCTACTTTTCTGAGGGTTTTATTACCCTCCTTCTGGGTTTACAAAACCGTGGTCCTACAAGCAAAAAGCTGGTGGAGTGCTCTGCAGAAATGGGTAAAAAGCTTCATCTCCAAGGCTTGTCCTGCTTTGGGACAAGGCAACAAACAACTGAGAGAGAAAATAAAAATGGCTGACCGCTATCCAGATGTGAGGGAGGGCTTGCCCACATCTGGCAGGGAGTGTTTCACAATGGGAACAGCTTTTCTCAGCTCTCAGCACACAGCTGGGGGCGGCTGTTGCACCCACAAACAGGATGGTCCAGTTCCTGTGGAGGCAGAAGATCTGTTTGGCCAGTTCGATGAGTCAGAGGACATTTACCAAGACCTTTTTGTGTCAGGAAATGCATTTTGATGAAAACAGGAAGAAGTTTAAAAAAAAAAAAAAAAAGAGTGAAAAGTGAGAGAAATGCGGGTTGCAGAGGCATTTCCCCAACCCAAACAGCAAATCTTAGTGTTGAGGGATACCATCCAGCCCAGTCAGGACAGTCTGTTTGGGACTCACCGGTGACCCACTGCGTGCTTTCAAGCAAGCCACATTTGCTAACTGCCCATGGAGTTACAGGTAAGACTTTGCCCATCTTTGAATCACTTCGCCCAAGCACTCGGAGAAATGTCTGAGAGATTTCCCCTTGGACTTGTGCTGCTGGTTTTTATCAGTTCCCATYGTTGCTGGAGCGGGGGAGATAAGGACGTCTGTAGGGCTGACAGTCTTCTTGGTAAAACACTTGTGATGAGAGCAGGAGGGACAGGGCACCTCTAGGTGTTGACCTGGGCCCACAGCATCTCCCAGATGTCTGTCATCTCCCAGTACCTGCATCCTCTGAGGGAGGCAGGGGGATCTGTTAACCTGCTCTTCATTGGTGGGGAAAATGAGGCACGGAGATGTTCAGCTATACTTACAACTATTTTAAGCCAAACAGGAATTAGGTGGGTGAGGGGGAGCAGAGGAACGGAGAAGGGGCCTAAGGACTAGGAGGTTTGGTGGGGCCAGAAGATACAGGTACCAAAAGACTGCCTTGGGAAGGCGAGCCTGCCCAGCCTCCTTTGCAGAGCCAAACCCTCTGTTTTGTCACGGTTGGCGAAGGTGCTTACCTTGTCACCCTGTCCAGCAGATCCTTCCCCAGTGAGCTGGGCATGAGGAATCAACTCAGCCACTTGAGATGAAGGCTGGATACATTACTGGGTAGCAAATACAGTGTCTATTCAACATCCCCTCTAAACACAGCTTTCCTGGTTTGCCTTGAAGCTGTGAAAGATGTGTGCAATGAGGCCATGCATGGGAACTGGATGAAGGCAGCAGGCATCTCTTCTTTGCCTGTAACCTCAGGCAACATGGCCCTGAGAGGGCTGCAGAGCAGCCCCATGGTGCCAGGGCTTTGCTCACGATGCTGACTCTGCCCCGAGGTCATCTAAACCCCGAGGTGCCCTCTAAATTCCCCCAGAAAGGAGGTTTCTCCATTTTCTGCCATGACAGGACTCTCCGCCATTGATGTTGGGTTGGGGCTTTTGCTCTGAAGCAGCTTTGAGTCTCCACCCTTCCCTCCTCCCCCTGTCTCGTGCAGTTCGGGCATAGCGTGAGCAAGAGGAAGGGTCGACCTTCATTAGAATAAATATGAGAGGCAGTCTGCCAGAAAGATAAACAGAAAAAGGGMTGGGTGAGAGGTGTGGAGAATCCCTAAAGCTGAGGGGCTTTGCATTAATTATCATATTAAATGTTTGAACAGCAAAAATACCCATCTCCATTTTCATGCACGTTCACTTTAAAAAAAATAAAAATCCTGCTTAATTGCTCCACTTAATTCATTAAAGGATTATAGCAAAGACTAAAGGAAAAAAAGTGAAGGATGATGGGTGGTTCTGGCATCCTGCTCCAAACCATCTGTGAGTGTTTTGGAGGTAGCACAGGGCGCGAACGTGACTCCTCCGCCCGGCGCTCCTGCTCCATTCCCGGCAGAGCAGGGTAAACCCTGGTGCCCAGGAGCTTGAGCAACCTCGACCACTGGGACCGATGGGTATCAGGAGCGCAGCCCYAGGCACTCTTCCTTGCTCAGCAGATGCAAATCCTCCCCAGCGCTTTGACAGCACRGAGTCCTTTGCAGGAGGCTTTGCTGAGACCTCAAGACACTCTCCAACCTCTTTACTTGGCTGCACATTTGACAGATGCTTCTGACCCGTTCACAGTACCCAGTACCAAGCCATCCCATAAACCAGGGTTTTCTTTTTTTTTTATAACAGAGCTGAAATGCTGCAGCAGGAGGCAATGTTGATTTTTGCAAAATGTTCTCTGTGTTCATTTGCATTGAGCTTTAAAAGGAAACCTGGGAGGCTGGTTTATCTCTCAGGCCCATTTTTATTTGAGTTCCCAAAGTTTAAAGGTCAGGTTGATGTATACCATGCTGATGTGGGTCTGCCTTCATCACCTCGGGGCAGGGACCATGCTGGCAGAGAAGGGGTTGGGGGAAATGGTGCTGGTGGCTGGTGCAGGTGGGGAGTTTGCTGCCTGATAAAAGGGAGGGGAGTGGCTGGCAGGAGGTTAAGGTTAAGGGCGGGAGAGGAGATTGACCATCACTTCTCTGAGAGTGCTTTGGTGTTACCAAAGCCAGGCTGGAGTGGTGGCTTTGGAGCAGAAGAAGGATGAGGGTAAGTCCACCTCGGTGGGACTAGCTGTTCTGAGGAGTGGARGAAAGTACTGCCGTGAGCAAGGGGCGCAGGGGATCTCACAGGGCAAAGAGAAATAGGAATGGAGCTCTGCAGCTGGAGCATGTGTGTGAAACCAGCTTTAAGCTATTACCTTGTCCTGGGGAAGGCTGGTGGCTGAACAGCCCTGAGGGACTGTGTGAGTGGGTGAGGCATTTGGGATGCTGTTGTAGGGCCCCTGAAATCATATCACACCCCACTAAGCAGTTTATTTGCTGAAAAGAGGTGGAGGCTGCCTTCTGTCCTGCTCCTCAYGGCTTGGCAAAGGGCTTGGTTGCGGGAAGTGAGCCTGTGCACGAGGAGGCCAGGACAGCGTGGCAGTCCTCAGTGTGGGCTTCCCGTGCTGCCCAGAGTGCACCACCTTCCCAAATCAAGCTCCTGCAGGGCCTGAGGTCACCGTTTCAACACTGCCTCTTCTCAGCTGCCAGCCTGCCCCAAGCCAAGATGGGCTGGGGAGGGGGAGTGAGGTATTGCAACCTGTTTCCTCCAGCAATGACTGCATACGCATGGCTCCCGAGCAATAGCAGGGACTACTTGGAAGCCAGGGTTTGGCCTGAAAGGGGAGCAGAGCATCTACTGCTCTGGGGTGCCCTCAAATCAATGTGCAACACCTGGAGCAGCTGGCTGGGCTCAGGCAAGGCTGAGCACCCAGGCAGGGCTCAGCCCCTCTGCAGAGCATCCTGGGTTTGGCCGACCAGCCTGGCTTTCGCTCCCTTCTTCCCTTGATTGTCCCTCTCCGGTCTTATCGCTGACCAAAGGCAGGTGCCTTGCAAAAAAGCCAGATTGGAGCTACAGACTTGTGTGTGTGTGAGGGGGAAACAGCAAATCATCCTTGAAACAATGTCTCTCTTCAGAGCCTTGGCTCCTGGCAGGAATAATCAGTCCTCCCTGGGCAGCTGAGCCTGGCAGCAGCTCTGCCTGATCCTGCCCAAGTCAGGGCAAATCTGTGGATTGCTCAGCTCTGGGGTGACACGAGATGCTTCTGCAGCCTGTTGGGGAGCTCCTGCGGCTTGTTGCAGCTCTGGAGGAGGCTGGGAGGAAAGGGCAGGTGATGTGTTTGCATGGGCAGGCACATCTGTACAGGCAGGCACATCTGTATGGGCAGGCAGGAGCGCTTGGGAGGAGTGGGTCGTGCTGTGCTCTTAGGGCAGCCCCTGTGGGGAATGCTGAGGGTTGATCCGGGGTGAAGATCAGGGTGTAATAAGGAACCAACCTCAATGGTCATCCATTGCTGGGTGGGAAGAGGACTGACTACTTGTTTGTGGGTCAGTCTTGGTACCCTGGGGCTGGAATCAAGGCAGAGACCCCGACCTTGGTGTGCTGCAGCGGCTGGCTGCAAGCAGCCTCGTGCACTGGACATAGCTATTGTCTGCAGAATGGCTGCCCTTACCCGCGGGTGAAAAAGAAGGGCTGTTCAAAGATTCTCAGGGTCTGAATAACCCTGCTTCCTCCGAGCGGAGGAAGAGACAGCATGATCGTGCTCTCTGGAGCAGTTTGCAATAGTGCTGCTCAGATTACAGGGGGGTGTGTGTGTGCAGAGATTTAATTTCAGGAGTTGTCAGCAATGCATGTTCACTGGGGACTTCTTTTTGCAAGTGAATCTTGTGCTGTTTTGGATGTAATATTCATTGTTTGAAATGCCCTCCTGGAGTTTTTCCCCTACCAACTTTTATCTGTCTCCGCCATCATAAATATCGTCTCATTTTCTCTTTCAAATGGGTCCTGGAATGAATGCTGTGGGCTGTCTTGTACCCCAGCCTGGGGAATTCAGATTTTATTTGCAACATGCCAGGGAATTTTATTTTCCAGTAACGACTTGTACTGTAATTGTGAACTTCCTCTTACAACAGAGATCTACCTCCCCGCTTCCCTGGTGAACACTTGCTTTGGGAATGGAGGCTGGAGCAGTGCTGGTGTTTTTCAGTGGGTTTTCTAAAGACCCACTGAAATTCCCAGAGTTTTAGCAAAGCTGCTGCAGGAAGACAGGGACTTGAACACTTTTTGCTGCACAACATCTGGAGAGGGAGATGCAGGAAAGGCCACTGCAGCTGGACCTGCCCCGCAGGGAGGATGGAGGGAAGGAGAGTCCCCTCTTACCTTCTCCACCCTCTGCCTTCCCTCCCCAGCTCCAGTTTTCCACTTCCTTTGCTGAGAGCAGGCAAGATCTGACAGCCTGGCCCTGGGCCACCTCCTCCTAATTGGGGATCAAAGCCAAGCTCACACCTACAGCGCTGGTGGGGAGTGGGGAGGGCAGCGCTGCCCTGTCGCCTGCCCTGCACGCTGCCTGCCCGACTTGTGCCTGCCAGTGTCGTCTGACGGCTGCAATTAGGGCGGGAGAGGAGAGTTTACTTAGTCTGCTCCTGCCAGACCCCAGGGTGATGAAAGTTGGTTTTTAAAGGCAGCGAGATAGGGCTGGGGAGGGGATCAAAGGCATCCTGCCTGCCTACAGAAGCAGTTGGCAATGCAAAGCGCAGGGCTGCGCTCTCCGAGGCGATGCTCAGCCCTGCACACCTCGCCCTCCCAGCCCTGCTCGTGGTTCCCCCCAGCCGCAGCGCTGGCTCCAGACCTGCTGCTCCCAGCGCCGCTCCCTGGGGGCGGAAAGCTCTGGGCTATGCTGAGGACAGACATCGCTTTGCCACCATCCCCTTCTCCTGCATCAGGGCTCACAGGGAGGTGGCTGTGGCCCCTGGCATTGGCGGGGGTGGCCTTTGGCCCCTCCTGGGGACACACACAGCACCCCAGTGCTGCTTCCAGGGGCAGAGCTGCAGAAATCGTATTGCCATTAAAATGCAGCTTGCGCTGCCTGGCAAGCGTGGAGCAGCCTCTGTTCCCACGGACTCATTTACCTGCTTGGAAGTGGAAAGTGTTCAGTACCTGGCGGGCTCTGCTGAGCTAATTAATTTATTTAATAACGATGCTTAGCTGCTCTCCAGGCCTAGCTGCTTTGCATCCCAAAGGGTGATGATTTTTTTAGAAATTCCCAGTGGAGATGTGCCTGGTTTATTTATATAGATAGATATTATTTTTTTTTGTTCTCCATTTTGTACAGCATCTTGCACAATAGGGCTCTGGCTCCGTACCCTCTGACATGCTGTTGTCATACACATGAGCACTCCTACTGCTCTGGGGACACTCCTGCTCAACTGCTCYGTGAATGCTGTGGGCTCTGCCCTCTGGGAGAAGAAGTCCTAGGGCCCCATGAACCAGAGGAGCTGCAGCTTGAGTTAACGATCCGGCCTAATTAACCTGAAATCTTCCATGGTCTGCAGTCGCTAGAGGGAGACAGGGGAGCCCCTGCTGCTAGCCTGGGTGTGAATGATTCATGGGCACCCTGTTTCCCTTCCTCTGCAGTCCCTGGGAAGAAATCCAGCTGGCTCGGAGGGGTGCGGGAGGACGCCCTGCCAGCTTTCCATCATGATTGTTGTCATCTCAGCATTGATGCTCCCAGCCAACACCTTCCTCTTGGCTGCAGCCAGCTGGAAGTAGGGACCAGGCTGTGCCCCAGAGTAGGGACATGCATTTCCTAGCAGGGATTAGGAAAGCCTTGTTACCTTACCAGGAACCTCTGCCCATTTTTCCTGCTGCCCCTGGCAAAGCTGTTGGGACAGTTGACTTCAGGGAGCTTGTGTCTTGTTGCAACACAAAATGGAAATGCTGATCAAGGCTGCCTTGCCTTCAGGGACAAGCAAGAAAACATGGGTGTGGGAAAAAGTCTGTTATCCTGTAGGGCAGGTGCAGGGCATGCAACTGGAATTACCCAAAGCAGTGCCCATGGAGGAATCCAGATGCTAGGGACATTGGCTTACTGCTGGGGCACGGGTGCAGATCTTGCCCTTGCTGCCCCAGGGACCATGGAGGGGAGGAGAGGAAGAAGGTGCCATCAGCTGGTTTGCCCAGAGCCCGTCCAGTGCCACTGCCTAGCGTGGGTGCATCTCTGCCAGAGCCTGGCTCTGCGGCAGAGTTCAGCAAGATGCGCCCTGGCATCATCCAGCCCAAACCTTAGGTGACCATCCTGTTCACGTGGGGACTTCTGTGGGTAGATCCCATCCTGAAAGAGAAGAAAAAGCTCCCAGCACTGTGGCTGGAGGAGGATCTTTTCCACTTGAGCTCAGCTGGGGCTGGGATGCACCAGCCTCGTCAGTGTAACGAGGCGTCCATCGCTCCCAGCGCGGGCTCACTTACCCGATGCTGTTCCCCACGCTTTCTCACCGCTGTGCACAAGTTTACTCTCCTCTTTGCCCTGAAACAGACCTGGGTGTTTCCGTGACTTGCACCCCCAGTTTGTGCCCTGGCGGGTTGCTCTCCTCCTCACGTTCCCAATTCCTACCCCAAATTGCATTTTTCTCTGCCGGTGAGTCACGCATTGTACTGTTGCAATACTCACCTTGCTGCGACCTCTGTGGGAGCTGTGTCCCTGCATGCAGGAGCTCATTCGGGGTGCAGTGATTCAGCTCGGATCAGAGGACTTGTGCCTCTTCCCTGTGCCCAGCTGTGTGTATCCAAGAAAGCATTTCTGCCTGGTGGGGAGTGAATCACCCAGGAGTGGCTTACCCAGCCCTGCCCGCTGCAGAAGAGGAACGGGAGGAGAGGAGAAGGGGAACGCAGCTGGGAATTCACTGGCAGGGAAACCTTCCTCCTGCACTTGGGACCAGGGCCACTTTGCAATGCAATGCTTGGGTTTTGGGTTGCAGAGGAAGAAGAGTCAAGTGGAGATGTAGCGTTTGGTTGCTCTTGTATAGGCTTGCAGGCCACCCCAGCGTCTGTCCTCCTGGAGCAGGGAGCGGCTGGTGCCTGCCCTGCTCTGACTGCATAGGCTGCAGCTTGTCTCCAGCCCAGTGGCTTGTTCTCTGCTAATGCTTCAGGCAAGCTGGGACACGGCCACCACGGAGAGGATGTCCGCTTTGTCATGCGTTGAGCTGATGCTGGGCTGATCTCTCTGCTGATTCCCACAGCTGCTCTCTGGAGCTAGAGGCTGGGGATTTTCCAAGCGCGGGAGCTGGTACAGGACCATCCTGCCTGCTCAGCTGTCATCTCTGACAGGCAGTGGGTGGCATTTTAAGTGGAGGGAGTGAGCTTTCATTGTGCTCTTTCTGCTGTGTTATTTCATTTGCTGTGGTCTGCATTTGCTGTACAGTGGCCCAGAGCAGTTAAGGGCATCTAATTTAAGAACTACCAGAGTAAATATAAGTTGTGGCAATGACATCAGTTTTAAAAGAAAGCCACTTGGTGAGTCTTCCCCTTTGACCTGTCTGTTTTGGTGCTCTCTGTAGCATGGCGAGCATTACTCACTTGGAGCAAAATCATTTTTGTGCTCCTGGGTCCTGGCAGAAGGGAGCTGGGAGCTGAGCGTAAGGCTGCTTTGGCTCCCTGAAAAGCTGATGTGATGGATGAGTCCAGTGAGCATGTGTTTGGATGGGATTTGAAAAAGAAAAAATGTCCCTGACAGGTCAGAGCAGCCTTATGGCCAGTAATCGAACAGCCTCCTGCCCCAGGAGCACTCGGAGAAAGGGCAGGACCGGTGCATGGACCCAGGTGYTGGGGACCACAGTCAGCCCACCTGCACATTGCCCCATGCAGAGCTGTGCTCTGAGGTGTCTCCCAGGCTCCGTGCTTGGCTGTGGGTCTGAATTGTGTTTTCCAGTGGTAATATTGGCCAGGATCACTGGACCTCGCTGCTGGCTCCATTCAGTCTGCCTGAGGGGTGATCTGGATGACAGCAAAGCTGTGTCTGATCTGGAAACAGGTCCATAAAGGACAGCGTTGATGCACTTGCCTGCCTGTCCCCACCCTGTGTCACATCAGGCTCGGCTCGTTGCCTTCATATTCAAGATGCATCGTGGCTTATACCATCCAACCAAGCATCCCTTATTTGATACCAAGAAATGGGCTGTTGCCTCCTGGACCTGGGAAGAAGGCTCCCAACCTCCTCCCAGGTGGTGTCACCATCCTGCAGGCACCTTCTTTGTGCTGTTACTGCTGGCAGACGCGTGCACRTGCATGCAGCTGGTGCTGAGGCGTCCCAGGACAAGGGCTGCGAGGTGCTGTGGTAAAACACATGATTAATAACTGCAGGGAATGAATCTCAGATACACATCTCTGGGGCAAGGGACTGTGGTTCGTTTATTTCTGGCACAGGAATCAAGTGTCCCAATAAAATCACAGCCCCTGAAAGTTAAATGATAAATCTGACACTGATAGGTGTGGGTAGGGAATTTCCTGAAAACTGCTGACTATAAACATGGCCATTAATATTATTCTGAGAGGATCTTGTTCATGATTTATTAAACCTGTGTGGGACAGGCCCATAGAAGACACATGGAATAAATCAGGTGAAACCCTGAAATGCCCTTGAGCTGGTTCAACCCCTGCTACCGCAGCGAGGGCGATGGGAGTACTGCAGCCTGCGGGGAGGCTTTCCCTGGGCACGCCGCAGTGCTGGCCAGGATGGGGTCTGTGGTCTGCTGACAGGACCTGGGATTAAGAGAGGATGTGAGGGAGCTAGTTGCAAGGAGCTTGGTCCTTCCCAGGACCCGAAACGGCTGGGCTGCAACAGTGCGCAGCTTTGTGCCCCGCGCTGCTGGGGGAGGATGGGGGGCGGGAGGGAGGCATGTTGCTACAGTTCTGCCATTACCACATCCAAAATTATCGTTCATATAAACAAGGTGAGCAAGCAAACCTCAGGACAAACCGGGACTCGTCTGGGGGAAGCAGGAAAAGGCAGGAGCCRCTAGGCAAGGGGGAGCAGGGCTGTATGGGGAACTGCTCCTTCAGGCGATGGGCTCCTGTTGCTGGCACTGCAATTTAACCCATCTTGCCTGACCGTGCTCTGAGGCTGCTGGACACTCTTGCAACGATCGCACGATGTGTCCAAATTTCCCCTGGTGCAGTTTGGAAGGGGAAGATGTGGATGTAAAGGAACTGGGGGTACCTGGGGAGCAGCTCCGCTGTTCTGATGTAGGAACTTCTCCTTAACCCCAGGCAATTATCCAGCAGCAATTATCTCCTGTGGGTGCCACCCAGAGCGAAGCTCTCGCTGGGTTTTATTTCCCGGACATCTAACGACTTGCCTGAAGAAAGCTCTGCTGTAAAGACCGCATCACCCCGCTCTGTGCATTAGTACGAGGGTTTGTGCCTGGCTGACTTGCACTCGGACGGGTGCCAGCAAATGGGCTCTGCAGAGGGCACTGAAGCAGCAAAGGGACCATCTGCCTGGGCTCCAGAGCACCCTGGGCTGAGGTTTAAAGCCTAGGCTGGTATGTTGGCATAAATCATCTTCTCATTCAGCATCCCCACCTCCTCCAGACTCCGGTGGGCCTTTTCTGTCCGTGGTTCTATAGGGCAGGTCTAGCTCCATGGGGCCCAGTGCTGCACTAAAAAATGAACGTCGTGTACCACCACTGCCCCAGTTGGGCTGAGGGTGGAGATTTGCCACTGAAATTTAGGAGAGGTCATTGGGTATTAGGTGGCTTTTAACAGGGCCTAAGGGCTTACACACCAGGGCTCTGGAGGGGGTCTCTGTGCTTCAGGTGGCTGAGCTGACCACTGGGGTCATTCTGCCTTCTGAGGGGCTTTCCCTGGTACCTGGAGAGCATCTCCCTTCAGTTGCATTTTCTTGCTGTTAGTTTCTTTTAATGGAAAATAAGTAATTCTGGGGACATGCTGACATGGAAAGGAAAGGAGGACAAAATCTGGGGTTTGCTCTCATGATAAATCAGGTACCCTGCTAAGGTCACGTGCATCTTCAGAGCATGAGGTTATTCCTCAACACCAGTGTCTGAACTTGTCTTGTCTTTGGTAAGGAGGTAAATGACATCTTTATTGGACATGTATCTGTCTGTGCTGCAGGCAAACAGCTTGAACATCCTGGGTATCAAATCAGAGGGGTAAAGTCCTTGAAATGAGGAATTCCAAGCACCAGGAGAGCGGGAATTGAGAAATAACCAGTTCCTTGACTGACCATGGGAAACCCAGCCTTCTGGTTAGCTTCAGCACAAGCTTTGCAGCCATGTAGGCATGGTTGAGATCTTCTAATACGTATTGGCCAATACTGACATGGTTTGGTGTAAGTGTACATAGGATGACTGTGAGTAGCCTAAATATGATTGTTGGGCAATAGTTTGCTGTTATACAAATCACACAGATGTTGCACAACCAGGGAGGGGTAATTCTTCAGGTGTCCCAGTGCCTCGGCTGTGGCTCTGCTCGGCTGAGAGTCCCGCTTGAGCAACGCTATGGGAGCACAACACACGGCACACAGTGCTTCTTAATGTCATGTCTTATCCTAGGCACAGGGGACAGATCCTGCACCCTATCTCTTTTGCACTGCTGTCACAGGCAGAAGGGCAGGGTGTGCCTGGCTATGTGACACACTGCTGGTGGACATGCCTGTCCTCTGTCCATCAGCCCCCCCTTGTCCTTTCATTTAGCATCGGTTGGAGCTATGCAAGGGCATAGCTGTGGCTGTCCCATCAGCAGACATGGGACTGCTCTCAGATAAGCTTGGGGCCAAGTTTTTCATCCAGTTTTAAGTCTGGAGAACTTCACACTTACAGCCCCAGGGCGCAAGGAGCCCAGACTGGCTGCAGCTGGGAACACATCCCATCGTGTCGATGCACTTTGGCTCTGCTGCTTGCTGCTGCTGGGTAGTCTGGCAACATGAGGTGTTCAGATGTGGATCGGCACTGGCTGATCCTTAAACAGGCCCAAATTGCTATTATTGTCCTCTTAATACTCCCTAAGCTGGTTATAGAGGAAATTCTACTTTAGACACGTGCGATCCCTGCCAGTCCTTAGCACAGCTCATCGCAGTACCAGTTTCAGCAACATGCAGGATTCCCAAATGAATAGAAAATTACGGGGCATAGCTTTGTTAGGCACTCGGAAAGGATTTCCCTCTGCAAGAGCAGAACTCTGTGTTAATGGGAGAAATTATAAAGGGATTAGGAGTGAATGCACCTCTGTGGCAGAAGGGCAGCAGAGCGGTACATGAAAGTGCAGTGGAGTTGGACTCTGTGTCTGTGTGGGCACCTGTGCAAGCTCCCTGGGCTGGGGTACATGCAAGCCCAGGGGTGCCCAGAGCTGGAAGAGGGAGAGCTGAGCACCCTGGTTCTGTAAAGTTTTCTCTGTGCCCTCAGGAACCCGTCCCAGGGCAGATCAGCCTTTGCAGCTCCTGGGACTGAGGAAAGCTGGGACCCGTGAGGCATCACTGGCTGTGACTAAACCCTCAGGTGAGGGGAAGCGCCATCAGCCCACCGCTTGTTTTGACTGAACCCCTGAGGAGCCTGATTTGGGTTTGCTTTAAACCACTAAGTCCAAGGGGCTTAAGGTGGACAGAAACTACCTGCTGGGCTATGCTCCTCTCCGGGTGTGTAGATGTGGTTTCAGGGGTAAACCAGGTGCTTGGTGACTGTGCTGGGCAKGCACTGTGGATCTGGTAGTGAATCCTGGGAAGCAGGACATCCATCAGCATAAGCACCCTGGGCCAAGGCTGGTGTAAAGTGAGGGACAGGGCCTAGTTCCCAAAAACGCGTGCATTGAGCCAAAGTTCGTGGTGCTAGTAGAGAGCAGGGCAGGCCAGGAGGCTTTCTGTGGCAGCCGGCATGCCTGCTGGCTAGGCTGAGCTCTGAAGCCCTGTCCAAATGTGGTCCAGCATATCCAGCATAGCGTATGTGCATGGACATGAGCCCCACAGCGCACAGAGGGGACATTTGCTCCTTGGCTGCAGGATTTGAAATTCTTCTGCTCTTTGTTTTCTGGCAGAACAGGAGAATATGTGGATCCTTACGAGCTCTGATATCTCTGATTGATCTCCTTCCTCTAAATGCCTGAGATCATTAAGGACAGGGAAAAGAAAGCCTCTTATCTGACTGCCAGCAGCACTGAAAGGGCCCTCTATATTACCTTGTGGTTTATAATTTCCAAAGTGTTTCTGTCCAAAATTACCAGAGGACAGAATGGCTGTAGGGAACACGGAAACAACAACAGCATGGACACAGCTTGCTCTTGCTTATACAGGAACGGACCAGCATTCGCAAGGCAATTAGAGCATGGGTTTTCAGCAGGCACGTGAGCACCAGATGGACAAATACCCTGTAAACTCTTAACATGGATGTACCTGGCCAAAGACTTTTTCTGCTGTGGATTTATGCATGTATGGACTGGGTAAACAGAGTGTAAAGGCAAAGTGGGAGCAGGTGGTGGTGTTACACAGAAGAGTTGACCTTTCTGAGCGTGCTTTTATTCTTAGGGAGACATGTGGACCTGTGTGAGGCTCAGGAGACAGTAAACTGAAGGTGGGGGAAAGTCTGTTCTCTGCCAAGGCCTTTGAGAGCCAATTCTGAAGGCAGAGTTAATTCCAAGGGAAAGAACATAGATGTTTGGGTGGTTTCAGGATCAAGGGATTGCCTTCAAAACTGGTTGGGCATCTTGTGCTAACCTAGGGTAAGTGGTGTAAATAAAACAAGTGACCTGGAAAATACACCAGGTCTTCACATCTCTGCTTTCTCTTCTGCTAGGCAGCCAGCATGCAGAGGCTCAGGCATTTGCTGTCGGTTGGCAGAGGAACAGTACTGATGTGAGCATATGACACCAACGATAGAGAAAACAATACATGAGCACACACATGTCAAAACATCTTTGTAAGGTGCTAAAGCAGAAGTTTACGCAGAATGTATTTATGTGGAAATACGTCTTGAGTTAGTAAACACCAGTTTATGCTCTTCTCCATGTATGTGCACAGATGCCTTTCATGGCATAGTATGAACATGACTAAGGGGGAGTACTCCTGTTAATCGAGATGAGAAAAGATATGGAAGCACATAAAAGAGGGAGATTACACGTTCTTGTAAAGCCTTCAAAGATTAATTCATGCGCTGGTATACAAATATGCGGGGTGGGGGGGAAGAGATGTACCCAAACACATCAACAGGGAATTATACCCACGGAGGGATGAGCAGTCCCCCTCTCTTTTTGAATGTACGTTTAATACCTTTGTGATGATAATTAAAGCCCCGTTTGGGTGTTACGTCTTGCGATTTACTGCGGTCTTATAAATCTTTCAGCAATTTGAAATCTGTAGTGAACAAAGGTATTGCAAAGGTTTGGAATAGAAACAAAGAGAAGGAGCTGCACTGCATTCAGCAGAGGGTACCTTGGGCTCTCTGGAAAGAGCGGCTGATAGGCAGGGAGAGTAGGGGGTCCCACAGGGCTTTCCAGCCCAGGAGACAAAAAGTCATTGCCTGTGGACCCCAATTCCTCCCACTGTAGGAGGCACCCATCTCAAGTACCTCACCCCTCTGGCTAGTTCTTACAGTCATGGAAGGGGATCTTGGGCAGGCTGATCTCTCACCAAAGGGGCAGAACTTTTCCGGTGACTCCACGCCTTCCTGGAGAGCTTGAAGATGGGAGGGATGAACGTGGGCTGGGAAAGCCACTTGTGAGGTAGGCAGTGTTGTTGGAAGCTGTGGGTGGAGGTGGGCAGAGAGTGCAGCTGGGAGCAGGCAGAAGCAGGGTGGAGGTGGTTTTTGGGGTGGAACTGGAAAGGGAAATGGAGCCGGTGAGGGATATGCCTGTGAGTGACAGAAACGGAGCAAAAATAATTAGATGAGATGTGTGAAATGAGTGGCTGTGGCAAGAGGCACTGGAATGGAGAATTAAAACAGTGAATGTGGGACAGAGTCTGGAAGGAAGAGCCAGAGGTCTGGAGGACTGGATGGGGACACAGAGAGGAGGGGAAAAAGAGGTCACAAGGATTCAGAGAATAATGACGAGATCTCTCTAGGAGGATGAACAAGTGTGAGAGGCAGGTGGGCCAGGGCCAGGCAGGCTCCACTCCACTGCGGAGCATCCCTGCTGCAGAGGGTGCACCCGGGTGGCTCATCAGGGAGGGACCTTGGGGAGCGATCTGTTTCCAACCAGTCTGAGCCTCTGAACTGCTGGCAGTGAGAGCATTGCAATGGGTGTCTGTGGACATGCACAAACCACGTCTCTTCCCTACACTCTCCGTGACCCTGGCAGGGTGCTCTCACTTGTTGCTTCCAGGAGGTCAGCAGGCTGTGTCAGCAAGCAAAAGGTTGAGGGCTCGATCTAAAGTAGAGCTGTGGCTGCAGTGTGATGGTGGCTGAGTGATCATTGTAAGACCTGGATGGCTCCTAAGTTTCAAAGACAGGACTTAAAGCTCCTTTTCGGAAAACACAGCTGGGAGGCAGACAGGCATGGGCTTGGGGACAGAGTGGGACTCAGGTGAGAAATTAAAGCAGTACGTGGAGAGCCGGGAAGATCAGTCATTGCATTGCTGGCTTCCTCCCAAAGGGCTGAGGAGGGACATCTTGAGTTGACAGCTGGCTTCACAAGAGACGTGGTACCCCAACATGGTGCCATTGATGTGCTACCGCCTGAGTAGGCAATAGGAAAGTCTTATGTGCCACAGGAAAGAAGGGGTGACTGGGACAATACCTAGGGTGCAGAACAGCACGCGGCTCTGTGGATGATGGCCAGGCTGCCCTGCCACCACGAGGGCAGGGAAGTGGGGAAGGGACAGCGCAGGGATGGGACTGCTGCAGAGATACATGATCTGCCTCTAGCCCAGCAGTATCTACCACATCACACATGCCAATCCAGCCCATGTCAGTCAGACCACTTGCTTGTGCCGTCCTCTGGGGTTTGTTTTGCTACTCCAACACTGAACTGGTTTTCTTCTACTCTTTGGCCAGCTTGCCTGATGTCCAGTTGGTGTTTGGTGGTACAGTGGCTCTGATAGTAGTCACAGTGGTGACAGGAGTCCTGACTATTCCTGCCAAGGAATCAAAGCTGAAGAATGTGGAGGTGGATTGTTGGTGGGACTGAGGAGTGGAGAGGCACCACAGACCATCTGCAGAGAGCATGGGGTTGTCTGTGCAGTTGACAGTGAACACCATGATTTGCCCGGTGGAGATGGTGATTTCTGGCTTCCTTTCTAGGATGAGATCATTCATTGGGTTCCCACCAAGAAATCAGCACTCCCTCCCGCAAACAGTTCAACCCTGCTGAGGGCATCTGTGCTGATTATCGCTGTAGATGAGTCTCCAAGAATGCCAAGGGGCTGATTCTTCAGAGAATCAAAGCCTGGTCACTTGTGGGTGGATGAGAAAGTAAATAAAAGGATGAAGAACTTGGTCAATCAATGCCTCCCTGTGCAGGAATTGCTCTTGTCTTCACCAGAGTCAGGAGAAATGGGAGGCACTGGAAATGAGTAAAAGCCAGTGGGAGGTTTTGAATTTTTTCTTTTTTTTTTTTTTTTTTTTTTTTGGCAAGCAATCACCTGTTCGATCATCATTTCACCACTTCCAAAGCAGCACATGGCTTAATTCTGAGTTCTGCAAGGAAGAAAAATTTTTGTTGCCAGGCTAATTCTGATCCCCTAAATAATCTACAAGAAATCCACCCATCTCTTCTGAGTCAGCTCAGGATCAAACTAAAAGTACTTAGAGAAGAGCTCTGTACCCTGCAGCTAATCCCATTCCTGGGGGCATGTAAATCGACTCAGGTGGGCAGCTGAGACCCTTCAATTTGTGCTCATGTTTTTCACCTTGCTCCTCTGCAGGTCTCTAGCGAGAGGCAGGGAGAGGTCACAGGCAGGTTCCTGGTAGGAGAAAGCCCCAAGAGATCAGTGCCTGCTCCTTCCAGCACCTGTGGCTGAGAGGGAAGGAGAGACTGATGGGACCAGGAGAATGAAGGCTGATATTAGCCTGTGGGTGAGCAACGGGCTTGCCAAAGAGGTGGGGAGCAGAGCCTCCTGTTTAGCTCTGGGGGAAGGTTGACTTCACTCCAGAGAGATGGGGGTAGAGCTGGGGTGGCTACTGGCTGTGGCACGTCTCCGGTGATTTAGATCTGGAGATACGGGGGAGGTTGCTCTGGCTCCCGGAAACCCCAGCAGAGAGAGACAGAAAATCCCTTCCAGCATTTCCTGGGAAGCCTTGTGGGCTCTGGAGAAGACAGGCTGGGAAATGGGCAGGAGAGGTGGGTGTACAACCCCACAGAGCCTGGGGCACTCAGAGAAGCTCTCCAGCCCTGTGCAGAGAGCAGTCTGGGGGCAGCTGCCTCCCTGAGCCCTGTGCAGCCGGCTCAGCGGGACGGGAGGGAGACAGGGAGAGGGTGTGCAGAAACGGGCATGGGGTTTGGTTGGCAGCAGGGTTTGAAGATGACTCCCATGCAGAGGCACCCACAGGGTTGTGGCTCGGGTTAACAAGCCCAGCTCCTCTTCTCTGTGGGGCTGGTGTGGAGCAGGGAAGAGTCACAACTGCCTGGCCTCAGCTTTACYGTGGTGTAACGGTAACTGGGATGGAAGGGGCTGTGCAAGGATGAGCTAAGCCCAGGGAGAAGCAAGAGAGGGAGCAGAACAAGGAAGGAGAGGAGGAAACTTGTCAGATAACCCAAGAAACCCTGTGCGCGCGCGTGTGTGTGYGCGCGCACACGTGTGCGTTAAGCACGGCTCTGCCATGCAGTCTCCATTCTGTCTGCACGGAAGGGGAAGATCTTTGCTCTCCTACCTGGAAGGAAAGAGGAGACATTTACAAAGAAGCAACTGCAGGGATGCCAAGGCAGGTTCATTCACTCTTTTTGCAGATCTTTTGGTACCCTCGTAGAAGGAACCTTTTGCAGCAGAGGTCTTGCTTCATCCCCACCTTGTTCCCTCTGCCCCTGTGCCTGCCAGGCAGAGCCGGTCCCTCGCTGGCTCCTCCCTGGGTCCACTCATAAGCCTCTCCAGACGGGGCTGGATTGGGAAGCCAGGCCTCTCCCAGCTTTGGCAGCCCAAGGCTGGCCTTTCCCCAGCAATTCAACCATTCCTCCTCTCCCGAACGGAACGTGCCCCGACACCTTTGCCTTGAACCGAATTGCATTCAAGAGCCTGGGTTTGCCCACACATGTTAAAGGTACGGCTGGAGGCAAAAAGCAGGGAAAGCCAGCCACAGCTCCAGCGCAGAGGAAAAGGGGAGCCATCAGCAGAGCCCAGAGTTCGACGCTTGCCCCCAGCGATGATTGTGGAAGGGGGGCTGGCTGCTGGYGCAACTGGAGCAGCAATGCGTACCCCAGCTTCCCATCACAGCTCCTTTCCAGAAGAGTTCCTCCTCATCTAACATTTGGCTTTTCAAGCCAGGACTGAGTATCCTCGGGGAGATGAACCATCCAGAGCAGGAGGGCTTGATCTGCCAGGGGTTCATCACCACAGCACTGCAGCTGCATGGTGGTAATGGGGGTCTGGAGGGAGCGGGAGAAGGGACGGGCACAGCGGCGTGGGAGTGCTGGGCTGAGCCCAGCAGCGCTGGGGGCTGCGGAGGCTGGTTGGCACTCGCCAGTATGCTCCTCCCCAGAGGGCTTGCCCGTGTGGGCAGCAGCATGGGCAGGGGTTTGCAGGTGTGAGCTGTATGCGGAGCACTTTCACCCTTGCCAGTTTTTAGGTAGAGGCAGCCAAGGAGAGGAGTATGGTCTTCTCCTCCCCTTCTTTTTTGCTCTTTGCATATGGAGGGGGAATGTCATCTTCATGCTCCTTCTAGTCTGTCCAGCGTGCCAAGATCTCCAGGGGAAGTGAGCTTCCATGGCTGGGGGTTGAAATTTGCCAGCACTGGCTTGAGAACATCTGTATGTGCAGGCCCTGTGTTATGGTTAACGTGCAAGGGATATGGGCATCTGCCTCTGAGAAGGTGTGAACCAGAGTCCTCCAGATTTCCCCTCTGATTATTACAGCATGTTTCTTCCTGCCACAGGTAGTTCATCAGATGCCAGCTGCCAGGCTAAGGAGAAGGATGCAAACAAGACATGTTAAGTAAAATACTCCAGCATCCAACCTGGATGAGCAAGCTGTAAAGGAAAAGGAAATTATTCCTGTGGAGCAGGATAAAGGCTCACCAAGCAGACTGCATGTGGGCAGTGCTCAGAATAGGGAACGGCTCTTTGAAGGGCATGAAAATCTGCACCAGAGCTAAAACCTGGAGCTGGCTTCCAAGTGATGGGGGAATCATCTGATGGTAGATAAAGTAAAGATTTCATTAGGGACACTGTGACCAAGAGGAAACAACAGGAATCCTGCAGGATGCATCCTGCTGCTAAAGCCCAAGCAGACAGGGCATGATTGCAAAAGTGATTGGTGCAGAAGAGCAGCAGAACTGGGTCAGACCAAAGGTCTGCCTTGACTCATCTCTGCACCCAACAGCAGATGCTTCAGGAAGAGGGAGCATAGCAAACGTGGCGATATTTGCCCCAGATATTAACCCAGCTTCCAGCCAGTGTCCAGCTCAGGCACTCCTGAGCCAAAGCAGCTCTTCTGGGGACATTAGTGTTGGGGACAAAGAGCTTTTGGTTTCCAGGAGACCCCTCATTTCATGGGAAGGAAATGCACCATGTGGCTGGTCAGCACTGGATGCTCATTCTAGGAGTCCTGTGTTGTTTTTACACTCCTTCTGGCTGTGAAATGTCCTATGAGTGGCCGGTACAGCCCCAGCCACTGGGGATTGTCCTGCCGGGCATGGTTGCGGTGCCGTGGCTGCCCTGGGCAGGCCGCAGATGGCTGCCATCATGCTGCTGTCAGGCTTGGCTTTGCGCATGGGGAATTTTGGCCCTGTAGCTGACGGCAGCAAAGTCTCCAAAACCTAGGCAGTAAAGGTGATCAGTGAGGTGTTTGGACAAGAAATAACAAGAGACTTGTATAGTTGCTCGGGTCCAACTGAAGCAGTGATCAAAAGGAATATTAAATTAAGAAAAATGTAGGGAATGCACATAAAAATGTATCCTGGGGCGAGTCGTTTCTCAAGAATCACAGAAACTCTGATTCTGCGATTCTTGGGAGCACAATACTGAGGCTGACAGAAAGTGGGCTTAATTGGGAAACGGCCATGGTTTATGTGGTAGGCCATGAAATAGAAAATAATGTAACTTCTCCATGCCCAATGCAGAAACTGGATAGTCCCCAACACAAATAATTACCTACTGTGCAATTACCTTGGCACCAGAGCATCTGGGCGGCAGACCTAGCCCAGCTCCTGTTAGATTTCAGCATCACTGTGCAGCAAAGTACTTGTCCTTATGTGCATGTTCTTACTCTGTCTGTCTTAATGCTACCTGGAGGAATGTGATGGCTTTGAGGTTTTATACCCTGTCAAATCAAGTTAAAGCTAGCCAGTAGGCTCAAAAATTAGAGGGAATGGTACTGACACAGGCAGACCGATCTGCAGAACACAACGCCTGGGATCATATAAGCCATGTGTCCTTTAGACTAAAAAGTGGTCCCTGCTCCAGAAAGGCTGGGAGGCCTCGGGCACCCTTGGGTGGGATGGGAAGGGATGGCATGGGGTGGACAAGCGTGGTGGGGATGTAGCTCTGAAAGGGGCCAGGGCTGCGTTTTGCGGGGCCACATCTCGCTGCTGCTGAGATGCTCCGCTACGAAGGGCAAAGCCCTGGGATGGGAGATGCGCCCGCGGGAGCGGGTCCCTCCTCCCGCCCTGTGCCCGGGCAGCCCCGGCAGCCCCTGCCCTGGCAGGGGAGCTACAAACCCACCCGCCCCGCTCCGGCACAGCCTCCCGCGGCGCCGGGCTCCGTCCCTTGCCCTGCCGCTCCCCCCGCCGGCCGCTCCGCGCCGCTGCCTCCGCGCCGGGGATGGAGATCGGCTGAGGGTGGAGGAGGAGGCACCTCCCACAACTTGGGGGGGCAGAGGGGTGTCTGCGTCCCTCCTGCTCTCCCTCCAGGCCGGCCGCAGGGACGTGCATCCCCTGACATGTTTTCCCCGGCGTTGTCTCTTCACTGGAGGTAGGGCTTGTTTTTACTGAGTTTGTCCATCTTTGAAATATGTAGGCTGGTTTAAGCCAAAAGAAGGCTCTGCAAGTGGATATGGGCAATTCAGGAGCTGCTCAACAAGCCGGAGCAGGGCAGAGGGGCAGAGGTGGTCCTGGCACCATCCCCGCCAAACACTGTGGGACCCAGCCTGCGCCAGACCCAGCGGGTTATGGTGAGATCCCCCATCAGCAGCAAGTCGGGGTGTGCTTGAACTGCTGTGAGAGATACCTAACTGCTGGGAACAGTAACTCCATCAACCTCACCACCATGGGCCAGCTGAATATGGGTCAAAGCCCTCAGTTATATGGTTCGATCTTCCTTTGCAGAACTGATTTTAGCTAATGAGGCTCGAGCCTGTATGAAATACCAGCCTTCACACATGTTGCAGGATGGGTTTAACCCTGTGGGTTTCCAGTGGCACCGTTAGCTAGAGCAGAAGCAYCTCCGTGTGCAGCTACACCTTGCAAACGGTGAGCCTTGGAGTCCAGGCTGTCTCCAGGTGTGTGACTGGAATAATCACAGTGATCCTGCCTTGTCACCTTTTTGCATCATCTGCATTTTGAATATTTAAGTCACAAATCTTAATGCAGCATTTATGCCACAGTTTGTTTCTTTTGTAAAAGGGTCAGGAAAACAGACAGGAAAGCACTAACCTCTGCATGAATCTTTGTCTTTCCCATCTTTTCTCTGTTGAATGCAGGACAATGCTCAGTGAGCTGCTCTGTGGTGCTGCCCTGAGTAACTACAGCAGAATTAACCACCTCTGCCTGCAGATGCACTGTAGTACTCGGGTCAGATTGTGCTTGTGTCAGGCTGGTTTTGGATCCAGATCTCTCCGTTATTTTTCTATTTTCTTTTTTTCAAGTTTGCAAACTGTGTCCTCAGTCAGCACTAACCACAGGGAGAATTTCCACATGGAAAGTACAGGCAAGTTTCTTTACTGCTATGCAGGCACTGGAAGGCTCAATTTCGGCTGTAACAGGGAAAGGGCTGTTCTGTTCCACCCTTGCTGACCGTCTAGGTCTGAATGCTTAAAAAGGCCAGCTTATTCCTCAAGTCCTGATGTAACCCCATGTATGGCATTTGCCCCAAGGCAGTGAAATTCCAGCAACTTGATACTTCAGGCTGTGACCTTTGAAGGGTTAAGGGAGGCCCAGCTGCAACCTCCTGAGCCTGCCTTGATGCTCAGTTAAAGCCAGGACAGCTGCACTTGTAATATGGCTGAATTGGGTCCTTTGGGCTCTGCCAGACTACTGGGACACGAGTATCGTCCCCTCGGATGGGACACAGCCTTAGAGGTGGATCCCTTCGCCTTCCTGAGCCGTGATGACTGGCTCTCCTGGTGGAGCCTGCTGACTTTCCTGAGCTTGCTGTGATTTAGAGCCAATTCCTGCACAAGAGGGGAAAGCAGAGGAGAGGAGGGCTGGAAAGCCTTCCCTTGTACGGGAGCAAAGCCGCCCGTGACTGTCAGGTGATGCTGGCAGGAAGGGCTGGAGCTGGAAGGAATGCGGCTGCGTCTTGGCGGAGGAGCGTGAGCGGGAGTTTCTGGCTGAGAGGGAGCGACTGGAAAGCAGGTTTGCACAGGGCAGACGATCTCCTCCGGTCCCCGCCTGTCTTCCCATCCTCCCCCCTGCCCAAATCCTCTCTTGCCAGCTCTCCTGGCCGGGAGGTGGTTCAGCAGCCGACAGCTGCTGCAGCCGGCTTGATCTCGCAGGTGGGGGTCATGGGCAGCGGTGCCTCTCGCTGTGCCAGGACTGCCAAATCGCCATGGCAGCCCCCGAGATGGGGAGGCATTCGCTGCGTCTCCATCGAGAAACCCTCCTCTGGCTAAACAGCGCTGGGAAGCAGGTTGGCCAGGTGGAATGAGCCCTGGGGTTCAAGGCAGGGGTGAAAATCCTTCACCTGGTCCCTCTGGGCACCAGCTCTCCCACTGGGTTCAAACAGCTTAGCAAAGCACCTGCAAAGCGACCGTCCCTGATGGGACCTGCCCAGGGCTCTGCAGGCAGGAGCGACCCTGCTGCAGGAGCTGGCCCTGCAGCTGCATCTGGAGCACAGCACATCCAGGAAGGGGCTGTTAACAGGGGGATGCCACAGCTTAACCAGAGCCCTTGCAACATGGATGTTTTTAGCCCGTGCAAATGGCGATGTTTATTTTTCTACTGTTGTGCCTTTTCGCCTTTCCCAGGGATTTTATTGCTCATGAAAGCGAGGGCCTTAGAGCCATGCGAGTGTCTGTGCTGGCTGCTGCAGTGACCCTGTCTGCCTCCATCGCTCCAGCTCCATCTGCCCATGCGTTACCCATCTGATGTCCCCCAACGAGCCTGTTTACAGTAAGGTGACGGGCTGTGACTGGCAGAAGCACCTCAGTTTACCTTGGCCCAGACTCTTCCCTGGGGCTGGGATGCCTGTGTTACAACTTGAATGCATGCATGCGGTTGGCGATGCGTGTGCGATCCCCCTCATCGGGATGGGACGAAACAGAGGAACATTGCAAGCTCGTTTATTGTCAGTGTTTCAAATCAGTAATTTTTATTACAGAGACTCATCAGGTTGCTCACACTGTGGCAGGAATTTAATAATATAAGGCACAGGGAACATTCAGAGGTAAAAAAAGAGTTCTCAGCCTGTGAGACTTAACCATCCCTTCGCTCCTGTCAGGACCCTCTCTATGAAGCAAAATCCAAATACCTTCTCCCTTCCCTCCCGCCCATCCCTTAAGCCCCAAAATCCGCAACAGGAAAAAAATATTACAGCCTTTCCCTCGAGCGTGTGGCAAGCATGCCTCTTTCTGAGCAGAAGTGTCCCTTCCAAGCCTGACACAGCTTCCCTGGGAGAGCAGGGCTGGAATTTAAGCACGACCAAGGCAGAGGTGGGAAGTGCTCAAGGGCACCGTGATTTGGGGAGAGCCAAAAGCTTTATCTCAGCTACAGCAGAATCGCAACAGCAAGGTCAGCCACGCGCACCCCGGGGGAACAGGCAGCCATACCCGATCTCCCTTTGCAGCACAGAAAACACAACAGCAGTATGGTCACTGAGTGATGGTAAAGCACGTAGCACTTTCAAACCTTTATTTTTCGAGGGGATTTTACAGGATGGGATGCATTTCATTTTATTTGTTTTAAATTTTGTGCGCTTTCCTATTCGTTCGTTTGATTAGCCCTTTTTTTTTGTGCCCAATGATTGTTAAATTCAAGCCCTGGGAATGAAAAAAAAAAAAAAAAAGGAAAACGAAATCCTGCCACTCTATGTCTTTCTCACCCCTCTCCATCCCCCCTACCATGAGCTGGGTGACCACAGTGTCACCCCCAGCTGCTCTGCTCGAAAAGCCCAATCCTCCTACATCCTCTGGCTCTGCCTTCCCTTGCTGGCGGCCTGTAACTGGGGGCAGTGAATCAGCTGAGAGGTCTTTGCGTCTACGCTGACGTGTCCAAGAACGTGCTGTTAGTAAGAAGTTAAGAGAAGTCGATCCGAGAGCGGATACTGAGACAGAGCGGATATTTAGGACAGGAATAGGGTCAGTCAATGGTAAAGACATGTCAGAGAGAGAAAGGCCTGGTAAGAGCACGTGGAAACAGCCGAGTAAGTAATCTAGTGGTAACAGATTAGGCTATGAATGAGGACTGTTATTTCTCTTAGCACCGTTACTACATATGTTTAGATCTATATTAGCACCTTGTTCCCAGGGAAAAACAAAACAAAACAAAAGCGGTTTAAAAACCGAAGGAAGTGGGAAGGTTAAAACAAGACAAAGTTGGCAGCAGAGAAGGAAGCTGGGGGTTTAGATCACAAGATCCTTGTCTATGTCCTCTGTGGAAGGAAAAGAGAGAGACGAGGTTAGGAGGCGGATGCTGCCAGGGTCCCACTGCTCCTGCAATGCCCCCTCCCTGTCCTCCCTGCTTTTCCCTCCCCAGGACCGGCTGTAATGCATTGCTTCATCCCGAGTGGGGGCTTTGGGGGTGTTTTTCGGTGTCCCCTCCACCCCCATTCCTTCYCTACTCAGTACTTACGCTCCTTAATGCCGAAGCAGCTGGCCCACTCCTCCAGGGCGATGTACTTGTCGTTGTCCAGGTCACAAGCCTCGAAGAAGCGGGTGGTGCAGTGCTCCATGGGGATGAGGGGGGCACGGAGGGGGGCCAGCTCGGTGTGGGACAGGTACCTGCCGAGGTGACCGCATGGTCAATGCGCCGCCCGCCACCGCCAGCCACCCTCCCGCAGGAGGGGAGATGCTCTGCCAGGTGCGGGGGCCAGCACAGGGCAAGATGCTGGCCCCAGCTCTCTGTCTGGTTTGACTGCTGTGCCAGTGCCCTCCCAGTATCCGTCAGTGAGTGTCATGAAGGTCAAGGACGGGTGTCTGCTTTTGCAACTGGCTGTGCTAGCCACAAAATAGCCAGCAGCTGGGGGTGCTCGCCGGCTGCCCCCACCCCATGTGTCTGTGTGCGTGATCACTCGCAGACCCATCTCCAGCTCACAGCTAAGCCAGCAGCTGCTATTTCAGCTGCTGAAGTTATCCCGGGGCCTTTGGACTAAGATATTTTAGGGAACTATCATACGACAGCAAATCTGAGAAGACAGAAACTCCACGCGAGGGAGGTGGGAGCAGCTGGTGCTGGGGGAGGCCCCTCTTTCTGCAGAAGAGCTGTTGCAGAAAGTAAAACTGCCTCTACCCCAGCCTGGTTTGCCCCAGCCCCTGCCAGATATGTGCAGGGGTTGTCCCTCCACAGGGCCTTGCCTGTGCCTCTGCCACCAGCCACCCACTTGTGTCACATCACATCTCCAGCCTTGACACCTTCTGCCACCAAATCACCCTGGTCCTCGGGCAGGAGGGGGTCCTGGTGGGGGTCTCCGTCCTGCTCTGCCGACACTCACCCATCGATGGGGTGCTGGTCCAGCTGCCCAAACTGCCAGTGCACGGGGAAGATGTACATGTTGTAGTTCTTCTCAAAGTCGCGGGCCAGCAGCTCCACGGTGTGGTCACCAGCCTCCAGGCGCTTCTCGTTCTCGTGGATCTTCTTCACCTGTCGTAGGAGAGGCCAGGGAGACCTTGTCAGCAGGGGAACAGGGTGCAAGGGGGGACCCCGGGAGGGGCTTTACATGGGGTGTCCACAGGTCATTCTGGATGGGCTCCCCAYGTGTGCTGGGCTCTGTTGGCGAGGTGAGCTACCAGGCTCCCTCCCCAACCCCTCACCTTGAGCTTCTGCTTCTCGGTCAGCAGGTTGTTGTCCTCATCGCGCTCGTACAGGGTGATCAGCACGTTCTTGAGCCAGTCCCGCATGCGCAGGGGGAACTCGGTCAGCTCTGTGTCCAGGCAGGCAGGGATGACTGGAAGCCATACATGGTGGTCAGCACAGCGCCTGGACATGCAGCCCCAGACCCCAGACATGCAGCCCCAGCGCCCTACCACCTCAGCCCTGCATCTGCCTGGACCTTTGCTCTCCCTCAGCCCATGGGCAAGGGGGCTGTGCTCAGGTTAGAGGTCCCCTTGTCTAAGGGAATGGCTCCACTTACATTTGCAAGGCCCAATGTAGTCCAGGTGCAGCTTGTGTCCCTTCTTGGTTCCCTCCAGGGTGCACTTGGTGGCAAAGAAGTGGCAGGAGGAGTCGTAGGTCTTGTTGTCGGTGCCGCAGACCTGCACAGGATGGGGAGATGCTGCGTGAGGGACAGCGAAGCCCAGCCTTGCTGGGGGGTCAGCAGGGAAAGCTTCCAAGTGAGATGTTTAACTTGTTTCCTGGGATGAACAACAGCTCCCCCAACAGCCGAGGCCAGATGGGGACATGCCACCCTGACTGATTGTCTCCCCCACCATCTCTGGCAATGTCCCATGTGAGGTCCCGCCCTGCTCCGGTCCCTCAAGCAGCTTCTGCCCTCACCTTCTCAAAGATGCCGGCGGTGGCTGGGCAGCTGGATGGGTCCTGGCACACACACATGGGCGAGTTGTTGTCATCCACCTCGCACACTTTGCCGTGCTTGCAGTGGTGGTTCTGGCAGGGGTCTGGGAGAGGGCAGGGAGCAAAGTCAGAGCCTGCCCCATCCTCACCTCCCCCGAGCTGCCTCAGGCATCTCAGCACAGAGGGAAGACAGGGACTTCACCAGGGACAGCCCCGAGCATCTCTTCCTGCACTGGGAAGATGTGAGGGTTTCTAGAAGTCCACGGTAGCCCTTGGGCTAATCCTGAGCTCCTTTCTGTAGCCACACAATGCAATGGCTTTTATGTTGCAAAAAAGGGCTTACAGAAAATCCAGTGCTGGAAAGAGGACATGCACCTCTTTTGCTTTTAAGTGTGCATCTAGGTTGGCATCGTCCTTGTGCTACTGCCCTTCCCAAAGAAGTCCCTCACTGTTTGGGGTGGCTAAAGCTCCCCCAGCCAGGGAAGGGACGACGTCTTTGCCTGCTGGAGAGCAGGGGAAGAGTGACTTACTCTCTGCAACAATCTCCTCTACATCTTCCGTGGGTTCCTCGAACTCTCCCACCTCCACCTGGACGGGGTTAGCCCCCACGGGCTCCTGCAAAATAGGTCAGTGTTTCTGGTAGGGGTGCAAAAAGAGCTGGGCCCCATTCCTGGGGCACAGATCAGCCCCCCCATTGCCCCTGCTCCCCCTTGCTTTGGAGATGCTCTTCCCAGAGTGGTGGGTGTTGCAAGGGATGGGTGATGGGGAGGAGCAGAGTCACCTACCTCTGTGGTGGGGTCTTCGATGACCTCTGTCTCATCGGGCAGAGCCTCCTGCTGCAGGGGAAAAGGACCATGAGCTGGGGGTCCGTGGGGAGGATGGTCCCAAGGTGGGTGACCCACCAGGGCAGGCGGCAGGGCCACCCTTGGGTTTCCTCTCCCCGCACTGCCCCTCATCCCTCAGGGGCTTATTCATTATAAAAGAAAATCCACATCAGATACACCGGACGGACAACCCTGACAGCAGAGAGGCTCTGTTGTCTCCCATACTTACCGGAGCTGCCAGGGCTTTGCCTGCCAGGCAGAGAAGGAAGAAAATCCAGGCCCTCATCTTTCAGCAAACCCTGAATAAAGGAGATGAAAAGGAGGGATGAGGGGAAGGAGGCCGTCGTGTGCCGGTCAGCTCGGGGCTGAGCTCATGGCTGGCAGGCAGACACTTAGAAAAGGGCGTTCTCTTTGTTTCCTTCCTTGTCTGTTCGATATTACAGCCCCACATGCTGGCTTTTCTAGCCGAAACCTTAAGCCAAATCATGTTTCCAAGACAAATTCTTTTGATTTTGCAAAATGGGATGGCGGGGGTTTAGATTTCTGTTGCTTTCCTGGATGCCTTTAGAAAAATTGCAGTCAAAATGGCAGTTCCCCTTTCCTTCACAGGAGTTTTATTGGACCAAAAAAAACATTTTTCCTTTTAAAAGCCCCTGATATGAGCCCCAGGTACAAGCAATGAAACTCTCTACCATTTTATTTGTCAATCAGAGGAAAAATGAAAGTGGAGGAAGGAAAGAGATAACAGAGAGACGGTGAGATGGGGCACTTGAGAATTAAATCCTTTAGAAAACCCCTTCCCACATGGACACAGACATCTCTAGGGGTATCAGGGACCAGTCCCCCACCCCCCAGCACCCCCAAATGTTGAGGTCTCTACTATAGTTTTTCCCTTTCCTGCTCAGACCTGGGGGTCCCCAAACTGGGTTTGAGGGATCCAAGATGCTTTGGGGTTGTGTCCTGCTGGGAGATGAGCTCCAGGAGGATGAGCCCTTTGCACCCTCCCGATTTGGGCTGTTGCAGGGACTCTGTAGGACGAGTGAGCCAGGCAGCCCAGCTAACACCAGCCACGATGAGAGCCAGAAGGAGAGCGCAGCTGGTGAAATCGCCCTGTCCTTGTCCCCCCGGGTTCCTGTTTGGCAGGATTGAGCCCCTCTGTGTGAGGGCAGAGAGGAGCTCAGCTGGCTGTTTAATATGCCAGTGGCATCCCACTCCTGACAGTGAGGGCTGCCTGCTCCCTTCCGCCCGCCGGGAGAGCGAGACACCCCTGATTTGTCTCCTGCCAACGAGGGGACTTGTCCCCCTGCCAAGGCTTCCGCTGCCTCCCTTCCGCTCGCCCTCCTCCACTCCACCTGCATGGCTGGGGCATCGCAGCCCACCGGCTCCCTGGGGCTGGGCAGATGGATGGCTTTGCTGGGACAGAAAGTGTTGGACAAGGTGTCTTCTCTCCCAGCAAGCATGGATGGATATCTAATTTGCCAGTGCATCCTTTCCCTTCCTCGCTGTGCACAGCAGCTCTCCGAGTATAAAACCAYGCCAACACTGCGCTGCCAGGGCACCAGCCAGGCTGGGCTGTGCTTCCTAATTTAGTAATATTTGGCCACGCAGAGGCTGAAATCCTCCTTCCAACTCAGCGCCTCACTCAGCCCTGGTGGGGTGCCCATGCAAAATCGGTGTCAGGGCATGGAGGGCAGCTTCCCAGGCATGTCGGAGGGCTGGGAGCACGGGGTGGTGGGGATGGCTGATGTGATGGGACAGAGGACCTGTGGAGAGAGGGAATGCGGGTGGGGGTGGATGAGCCCGTTTGCTCTGGCAAGGCTGCAGCTGAGCAGCTCCCTCTCTCCCGCTTGGTACATGCTGACTCTTCCCCTTGCCTTTATTTGCTCTGGAGGCTGCTGAGAGCTCTCCCGGCATTTGCCAGGAGAGATCACTGGTTCTTCACTTCTGGAGGGGTGGTTTGGGGCGGGAGGTGGAAAAGTACTGGTGAATCTGGCCATGTCCTCCCTTGCTGCCATCCCCCGGCTTGTAAAGGCTCCTCCTGGGCTTCTCCCAAGGGGCTTGTTTGCTTTGGAAGATGCTCTGAGGTTCAGTGATGCTCATTGGGCAGAAACACGGCAGTGCCCAGCCTGGAGGAGAGGGCAGTGTATGTACACGTGGAAGATGGCATTAAAAAGAACCCAACCCCAGACCAAGGCCCTCTCAGATCATTTCCCCAAGCCCCCAAAAAACTGAATTTCAAAGTCTGGGCATGCAGTGAGGTGGGGTCAGAGAATTACATGCTTGCTAGGAGCCAGCAGACAGTCAGAGCTGCCAGTGTTGTGTTTGGAGGAAGAAGGAGCACGAAAGAGTCTGAGCAAACAAGCTCTGCAGAGCTGTCTCGCTCCGGAGATGGAAAAACAGTTTATTTGAAAAACATCATCCTTCTGGAGGCAGAGCTGTTTTCCAAAGGCATGGTCTTTCCTGAACACCTGGTGGCCGAAAGTCCTGAAATAACGTCTCAGGAGCCCTGCACGCGGAGCTGCTCCAGCAGAAGATCCTGGCCCACAGTGCAAGTCACCGGTGCAAGTCACCCTGTGGACCTACCATGGTCCTGCTGTCCAAGAGGATGCTCTTTGGAGCTGGCAGCTGGGCCATACCATGAGCTCAGCATCCATCCCCCAGCCGGAGGGGCTCGGGGGGATCCCGGCGAGGGGCCCTGCACTGGGAAGGCCTGGCACCGCTCTGCAAGAGCCCCACGGAGGGCAGAGGGCAGCGTGAGGGGCAGAGCAACGAGGTGCAGCAAGGGGTCATTTTGGACAGAGGAAAACAGGACTGGGAAAGAGTTTTTAGCAAGCAGGCACTTATACCCTTCTGTATCCTAAAGAAATCAACAGAAGCCAGCACTTCGCAAGACGTGCTGGAAACCAGCACGTCCTGAGCACAGAGAGGGCTGCTGAATATAAAGTAAGAGAAGTCTCCACAGTCACCATCGCCACCTCAGGCCTGCCTCCTGACTGCTGATGATGGAGGAGAGCGCCTGGCACCCATGGGCTGCAGGACCCATGGCCTGCACTGCCTTTCTAATGCTTGACCCTACTTGCATCCTAAGTGGGGACTTCAGCTCCCAGTCACTGTCTAAACACAGTCTTGTGGCTTCCACAAATCCCTCTGGATGGTTCGCCTTTCTAGCATGGCCCAGGCTATCCCTCAGCACCGGCTGCTCGTTGCATTTTGGAGCCATGTCCCTAACAAGAGAGCCATGGGCTGTAGAGAGGTCTGAGACTGACCCTCAGCACCTCCATAAATTCAAAGCAGGGTACTCTGGCAAGCCCTTTACCTCCCTTCCCCGATCCTGTAGCACCGTAATAAGTTTCTCCTGCTGGGGAAAATACCCCTCAGTGATGCACGGAGGAGAGTCTGTGGCACTGGGGTCTGTTTGGTCCCTCTTGTCTCCTCCCGCCCAGCCTGGGGCCTTTGTGGGCTGGGGGAGGACAAGGGCCAGGCGGGTGCAGCCTCCGGAGGAGGCTCTGTGGATGGTGGAGCGTGGCCCATGTGGTGCTGGCCCTGGCCAGGGTTGCATAAGCCCTCCGGGATGCCACGTTAGCGTGGGGAGGAGTCTCTGCCTGGCCACTTTGACAGCTCCTCCCTGAGGCCACTGGGATAACCCCAGCTGCCTCCACCGCTAACCCAGGCGAGAGGCCCTGCTGCCACCTCCCATCGCCAGTAGCCGAGAGCAGGAGTGGGTAATCGTTGGGCAAAACCCCTCCCATGTCTCGGCTCCTCACCTGCACCCCAGCCCGGCCACGCAGGAGGCAGCCAGCCCGAGCGGCGGGGTCTGCTGCACCCACCCTCCCTTTGCGCATTGGTCTTCCAAGGCTCTGCAGGGTCTGACATGCCCCAGCACCTCAGACTGAATGTAAAGGCAGGACCGGCCCAGGAAAAGCTTCTGCCTACAAACCCCACCGTGGGCCATAGTTTTCAAGGTGCAGATGGGTGACCAAGTGTGGTCACCACAGAGACCCAACGCGAGGGCCATGGCCCCAACTTCTGGCCCTGACCTGGCTATGCGAAGCAAGACCCTCTGAGCTTTACTCAGGCAGCCACTCGMGGGCTAAAATTYGGTTTGAAGTCAGAGTTGTTTGCGTGAGTCCCCATAAAGCTCCCTGCTGAACAGGTCCCTGCGTGGCTGGGCTGTGCTGCTGGGGGTTCCGGCTCGCGCAGATGTGCTGCAGCTGCACTGGGTCCCAGGGGAGCTGGGCAGGAGCAGGGGACTGGGCAGAAGCCAGCCTGGCTCCTGCCACCTGCGCAGTCCTCTCGCACGCAGCGTGCAGGCTCACAAAGCCAAGCTAGGTTTAGATGGAAGTGAAATTCCSTTTAGCTCATGCACACACTTACACACTCCCAGTAAAACACAGGGAAAAAATCTATCTACCAGATCTGTCCATGCAGAGTCACTAAAGATACGTCTATACCACAATGCTGTATTAACCCATTCCCCTTGCAGGGAGATGAGCAGTTCTGATTGCACTTATAAATGCTCCACATCTTATAGGGCTTATGGATATAAGGGAAAGAGCCCATATGCCACTATAGTTGTGTGTTGACTTGAAGCTGTCATAGTTTGTCTAGGTTGCAAATTGCATCCATAATGGGAAACAATTAAATTACTGCCAAGAAAAGTGCATGGATGAGACCTGGGCTGCAAGCAGCAGTGCATAGTTGAGCCCTTTGCAGACCTCAGTCGGAAAGGCAGGCGATACAGCATTTTGCTGTCCTGCCTGAGCTTTTTCTTTGTTTGGACTGGGCATGGGGCAGTGCCAAAAGCAGCCCGGATACTTCTGTGCCAGGTGCAAGCGGTCCCTCTGGCTCCCGGGGGATACAGAAAGCTGATCTCGCACAGCTCCACGAAGGAGAGAGAGAAGAAACTATCCACTAAATATTCTGCAAAAATGCAAACCATCTTCAAAGCATTCCCTGGGCTTGCCCTGCCACAGCCACTCCAGCGATAACAGCCCCGACATCCCTCTGACCAGAGGACCCAGAAAGGGTTTCCATGGGAGCCGACATTCCTCTGGGGCTGAGTCATGGAAGAGCARAGGGTTGTGGAAGGAGGGGCTTGAAAAAAAGTTTGAAAAGTTTATTTCTCCTCTTCCCCCTCCCAACACTGCCCGCATCCCKGCTCCTGCCTATGTGGCAGACAATAGCTTGGCTTTAACTGCTGCGCAGAACGCGACAGCCTTTTATTTCCACTTAAAACTCTCCAGAGCGACCCTAACAAACAGCTGTGATTTACTTTTGTCCTTTTGCAGGGTTGCTGAGTTTTTGGGCTGTTTCAAGTTGGTGGTAACTGAGGACTCAGAGTACTGGCGACCTTCCCAGTGCCCCCGATTTCACTCCAACTTGAAACCATTGCCTTTTGGTTTGGGTGGGAATTCAGCCCCCATCCTGTTAAGTTTCCTTTTCTTGGCTGGATGCAACAGAGTGGAGCTTTCTCAGAGGAGGGACACAAAGGGCAGAGTCAGACTGCCTCGCACGTCACCGGGACGGGAAGGACAGCGGCTGCCTTTAAAGGAAACAAGCCCTCGGCTCTTCTGCATGGACCTAAAATTGTGCCTGACTGAGCCCAAGTTCTTAAAACTTAAAAAAAAAAAAAAAAAAAAAAGAGCTTTGTTTCTCCTCTCCTGCAACCTCCATCTCTCTAACTGTTGATCAGCTGGAATTAAGCAAACCAGGGCAGCAGGACTTGAAATGGTTTCAAAGTCTGCTTGGAACAAAAAGCCGAGTGTCTGTCTGTTTTTTTAAGGAGGAATAAGAGTGGCTGCATTAAAAAGAAAAAGCTGAGATGAAGTCGACAGCTCTTTTGTTCTTCCTCTAGATATTCTGGTGAGTAAAACATCACCTGCCAACGCACCTCAGGCTGGGTGTAATCGGGACTGGTTGGTAACTAGATCTGATTTGCTCTGCAGGTTGGTTTGATGTGCCCAGACGTTGGTCTCATGCATCTCGCTAAGGAAACACCCCACAACTGAAAACCCAGAGGGGAAAAAGGGAGGAGAGAGAAAAATTAGGGCAGGTTAAAGCTTTACAGTCAGATACCACCAAAGCGTTAAAGCTGATAATCTGGCAGTGAAATACAGCAACAGACTCAGTTTAGGAGCGGAGATGCTGCAAAGAGGAGAAAGAGAAGTCAGGAGGGGTCTCTAAATGTATCACTCGGGGTGGGGAGCGTCCACCTCCCCACCCCCAGTGATGCATTGCTGAGCACCAGACGCACCCCATGGGCTGGGAGAGCGGCTCCTGGGCCAGGGACCCCCGCGAGCGGGGCTATCGGGACCCCCACGCCGGGAGAAATGGCACAGCAAAGGCAAACGCGAAGGTCTCGGGCCATACCTCGCAGTCCTGGCAGCAGGGCTGAGGAAACTTCAGATGCTTGGTCGAGCTGGAGGAATCTGCAGGTTTTAGAAGGAGGCAGGAGGAAGCCAAAGGGTGGGCTGGGTTTCCCGCTGCCTCTCCTCCTCCTCCTCGCTATCTTTCCAAATCGGTCTCTTCCTCTCCCTCTCTCCCCAGTGGGCAGTCCCACCCGCCCGAAAGATGGGCTGAGGCACAGCCTGGGTCCAAAGGATAGACCAGAGAAATCAAGCGGGGCTGGAGATCAAGGGGGTCTCTCACAGGGACAGATCAGCCCCCGGCGCAACCTTCCCAGCAGAGTCATTGTCACAGCAGCTGCCTGCACTGCTGCAACGAGATTGTCCGTTCTCTGGCTCTCTCAGACTAACAGCACAGGGGGAGCAGGGAGGAATACCATCTCTCTGCTTGGTGTGTGCATCTCCTAGCACCTTGGCCTACTGCAATTAAAATGTTAAATGCTGTTATTTCACAACGGGGTAGTTCAGTCCCTGAGCTGGTGTTTCCCATCCTCAGGGGGATGCAGAGGAAGGCAGGAGAGTCCTCGCTCCTCCATCCTCTCTCCTAACACTGCTGCCATCTGGGACTGCCTTGTGGGGAGGGAGAGGAAAGAATGATCCAGAGAATGTGGAGAGTTATGACATGTCTGAAATATGCTCCAAGTAGGCAGAGAAATGCTGGGCTGGTAGATGTGACCCTCAGCAGATTGGTCTCTCTGCTGTGGTTATCGTCCAGCAGATCTGGACTGATTGAGCAAAACCCACAGTCGAAATTGCTGGTCAGTTGAATCCGATGGTCTCTTCAGACATCACTAAGTATTTTGACCTTACAGATCATAACTCAGCTGGAGCAGCTGCCCAGCCAGAGGCAGCCAGACAGCAAAGCTGTTTGGAGTTGACTTTTCTCATCTGTTCCGCTCTATGCTTAGGGTGAAAACCCAGCTCCTCTCTCTTTGCATCTCACCACGACCGAGAGGATTTAAGGTTCATCTGCTCCCCTGGCAGAACCAGACAGCACGCCTTTATGCACCAGCATGGCCATGGTGCTGCATTGCAAAGTAAACGAGGAGCCAAAAAGAGAGGCTGTCAAATTGCTGGAATTTGGGCGTCCCTGAAGAGTGCCTCCATGACATACAGGGCTGTCCTGAGCAATGCCAATAGTCCAGCTCTTTGTAGCTTGTGATCCACCTGTGGCACCACCCTCACCCCGCCCCGCGATGCAAGGTTGCTCTCCAAGGGCTGCTGGAAAGATGGTGGCTTCTGTAGCCAGCAGGACTGAGGACAAGTTATCTGGGCATCAGCAGTCTGATTGCGGATGCTGGGTGAAGGACACCCAAGACCACAACAAAATGCAACACCGTGTTTTGTCTTGGCTGCCTGGGGTTTGGGTTCATTCCTCATGATTACATGCTATCTTTGAGAGGAGCTGAGACACTGATCTGGGTRCTTAACTCTTCCCACTGATGTTGCCAAGGATTTAGATGTCAACAGAGGAACTGGCCTGTCCTGACCTGCCAGGCTGTGCTGGCTCCTTGCTCTGTAGGACGCCTGTTACTTTGTGATTTGTGATTCTTTATCAGCTCATTCCTCGTCCAGCCTCGCAGCACTTCTGCTGCATGTGAAAGAAACAGATTAAGACTAAATGGCCAACATATGGCCAACAAGAAACAAAAAATAAACAAAACAGAAAGGGAAAGGGGAGGGGAAAGATAGGGAAGGGGCTGTGAGAAACCATCATCACTTCCCAGTGAGATGGTCAATCTCTTTCATCAGGCAGCCCAGGAGGCTGGCGGCAAAGAACAAGAGAAGAAAGTCTTCTTTACCCATTTGTTTACTTGCCTACACAGCACTCAAAAGCCATCCCTGGGTGCTGATATGTGGATGTTGATATCACGCACAGAGGCATCCATAAATACCCTACGCKACCCTCTCGGGTCCATGTGGAGGCCAGCTTTGTGATGGTGTCTAAGACCCCATGGGTCCTTGTAACACAGTCAACCACCTGTGGCATCTGGAGCATCTTCTCCCCCCGCCACAAGTATCCATAGCTCCCACGTGCAACTCRGTGCCACTTGTAGGTCCAGTTTGGCTCCAGAGGTCATATGTCCCCTAAGCCAAAGTTTCATTTGCTTGATTTGCACCCCAAGGAGTTGAATGCTCTCGTTGAATGCTCTCTGCACTGGATTAGTCACGGCTTGCATTGAAATCGTACAGCTGCTGGTACTTCTTCTAAGGAAAAAAAAAAAAGACATCTGGAAAAAATTTTAGGGAGGAAAAAAAAAAGAAGAGAAAAGAAACCACATCTTTTCTAACTGACAACGTGGCAATTGCTTAGTAGTTGCACTGTAGCCTGAAGCTAAGCCCTCTTCTAAGGGTTTAGACAAATGACAGTGCTAGGAAGATAATTATAACAGGGATTTCTTTATATACGTGGCAGCTTAAACCCTGGTTTTGAGCGAAAGCAAAAAGCAGCCTGCTGCAGTGATGCAGTCACATCTGGAAATGTCCCCCGAGCTCACAGCGGTGAGCCCCGGGTGGGTGGGAGTGAGGGGTCCTCACGGTCCTCTATGCACATGGTGGGGACAGCCAGGTCCTGCATCTTGTGAGGGGCACGCTGCCAGGCCCGGGTGTGTGTTGTCGGCCGTGGGATGGAGGTGGATCGCGTGGAGAGGGAAACAAGAGTCTTGAGCAACTGGCTGACTCTTTAATCTCAGCAGCTTTAAGAAGCTCCAGAAATGACTGAGAGCTTGCAAAGGAAGTCCTGAAAAGTCCTCTCCACAGTTATAAGGCTTAGCGGGGCCGTCAAGGAGGTGTCAGGCTGCCAGGAGGAAAACTGGACCTCACACATGCTAGAAGGTCATCTTATGCCATCTGGGGCACTGGATGGGCAGAAGATGGCTCAAGGGGCCTCATCAGCCCGGGAGCCCTCGCAGCACTGGTGGTGCTGTGCAGCAGGAGCCGGCCTTGCAGGTCCAGCTCGGGCACTCCGACCACGTGCCAGCAGGGTGGTTCGGGCACAGCTGATGGACCCCAGGGCTCCCGGCACTCGCTCCCGGCTCAAGTGACTGCACAAACTCTGATGGAAACAGCAAACAGGACAAGGCCCCTCGAGGCTTGAGTTCAGTTTACAGCAAAGCCAAGAGGTTTGCAGGGCTGAGGTTTGAACTCCAGCTAACCCCAGTTCAAAATCCAAGTTTCTTCATCCCATTTTAAGCCAGGTCGGGCAGATCTGGGCTGGCGCAGTTGAGAAAACCCCGGTGCTCTCCAAGAGGGGAACAATTCTGCTGCAAAAGAAGGAGAGAAACGCGAGTGAGCGGCCTGGTGGAAGCGATACAAGTGAGGATTAATAATCCTGCTGTCTCCTACTCACAAATCTGTCGGTCTAAGGAGCCTTTCCGTCTCTCTGCTCTGGGAGGTATTCTCTAATGAGTTTTTCTGGAGAGGATGTTTCTGCATTAATCACTGGTGGATGCTGCTGCAAAACAATGAACCCAAAGTGCATATAAATAAACAGGATGCCCTGGAACCACTGCGGGAATGTCATTTACTAAGTCTTCATCGCTGGGTGTGTGGCTGGAGGCTGAGCTCCTCACAGGCACAGAGCAGCGTGGGGAAAGGCAACGGCTGCTGGGGTGGGAACCCAGCACCCAGCTCAGGAAAAGGCGAGTGAGAYGAGTAAGAGCAGAGCAGACAGGAATCTGCTTATCCCAGCTCTCCTGCTATCTGCGAGTGTGTCAGCAGGTCCTGCAGGAAGGTTTCTGGTTTTTTCCATTTCAGAAGCAGATCAGAGGCAGAAAGGCTGTGCTCTCTAGACTCACACTAAGCAAATGCATGGCCACTGGAAGCACCATCTGCACAGGGCAGGATGAACCCAAACTGTCCTGAGAACTTGCCTTAGGGTGGCTGTCTTTGTCCTACATGGGGCAGGGACTTCACGGTGGGATGGGACTCTCCCCCCAGGCTCAGCAGYAGGACTGATGCCTGGTTCAGGTAGAGCAGACTGACACCCAGCCAAGGTCTCTTCCAGTACCTGGACCGGGAGAGCCTGAGCCTCAGAGCCCTGCAGGCGGACTCGGGGTGAGCTGGCTCAATGGGGCGATGCAGGCAAACGGGGTGCTGGCTCTGCCAGAAGCAGATGGAGAAGGAGCCGTAGATGTCATTGCAGATTTTCAGCTGTAAACCAGCGACCTGCAGGGCAGGGCGTGGAAATCCAGCTGTGCATGGCTCTGCAGTGAGTCACGACCTGGGAGCAGGCTGTGGAGCCAGGAGGCAGGACATGCTTGCTGTGGGATGGCTTGCTCTTTCCGTGGTATGCGTGGGGTCTCACAGCTGTCCCCTGGGGTCTCTGGTGGAAGGCACTTCCCATGCCCCATGGGACAGCCATGTCCCCCACCTCTTTCAAACTACCCCTGCAATGATCATCTCACTCGCTTGGAAGCGTGTAGGGCTGCAGGCTTGGGAGAAGCTTATCTGTCCTCCCTGAAACCAAACTGAGCCCAAAGAAGCAGGGGAAAAAAAATCCATCACCTTCCTCAGCCCTGGTGCAAGCAGGGAGCTCTGTGTGCCGCAGCTACCCCTCCACTGCCCTGGATGCCTCTTGCCGGCATCAGGTCTGCACATCGTGGCTGTGTCTGCCCCCAGCTACACCCAGAGCGGGTGGTAGATATAACCCCTCTGGCCGTAGCCCCCCACCGCATCCCTGCGGCAGAGTCCCCACAGCGCTGCCTGGAGCCGTCACACCAGGCACCATCAGACGGGACAGGTCTTCAGCCGCTGAGATTGGTCCCAGTCCAATACCTCCAATATCCAAAGGACCTAATTGCCTTTTCTAAAAGGACTTCTCCCTTGCTGCAGGGGGCTGTTCTCTATTAATCCTGAACACGGGGATGCTGTGTGCCTGAATTACAGTCTGGTGTCTCAGCCCGACTTTCCTTTTGCTCAAGACCTTGCATTGGAGACGTGCCTATGACTTGCAGAAGATGCAATAAAGCTTCCAAGGGAGAAGCGCAGCAAATGCCACTAACTCTGGGCAGTCCCACCTTGCTCCTGGTGTTTACCTAAGATGCACTTTTGAGTCCTCTCGGGCCTGACAGATGCGGCTTGGCAGCTTTTGAAGGCTACGAATAGAGCCGCTTAAGGAAATAAACAGGAATCCACCTTCAAGCCCGTGGGACATGTGGGGAGAGGGAAGCTCCTGTGCTGCAGTGGCAGCTCTTTTGCATGGATAAACACAGCCTAAAGTCTCTCCTAAAAGGCAGTGTTGATGGGAGTACCCAGGTGAAGCTGTGCCAGCTCCAGAACATCCAAACGCCATCTGGAAAACAGTGGCAATAACCACGGCGAGGAAAAGACCAGAAAGGCAAATGCCAGGGTTCACAAGGCTCTCTGGGGCCAGCTGCCTCTGCTGTTTTGGGCCATGAACGTGAGGTCCTCTTAGAAAATCTTGATTCTCAAATGAGTTGGCTACATACTCCACAATCACTGATAATCAGACCCCTTTTAATTTAGTTTAATCAGCTCCACAACCTTACATCTTGGGAGGGAAAGCAGTGGTTTTCCTGGACCACGTCTTTGCTGGGAGCCCCTTGGTGATTTGCTGGGAGCCCGTTTAGGTGGCTGCCCTGCCGGGGACGCGATGCAGTGGGCAGACTGGTGAACGCCCAGTGGGGCTGAGCAGGACAAGGGCAGAGCTGCCCCTGGATTGAGATCACGGCTGAGGCAAAGCAGGCAGCAGGGCTTGGTGTTGTCCTCAGCATAATTTGCTGGCTGCAGGAGCATGGTAGCTGAGAACATGGGCTTTAAATGATGGCTGCCTTCGCTCCAGGCTTGTGCCCTGCTGGAGGCGAAGAGGAGCAGGGAAAGATGGTCTTGGGGAGGGCAAGGTATGCTGGTGACAGGGAGGCTGGGCTGCTCATTAAATTAAAGTCTGGAAAGTTTAGCAGTTCCCCGTGGAGACTGAAGAACAGGACTTTATTGTCCTCCTATTAACCCTCATTGCTGGCAAAACCCTATCAAAATATTACCCCCTCCCRGCCAGCCCTGCCCCGCAGTAATTCACTCTGTGTATGGCTCAGTGCTCCCAGCACTGTCCCCATCCCCTGCCAGCTGTAGAACCCCAGCTGTCCTGCTGTTGCATAAGCCAGGAAACGCAGCTTYGCGCTGTGCAGAGGGATCCCAAGAGGCCACGTCCCCTCTAGCACCGCTCACGGATGAGCTATTACAGCACCCCTGCATGGGAATCGGACCATGCTGGAGCTGCGGCTGCATCCCAGCACAGCAGGCAGGGCACAGCGCGGGGGTGCCCGGGGTGTCTGGCGTGCTCAGGCCACCCCCAGCTGAGCCTGCACAAATCCATCCTGAGAATCCGCATTTTTCAATCTATTCCTCTGACACTTTCTGCTTGAGCTGAACTCGCTTCAGAACAAGCCTCGGCTTGAGATGTACCAGACAAACGAGTCAGGCTGCTGGATGCAGGAGGCTCCATAAACAGGGTGTCCCTCAAAGGAGACCAAATGGGATTGATTGTGGCAACATGTATTTGGGAGGATCCCGTACAGAGGAAAAAGCCAGTCACAGGTAGGCTCAGAAGCAAGCAAAGAAGATATAGGGGAGACAGTAGGAAATGCTTTTTGACAGCAAGGCTTTGGAGCAGGATGTCTTGGGAGACTGAGCCATCCCTGCCGTGAAGTAGCCATGTGAAGGGCTGTTGGGACACGGTAGGGCGGGCTGGTAGGGGCAGTGCTGACAACCGCTCGAGGATTTTAGCATCTCATGACACTGTGATTTACAAACACAGCTGCTCCAGGCCAACACCAACAGTGAAAGCGMTGACCTCCCTGCCATGTCTGCTTGCTGGCTTCCTCCAGATTGTCTCCACGTGCACTTCTGAGCCCCTATAAACTCCCCTGCCTGGACTGGATTTTACCGTGGGGAGTTCAGGTCCCTTAAAATCTTCCTACCTTGAGCAATTCAGATCTTTATGGCCACGCATAAATATTCTGCTCCTTGCAAAGGCCAGTCAGTGGAGGAATGATTTGCTTCATCTGTCTGGATTTTGATGGTATTTCACTGATCAGAGGGTAAAAGAAACCCCTCCTCACCCCTGTGTGAGAAGACACAACCCCCTTAGCTGGATGAAAATACAGCTGCCATATGAGGGCATATGCAGAAAATACCTCGTCGGTCTCTGCTTCAGTGTGATGAGTTCTGGGGATCTCAATTTAGCCCTGAAACTTGTTTACTTCCCTTCAAAAACCACCATCCAGTTTGGCCGGGGTTTGGCAGGAGCCGGCATTGTGGGCAGGAGCGGCACTGTGGGCAGGAATAGCTGGGCTGTGGGAAGGCTCGGGGCTGATGCTGCACCGTGTCTGTGGGCTTGGGGCAAGGTGGGACGTGGTCAGCCCCAAAATAGCAAGGTCTTGCGGGGCCCTGAGCAAGCACTGTGACTTTCCATCCTGTGCCTGGCCCAGAGCTGGGTCCCTCCCTCGGGACCTTCTACTAAAATTAGCAGCGTTTCCCCATGCTGTATGCCGTGCATCTGTTATCAGTAGCTGTTTAAGGAGATGGAGGGACCAGAACCACAGTTTAAAAAAACATCAGATTTGGAGAACTCCTTTTTAAGCTTCTCTTTCATGGGAAAAACTGATGGAAAAAATTATTCCCTGAAATGGGAGCTCTGGGGAGAGGCCCCTGGACTCTTTCCTCTGTGATGCTGAGACTGCTAATGAACATTAATCGTATCAGGTATCTGCAAAGAGTAACCAGAAAATTACAGAGGTGAGACAAGAGCGTTGGTGATGTCACCCCCCCAACCCCTTAATTTCAGACTTGCCCAAAGGTGCCCGCTGCATCCTCTCTCCTGTGCTAACCTGCTTGCGCACGCCACCCCGGGGAGCGAGCTCGCCCAGGATTGGTTAACAGGATTAATGGAGTGGGTTTTTAATGGCATGAATCTTCAAAAAAATTCTGTTCTTCACTTGGGGGGGAAAAGGTGGGAACTGGGAAATTAGGGAAACACCAGCTTTCTCGATGAGTGGGATGGTCCAGGGAATTGTCTGGGCCTCTCTGGAGATACCCAGCTGCAAAACAGGAGGGAGACCACACTGTGCTTTGGCATTATTGATGGTCACCCAGCTGGATCCAGGCAGCTCGCACCATACCTGCCATGGGGATGTTCAGCTATTTCCTTCTTAATGCACACAGAGGCCGATGCAGCTGTGGACAGCAAGGGCATCCCTGCAGCGGACGAGGGAGCTTGGCTCCCGCATGTGCCCAAGGGCTCCTTTCCTGCTCCTGTCCCCCCAGTTAACTCTGAAGAGCGAAGGTCCTTGCTGCCTGAGGTGTGCCTGGACTGACACTGATATCATCTTGCTCAAGGTTTGGCACCCCATGCTGTTCTTCAAAGGAATTAAAAATAGTGAGCACTACTGAGAGAATCTGTGCTGCTTCTGGATGGAAAGGGGGGGTGAGAAGGCTGGATGGGAAGGAACATCTCTTTCTCTGTCCCCTCCCCAAATCCCTCCTCGTTCAACCTTTTCCAGTGGAATCAGAAAGTGCATCCCTCCCCCGGACTTTGCTGGAGCTCTGTGGAAGAAAGGAAGGGAGGGACTAACAGGCAGCAAGGTTTCCTCTCCCAGCCCCTTTTTTTGCACCTACTGATGGCCATGTCTGGAGCGTGGTCCCAGGCTGACATGTCGGGGAGTGGGCTCCAGCCACTTGCCCCCAGCCCTGGAGCAAGCTCTGCTCTGCAAACCTGGGAGGGCCCATTTCAGCGTGGGACAGGGACACTTTCCCTCCCCACTCCCCCACGCGCTGCAGGGCTGAGCCGCTGCCCAGCTGGGGGCAGAGAGACAATGCCAGGCGTGGGGAGCAACGCCTGGCTTTCATTTTTATGCACACACACACAAAGAAGTTTGCTTCTCTGGCAGCAATTGGCAGCTCCTCTGTTGGGTTGTAAATCTGGAAATAACAGCTGGAGGTTTTCTGCATTATCCTGCTCTAGGGATGAATTCTAAAACCCGCCTGCATTGGGTTCCGTTGGGTTGGGTCTATTGTTTTCCATGGCAAAGAGCGGTTCATGCCCAGCTCCCTTTGCCTCAAAGTGGCTCTTCCAGCATCTATCCCAAGTGCAGCTCCTGCTGTTCATTGGAGCTCTGGGCAGCTGATAGGGAAGGTTTGCTGGCTTCTTGCTAATGCAGCCTCTCTGCTGAGCTGCCTGCCATGCAGCTGAGCACCCACCGCTCCACTGGCATGCTGAGACCCTGTTTAGAGGAGTTGTGGACAGGCTGGCTCTGCCAGGGAGGAGGGAAGCAAGTGGACAGCAGGAGGGGCTTGGAGACACTCAGCTGTGGTGGTTGGTTTACAGGGGCCCCACCTTTCTGGTTTTCCTCTGGACACACCAGGAACTGTAGTTCCAGCTGTCCCCAGCAGGTTCATGGTGGAGGTGGCCCTGGGTGGCCAGTGCTGGTGGCAAAGGATGGTGATCCTTACCTGGGGATACACATCCCTGTCTTCAGCAAGTGGACCCTTGGTGAGGAGCCAACAGCTCAGCGCAGAGCCTTTAAAGAGTTAGAGCTGGCCTCTTGGCTTCCTATGCTCTTGCTTTGACCATACTTTGACATATTTTGACCTCAGGGCAGGGCAAGCTTGGAAGGCTGCTCCTGAAACTGGAAAGCTAAAAATCCCCCAGCAGTTGTAAAGCCAGCAAGGAGGATTCTGAATGTGCCACATCTCTGCTTTTTTGGCTTCTCCCCTGGCAAAGGACAGGCTGAATTAAGAAAGCAAATGGAGAGGAAACCAAGGAGAAATAAGAGCAGCACTGTGAGTCGAGGACGCTCTGGACTCAGTCCCGTCCTGGTTGCCCTGGAAATTGGATCGTTCCCACTTTGCTGGCAGCTCCCGGGAGGGCACAAGCATTTAGCACTGGTCAGAGGCAGGGGAAGTGGGGAAGGAAAAAATATAGGAAATATATCGGTATAGGTATCGGGTTTTTCTCCACCAAAAGGGAGACCCTAAGCTCTTTGCCCCATGCCTTTGCAGGGATGATATGAAGAACAAACCCCCACCAGCTCAGCAGAGACACAAAAGCAAGGCAAAAGCCAAAGGACTGTAGGCTCTCTTTGTAGGTCAGCGGCGCAGCACAAGCCTGCGCTGTGGCTCGTCTGCCAAGCCCGGGAGAGCCAGCCCCAGGGACACCAGGGCTGCTCCCTACAACGCCATCCCGAGCCGGCAGCACCCCAGGCACCCCCCCACTGTGCCCTGCCTGCCCTCGAGGCAGCCCCGTGTCCCATGCAGGGGTCTGATGCAATCGGTGGGATCTCCCTGACAATAGCTGTGTGGGTTGTTTCTTTTTAAAGCTGTGCACAACAGATTAAGCCAGCAGCCCCTGTTGTGATTGCTGGGTGTTGTGCACCATGCTGACGCTGGCTTCTGTGGGCCAAGCTCTGCCCACGGCCAAGCAGGAGCTTCGGAGGGGGGAAATTTGGTTCATCTGAAATGGGGCAGGAGGGTATTTGGACGCGGTGGATTCCTGTTGCATTCAAGTGTCTCCTTTCATTCAGAAGGGAATGAGCTGCGTTTGCTCTTTTAACATTTTCTCATCCATGTGTTGAAAACAGGTGAGCAGGTCTCAGATGGGCTGACAGAGACGGTCCTGCCCTGGGAATTTCATGCCAACTGGGAACTGGGAGCTGTGGGGAAGTCTGAAAAGCTGCAGCATCTCTCTCCTGGCTGTGTCCTGCCCCAGTGACAGCCCAGCAACCCACTGGCCTGGACTGGTGAAGAGGAAACCCGAACCAGCTATGTAGCACCCAACCGTCTTTCGGGAGGTGCTCAGGAACAGGCATGATGAGCAAAAGGACAATAGCAGGAAGGGCCAGGCTGAAGGCTCCTGCCTACGCAGACCAGTTTCCCTTGTCCCTTCCAGGTGACCTGGGACAGGTCCCCGTAGCAGAACAGTCACAGAGCAGATCTGCTCTCCCCAGAGCAGCCACAGTCCTTGCATCGTGTCCCATGTATCCCACAGCCCCTCTGAGTCAGCTCCTCACTCATGAGAAATGGCTCCCTACCTGCTCCCTATCGCTGCCCCAAAATGCCACCGCCTGCAGCAGCTGTGGGGCTGCGAACCTCAGCTCTCCAGAGCCCAATAAATTAAACCTTAGTCCGAAAGGGGCTTGGGCTGTCTTTTGCAAACAGAGGCAGCACAAAAGCTGCCTTTCTCCCTCTCATTTGACTTTGTTTTCTCTCCCTCCCCATCTGCTTTTAGCCAAATGGTTGAATAGCTTCAGTATATACTGCAGGAGGCTAAAGCCAAAGGCTGGAGCACCAGGGAAGGATGCAGAACAGCAGTACCCTGTGGCCGCTGCCTTCCGGTGGGGCTGGGAACTGTTTGCTACCATTGCTCTGTAACCCAGCCTTGATCACCTTGCTGAACCCTTGGAGAAACCAGCTCCGAAAGAAAATATTTGTGCTCTGGCTAGCACACATGTGCACATTTCCTGCTCTTGAAGTCCTTAATTAAGCTTGTTTTTTGTTTGTTTGGTTGGGTTTTTTTTTCTATTTATGCTGCCACAGTCTTGGAGGGGGAGTCTGTCATGTCCCCATGTGTTTTGCTGTTTTGGAAGCTGCAATGTGGAAATCTGCCTGTGATGGTTACACAGGGAATCTGCGTGTATTGACAGGGGAGTGGGAACCAGCAAGGGCCTTTGGCATTGCTCTGTACGTCAGTGCAGCAAGCATCAGGACAGCTCAGCGCATCACCCATTACAGAGTGACCTCAGCCTGGCTGTGGCCTCACGACAAGGAAGATTGGGTCTTTGTAGACCTTATTGAAAAGATGCAAGACCAGCACATTTAGTTCAGAGATACCACCAAACTTTTTCTAGCCAGTTTGGGAGCTTGAGTCCCTCCAAGGGACCACGTTATCTGCCTGTTTCATCATGCTTGGCCTCCATCGGCAGAGATGTATGACCACTTAGGGTGATGCTCGTGACTACGGACACCCAGCCCAGTGCAACAGGGACCTCCAGATCCAGCTGCACAGCTCTAGCTCAAAGAGCAGTTGGTCAGGGCAACGTTGCAGATGTTGACTCCAAAAGCATGGGCGTATGATCCTGCCTGCAAGTCAAACATCAGTCATGGTGCTCATCCAGCTCCCAGCTCTGCTACTGCCATGCCTGGGCTGGGAACAGGCAGGAGAGCGAAGGTGGAAGCCTAAGGCGGGTTGTTTTTTACAGCAAACATTTAAAAGCAGAATAAGACTAGAAAATCCCCATCTTTTGGTAATGAATCCCCTGTGTAACAGTCTTAACACCCAGACATGACACGCCTGTGGAATTCCTGAGATTGTTGCAAACTGAACCCTTCTTTCCCACCCTGAAATTTCACAGCTATTTACCTCTCCAAGCCATTGGGGATCACCGTTCGCAGGCACCAAGGGGGATCTCCCATCCCTTGTCTGCCTTCTGCAGCCTGCGGTGTTATTTTGGAAATTCTCTCATTTACTGGGTGGTTCAACTGAGTACAACTGCTCCTTTGGCTAAAATCATCCCCTGCCTGTCATCTGGTAATTAGAAAGTGCCGAAAAGCCAGTGGTGCTTAAGGCGGCTCTGGGATAACCAAGGCAGCTTTTTCTTTTGTGGATAAAGCACTGGGCTTTGGAGGCTGTAGACTTTTCCACTGAAATCAGATTTTGGTTTAAAGAGCGGGGGAAGGTAACACTGGGTGAAAAATGACACCCAGAAGCACAGCAGCACTACAAGAAGGGCAACACTGCAAACGCAACAAGGTGGGTAAGAAAAGCAAATGCCTTCTGTTGGAAACTCCATGGGGGGAGGAAAGCAAAGATAATTTTGAGGCAGGGGAAACAAAAGAACTTTTAAAGCCTGTCCCTCTGGGTTTGCCCAGTTCTTACTAGTGCCGCAGTTAGAGGCAGTTCATGACTCTCACAGTTCAGCTGGAGCTGGGCTGAGAACCTTGTGAAGAAACCAGAAGTGAACTCCTGCTGCTGGGAGGACATCTTCATGGATGGCAATGCACTGAGTTGCACCTCACCAGCTGCTCATCCTGCAGCTGGCAGGGCTGACACATCCCTCTTCCAGCAGGTCACTGGGATGTCCTGCAGAGCCAGGGCGTCTGTGGTACAGGAAAGCTCCTTTTCCAAGTGCCACCCTTTCCGGTTTGCATTGCAAACTGAGCATTTCCTAGTCTGAAAATGGCCTCACAGCCTCAGTGTCTGGCATATTGTTTCCTGTGGAAATTATCGTGACCATGTTATCTGTGCAGGCTTGTTGGGGTCTCTCTCTCCATGACGTGCAACCCAGAGGCCAATTTCAGGCCAACCTGATGAATGAAGATTTTGAAGATCTTGAAGTTGGGCAGTGGTGGAGCAAAGATACTCTGCTTAGGTACTGACTGTCTTATCCTTTTAGACGCTATGAAGGAGTTGGTTTTTCTCCCAAAGCTTTTCCATAAGCCTCTCAGACAGCCACCCTGCAGGTCTGCTGCCCTGTTCAGACTTGACCATCCTTCCTTAATTTCCGTAGCCCAGCTGTAATCAGCCCAAACCCAGCCCATACGTCCAAGCAAAGACTGTCACAGGGTGTCATTACTCAGCTCTGGCTGTGTGTTTGTGGGAGAGGTGGCCTTTTCGGAGGCACCCTGTGCTCCTCCTGCAGAGCCACTGCTTCAGGAGCACTGGTGCAGAGCCTCCTGCGCTCGCTGTCCTGGAGGCAGGACCAGCAGGTCATCTTCCCCAAACACCTTATCTTATCCTGAGGAAAGGAAAGCAGGCAGAAAGAGAGCGTTCTGCAGATTGTCTGGCCTGCTTGAAACACGCTGTTCCCCCGATAAGCCTGCAAGGTTGATGGGGGAGCACACGCGATGCTGTCCTGTGGGGCTTTTGGTGGAGAAAACAAGCAGCAGCTTGGGCGTCATCCTTCAGCCCTGCTCTAACAGAGTCGTCCCGGTTCTTTGATATTTTCATTAAATGTGCCTGGAGTGCACTTCCCTCCTCTCAGCTGGAGAAAAAACCCTAGCAGCTCCCTTCCCCCAGGGCCGGGGGAAAGGAAGAGGGATGTGATGGGAGGGTCTGAGCACTGGGGCCATTGAAGGAAGGCTGAAGCAGGGCTCACAGGAGCCCTCGGTGCTTTMCCAACTGCTCAATCCCATCAGCATCCTCAGGGTATGGCACCAGAGAGAGGTGGCCTATGCAGACTTGTCACCCTTCTGTCCCTTCTGCTCTGGGATACTGAGTGAGGAGCAGGACACCAAATGCCACGAGCCACCAGGTTTGAAAGCCCACAAACCCTGCACACGCACAGTCTCCATCGGAAAGCAAGCGGCAGGGACACCTCAGGGAAGCGGCTGTGGCCAGTCTCTGCCATGCTGCACACACAGGGAAGTTATAGGGGCTGTAAATGACACTAATGGCAGAGTAGAGCACAGGAGCCTAGCATAACGATTGCCTGCTGCGAGGGACAGTTAGAGGCATTTCTTAAAGCCCAGGGCAGGAAGCGGGAGGGGAAGAGCCCCCAGCCCGGACATCACTGCTCCGGTGGATGGAGACCAGCTCCAGGCAGGTTTTGTGAAGGCTTGCTCCTCTCCCTTCCGGGCAGCATGTATTCCCACCACACTCTGCAAGCAGCTCTGGATGACCACAGCTCACCACTGCAGCCAATTTCAACCCAAAGCTGCAACGTCCTTTTTGCAGCAGTCAAGAGCTTAAAGCAGCATCCAGCCCCTCCACCCACACTGAATGGCAGAGGGAAGGCCTGGGAGACTGCAGCCCTGCAGATGGGTGCTGAAACTTCAGGTATCTGCATGAACGTCCTGGCTGGCTGTGGGTGTGACTCTCCCTGTCTGGCTCAGAGATAAGCAGGCTTTAACCAAAACAGATGGTTCAGCAGAGCAGGGAGAGGGGAGCAGAGCATCTGGGGGAGCGTGGATAGCATAAGCTATCCATAGCATAAGCTGCAGTCCAGACATCAAGGACGAGCAGCCTGGTTTACAGCAAGACAGACTGGGAGTTATCCTCTGTGGGCACAACACTGCCAGTCCTGCCTGCCAGTTTGGCAGAGAGCAAGCGCCACAAGGACTGCTGGCTCTGAGGCCAGCTGTGCCACCCCGTGCCATCCAGCTCCACGCCAAACTGACAGCACACGTCCTCCCCCAGCCCACTGCCACCAAAGCTCAGCCACTGGGCAACCAGCTGCTGGTGGATGCACTGGCTGTGCCTGGGAGGAAGCTGAAAGCAATAAATAATAACTAACATTGGCAAACACCAGCTCAGACCAACAAGGCGGGGGCTAGGCAAAGGGATTCACTCGCAGACCCGGGACCCCAGAGGTGTCATGCCGTGCATCTGAGTGCACAGGCACAGAGCAGAAATAGGTTGCGGTTCTGGGCCTTGGCTCTGGAAACTTCCTGCCACTGGGAGATTTTAATGCAAGAAAATAACGCAGTGATGTTAGACTTCTATCCTTTAGCTTCCCTTAAATTAAAAAGTAATAAAAAGTGTCTGCAACATGTTCCTTGAAGTGTCTCCAGCCCCTGCAAGTGCATCTACAGCAGTTAATTGTGCTTCAGATCAATGGTAAAGAAGGACTTGGAAGTACTAAACCTCTCTAGGAAAGAATAAATTGCAACTATGTCAAAAGTAATCTCAATGTCCAAGTATGAAAACTCTCTTAAATATAGAGTAACCTTTTCCTTCAAACTTTAGTTGGTTTTCTTTTCTGTAGAACAACTCACATGTGACTGGTAGGCATGGGAGACATCCCCCAGATGAAACAAGAGACAGCAGACTGGGACAGACACATGCAATCTTTTCACTGGCCTGAAAACCTGAATTAAATGGATGGGAGCTGGGCAAATCAACAGTATAGCCCGTAACACTGGTCACTGGGCTGAGAAATAAGAGACCTTGGAGAGATTCCCACACCCCTCTCCTTCCTCCATCCCTTCTGCATTTCTCATCAGCACAGGCATTCTCCTACTGTGTCTGTGGGTGCATGCAGCCTCCGGGGATCCTGCCCAGCATCAGGGCCCCATGATGTATGAACTATTTAGTTGAAATTTTGTACATGGGCAGGCAAGGGGGCAAGAGGAACACTTGCTAGGGGAAGGGACTGATCCAGGTGTCCTCAGCTGGGCCCAGGATCCAGAATGATTCCTCACATTTATATGGTCATGCAGTGCCCTAAAAAGCACTGTACTAAACCTAGGCTGGGTCTGCGTTCCCTGCTCCTACTTGCAATTTGGTTGGCCTGTGAGCTCAATCATGTTGCTGGGGTCCAGGGACTTCTGTCTCGTGGCCCCATCTAGCTCAAAAGGACACTTGGTTATCCTTGACTTACAAGGGCTGCAAGAGTCCCTTCTTCCCAGCACTTGCATCCCAAATGGAAAGTTTGTCTGTTCTGTGATGGAAACACACCTGCCAAGTCACAGATTCCTTGAATCTAAGTGACACTCAAGCTCAGTTCTCCTGAGAAATGTCCCTCAGGCAGAGATTGCAGTCAACTTCTAAAGATAGGTGCAATTTCCTGGTCTTGCATGCAATGGGTAGGTTCCCATTCCTAAGAGCCATCTATTTTACAGAAAACCACTTAAAGCAGTACAAAGACACACAAGACACACAGACATGCACTGAAAGATAGAAGCAGCGCCTTGATTTACTGCAGGACTAGAAACAGCATATAACCTCCTCTTCTAGATTTCTCCACTTTTAAAGCCCAAGACGCAGCTGTCTCCTCCTGCCAGCCCTCTGCTTTCCGACATCTGGCAGGGCAGTAAAGGTCAAATGACAGAGCAAGTTGGGAGATATGCAAACAGTTAAGCCATCTTTTTGCTGAAGTCATGTTTGAGTTCCTGCAAAATAAATAAATAAATAAATGGGAAAAATAGCAAGGCACAGAGGAGCTAACATTATACAAAGATGCCCTCTGCCGGTCACAAGCCGAAGGAAAGCCATGCACCTGAGCTCTCTGCCAGTGATTTGCAACTTCCTCCCTCCCTCCTTTTACAGATGAACCCCTAAAAATATTCCCTATGGAGGGAAATGTGCTGTAATACTTAAATGTAGTGTTTTTTCCCATGACAGCTGAMGTGATCTAGCAGAAAACTACTAGCAAGGGCAGTCCAGCCACCCCTCTCCTTTGTTTTGGATCTTACGATCCTTGGGTAAGTCAAATAGCTGCAGTTAAAATCCAATAGGAAAACAAAAGCATTGAGGCAAATGTTCTGCCAGGTCGGCCAGCTGAACTGACTCCCTAGCTGCCTTGATGCAATATAAGGAAAGTGGTGAGAACACAGGGCCAGGGAAAAAAGGGACACATTATTTGAGACTGGCTTTGCTGCAATGGTTAACTTTTGCAGGCATTTGAGACATAGTCCGCAAGTCCCTGCAAGTTGAAAACGGCTCTTGCAGTCAATACTATGAGCTCAAAACTATTTGAGGCACTAATCAATTCAGAGCATGTTTCTCTCTCTGTTTTAAATAGCAATGTTATGTGATTAAAACTATGATTTTAAACAACTTCTAAGAAGTATTGAGAGCTTGCTTAAATGATACAAATTGCAGATTTTAAATCTGTTCTGTTAAGTCAGTCTATTAAAATAATGCAGATCTATTGCACACACACATTAGTATCAGCTCAACTCTTTCTTGTGGAAGTTTTAATTCCTGCTGGTGTAAATCCCTGATGTAATTTACTGACTGGGAATTAAATCAGCATGAACTGGTTTCAATGCATCTGTGCTGGCTATTTGTGATGATCAAACTAGACCAGTTTAAAACAATGTCATTGGATTAGAAAGCTCCACTGACAGAAACAAGCTCTTAAGAGATGCAATATAATAATCCTGGACACTAAAGAACAGTGCACAACAGTGAGTGGGCAGCCCTCTCCTCCCACTTCATTCTTTTCCACTGAAATTGAACCCTGTCTGCAAAAACATTTCACAGTCAGGAAAGAGTTTTGTACATGTCCTCATAGTGCTGGGACTCTAGGAAAATTGACAGGCTGCAACAATCAGGTTGTCTTTGGGATAGCTGTCCAGTTGGCCAGGGGCTGCGTGCACTGGGAGCTATTCTGAAACCCAACATTTTATGTCCATGAGGGTAGCATGGTGCTGCTCTTTTTCCATCCTCGAGTTTAGTGGAGGATTAACAGTGGTATCAACAGAATCAGATGTTGGAGGTCCTTGTGCTAACAACCAACTCCCTGCATTACRTACCCATAGGGGTCTTTCTGTCCCATCGCCCTCCCTGGTATTGTTGGGGGTCACCACTCTCTCTGGTCAGCTGGTGAATGTCTTTGGGATTTGTTTTCACGCATGATATGCTCTGGCAAACTCTCGGTTCACCTGGGAATGGCACAGAGGCTGTGTTCTACCTCTCCACTACAGCCGTGGCTGGGATCACATGGGCTTTGCAGAGTGGCTAAGGGGTCCCACACAGAAATGGTGCTGGCTGTATGTGGTCCAGCTGCTTCTTTGATATGAGGGGTTAGCTGAAGCTGGACCTGCAGGTCTTTCCTACTTTGTGCTTCCCAGGAAGCAGCCTTTTTTACTGGGAGAGCTGGAACAAGCTCACATCTCTCCAGCATTTCATACACCTGGTATATACCTAGCCTCCTCACACCAGGCAAGGCTACTGTGCGGACTTCTCCCCAAGGTAGGAAGCGTTCTTTCCAGTCTTCTTTAGGGTTTCCAATAGGGTGTCAACGTTGTGCTCCGAGTCGATGCATACCTTCTTGTTGGGCAGGTCAATATCAAACTGGACACCTACGAGGAAAGGAAAAAATTTTGCACAGCTACAAGCAGCCAAATGGTGTGAGCACGGGGAAAGCTCACCTTCACACATTTGTGCTCCCAAAGCCATCAGTCAATTGTACGTGTGCCTCCTGCCAGCAAACCCTGATACCACCACCAGCCACCAAACCAAACTGATGTCCTGCCAGCAATGGTAAGAAGGAAGCCAGACCTCCTATAGATCTGCACTGGGCACCACAGTTTCTCAACTGCTTTAATCTGCTCACCCCACCTTGGATCAACACAATCACTCACGCAATAACCAGAACAAGCTGAGTTTAAATCACCCACTATAATCTCCATGCAGCTCAGCCTGTGCTGTGGTTTAGCATGGACAGGCACTAACGAGGGAGTTAGTGTAGGGGTTAGGACAGGGTCAGGACAGGTTTCCTCAGTGGTGGTACCAGCTAACAGCTGTAAGTAGGAGGGAGGGAAAAGACACTTTCCCATGTGGATTTCCCAGAGGCTAATAAGGGCGAGCCACTCTCAGCCCAGTGAAAGGAACTGGACATGAACTCTCTATCCAGCCACATATTTTCTCAAAACTTGTAGGTATGTACCAGCTTTGAGAGCTCTGCCACGTCATCACGAGGCTGATATTGGCCAGCACGTTGAAGAGTGGTGGAGGTGCTGACAACCACACACAGAGGAAGTGGGATCACCACAGCCTGGTAACAGGGTCTGGAAGAAGTTGCAAGGCCTTCGCCTTGGTGACTGAAAGCTGTTCTCACTCGGTGAGGACAGGGGAGCAGGATGACAGGTCCTCACAACTGCTGAGTGTGGGCCAGATCCTTCTCTCTTGGTAATCCCAGCACAAAGGAGGCACAGGTTATAATTTTCCAGGTGGTATTAAAAACAGGCTGTGCAGGCAACCACCAAATGCTCTGCTCAGCAGCTCTTCTCTGTGACTGCTGATGACACATCTAGGGAAGCACCACAGATACCCCAGGCCTCCTTGGGAACAACGCCTGGCAGGACATCCACCTCCCCTCCTTCTGGCAGCCTAAGAAGGGGTCTACCAGTGAGGTTCCCAGGGGGTTCAGGATGTGGCCCTGGTGATTCAGAGCCACCTGCCACCACGGCAGCTTCTCCCTCCCTTGACATTTCTCCAAGGGTCACACAAGTCCTGCGAACAATCAGCAACTTGTTACTGACTAAGCAGCAGGCTCAGAGCAGAGGAGGGAGCAGAGGTTTCCAATCAGCCACTTTCAGCTTTTACCCACAGCACTACCCTTGCAAGATGGAGGATCCCAGGGCACTGACATCCTGCCCTGGAGCTGGCGTCGCTCCGGCAAGCTGGCTGTCACACGCCCAGCACTGACTCACCTCCCAGCCTGTGCAGGACACGGGTGACTGCATTGGAGCAGCCTTCACAGGTCATGTCCACAAAGAACTCGTGTTTCTGAAAAGAGGCAGACAGAGGGTCAGGGAGGATGCAGCTGGCAGCACACCATGAGCACTTGTCCTCCACGCTTGCCTTTTTCCTTGGGGAGATGGAAACAAATCCTCCCCAACCAAAAGGTCCACACATGCCACTAAGGGATCCTCAGCAAAACCAAGAGCTCTCAGTACTCCTCCCTACGGTGTCCTCGTGCTGTCCCTCACAGCATAACCCTAGGGGCCTTTGGAGACTGTCTGGCCCCTTCTCAGAGCAGGGCCACCTCCAGGGTCAGTGCAGGTTGCCATCTCTGTGGGCTTCTGCTGGACTCACTCGCCCTGGCGAGCCCAGGAGAAGCAAGCCTCCTGCCTCCAGCTACCCACTGTCCTGACTCAGTCTGCAAAGTTTGCGGTGCTTGCCCATCCTATTCTTCTTCTGTCTACAAGGCCATAAAAATATTAACAAAACTGAAATTTAAGGAACATCAGTGCTGTTTTTTCATCCCTTCACACCACCAGGGCCCCAGTGTTATCTTCATTACTTGTGAGAGATACTGGGTCAACATAAACATGCTTGCCTGTATCACTAATCATCGCGTTCAACCTTTGGCACCAGATGGATCCTAATTTCCTTTTCTTGAACATGCTTTTTACTTTCCTTAAAAAAGAAAAGTAAAGTGGTTTTTTATTTGTTACCCGCAACCCATATTTCTTTCTATTCAAAACCACTCTTTGCCCCCCGCCACTGAGCGGCTAAAACCCTCACGGGCACAATTCACCCGGGAAAGGAGTTCGGGAATGGCCGTTCCCATTAGGATTTTCCAGAGCAATTTCTTGATTTTTATTTTACGAACGCCCTGCGTGCTCTGGGGGCCGGCGTGCGGGAGGAGGGAGAGGGACGGGGCAGGAGGGGTCCCAGCGCAGGCCCCCCCCCCGGGGCCGTCCTGTGCGCCCAAGCCCCGGTGGCTGGGGGAGCCCCGCCGGCCCCTCCCGGTGCCCGGGGCCACGCAGCGCCCTCCCTGCCCCGCCGTCTCCGCTGGCGCTGGGCCCAGCCCCCACCACGGCCCCCGGCCCCACACAGGCACCCCCGGCCCCACACGGCCCCCGGCCTGCCCCGATGCCCGACCCAGCGGGCCCGGGCCCGGGCCCGGCACCCACCGGCATGGCGGACCGCGGCGGCGGCGGCTCCCGGCTCTCGGCGCGGCGCGGAGGAAGGGGCGGGCCGCGCCCGGCTCCTCCGGGCCGAGGCCGGGCCCTGAGCGCCCGCCCCGCAGAGCGCTCTCGGGGCCGCAGAGGGTCCGGCCGCCCCGCGCAGCCCCCGGCCGGGGCAGCCCCACACCGGCCCCGGCCCCCCGGGGAGCCCGGCTTGCCCCTTCCCTTACACAAGGGCAGCGGCGGAGCAGGCGCCGCCCGGCCTCCCCGAGCAGGGAGGGCCCCGGCCCCTCTCGGTAACCTCGCACGGGCAGAACCATTCCGGCCGCCTGCACCTCTAACCCCCTAGCTCCACCGAAGACGGCATGTCAGGAGGTTTTGCAAAGTCACCCGTGGGGCAGGAACCGGGATCAGCTGCAGAGAAGCCCAGGGAGGGCACCGAGGTCGGAGACAGCTGCACAGAGAAGGTTTCAGCACACCAGGAGCTGGGGAGCTGGTGGCGTTCRTTTGCACTGGCATGAACTGGCTTAGGCTGTGGGATGCAGGCATTCAGACACTCTTTGGCCTGTTCTTCACACTGACCAAATTGCTTTTAGTAGCCTTTTGGGGCTTTAATTCTTAGGAATATTTGTTGCTGAAACAGAGCCCCACTTCTCCCGGTTATGTTTCTTTCCCATTTTTCTGATACTCAAGCGCTGCCACTGCTTGTGAGGAGATGCACTGGGGCTGTGGCTGGACCGATGCTGTCTGGGTTAGGATGAAGCTCCAGGTGGGAGTAAGGCTGAGGCCATCGGAAGGCATGAGATGCCAGAAAGGGTTAAGGAGAAAGCAGAGGAGAAAGTTTGTACTCGGTGTGGATCCCTAACAGCTGCCTGCACCCTGCCTGGTGCTCTGCCTGCCTGCGTTACAGGCTAAGGATCGGCACAGAGACAAAGTGGCTGCGGGAGGGAGGTGGGAAGAGTCATAAAGATGGGGCAGGAGGCATGAGGGTTGGCTGGGCTGCTTCAGAAAGCTTGTTCCTCTCTCTCTTTTGAGGTTTTGAGATTTACTGGCTTAGGAGAGCTCTGGTAAACTGGGTTATTGAATGAGGGAGGTTTGGGGGGGTCTCTACTTCAGAGTAGGTTGAGAGAAAGGATGCTGGTCTCTGAAGGTGTTTGTGTGTCTGCTTTGGGGTGGTTTGTTGGTTTTTTTCCCTGGCTGTTTGGCCCATTGAAGGAGAATGGGCTCCTTTCTTAAAAACTCTAGTCAAGGTGGAGGTGGCTGTGGTGGGGACTGGGAGCAGCTCAGGTGCTTTGGCAGGCTGTGGGTAACCAGGAAAGCAGACAGTGCAGGATGTCAGGGCTGAGAAGAGCTAGCAGAGCTGCGTGGGGGGTGATATTTCCTGACCACGTGCTGGGCTTCAGTATCTTCCTTTTAAGAAGCCTAGCCTGTAGCAGAAAAAATAACCGAGGTGTTTCTGGTTATTTGCCTCCACTCCACTGGAGCTGCACCCTGGGATGTCGGCTGGCCTTGGCTAACCCTTCCCCTCGCACTGAGTTGATGCTGAACAGGCTGAGCCCCTGCCAGGAAGACTGAGCCCAAGATGATGTGAAAGCCTTTCCTAGCGAGCTTCTGTTCCACGGGGGGAGTGAGGGCATTCGTTTTAGTGTGCATAGGACCCTCTTCTTGCACTGACCTTTTTATAAAAGAGGAATTACCTGTCCCTCTATTGCTCYGGGGAGAGATGCCTGGGGTCTCCCTGGCAGAGTTTATTTTGGACGGCTGTTGTGCTGGGTCACTGGTCTCATGTTAAATTTTGCAAAAGTCTGCACTACTGATTTATGAACTGGCAGATTGCAATGTGGCTTAGTCTATAAATAGCTGGGGTGTGKGGGGGGAAGGATATTAATGTGGAGCATGGCCCCGTGCCAGTCCACTGACTGTATCTCTAGCTGCAAGGCATAGCAGGGAGGGTTTTAGGCAGTGTTTAGGGATATGGTGGCAGGGAGGAAGTCACTTTTATAGGGTGAAAGACATCTCTGACTGCTTCATGTCATACATTTGGGATGGGATGTGACACAAACAAATGGAAAGCTATGGTCTTCTGGGAGCTGGCTGGCTCAGGCCGACTGTCTGCTTCCTTTCCCTCCTGCTCTCTCCGGGCTCCCTGGACCAGCATCTGCTGGTGAGGAAGGATGTGTGAACACCGAGGCCTTTCTCCTCCTTTGCAGGACTACTTGGGCCTCTCAGGGTGGGTTAGAAAACTTCCCTGCTTGGCTTGTCTTTCCTCTGGGGCAGATGATCCCTCTGTCTGCTTTGCTCAGAAGTTGTGAAGGAAAAGCAGCTGGATGAGTCTCCCAGCTCTGCCTGGTGTCTCCCGGGGACGGGCAGGGGAAGCCAACCCGTGTTTCTCTAGCCTGGAGATGGTGACCACCGCCTTCCGCCTCGTGTGAGCAGCTGGGCCCATTCCTGGTGGGGGTGGCCTCGGCTGCAGCCCTGCACAGGGGCCCTTTAGCATGAAAAGCTCCCATTATCCACCCCCACTAGTGGTTTCTCTCAGGTGAGTGGGTCAGTTGTGCCGGGACCGTGGGTGAGCACCTGTGGTGCAGACGAGGCAGTGGCAGCCAGAGGAGGCGCAGCCATCAAGGGGGGAGGCCACGGCCCCACTGTTAGGGGTCTGCGGCCCTTCCCCGTGGGGGGCCGGGGATTGGGTGCCCCCGTGCTGGGATAGGCAGCAGCAAGGCCCAGCAGGGCCCGCCAGCGCCAGCCCCCACCGCCGCCGCCATGTTGGGCGCCGTCCCCCTCCCTCCAGCAGGGGGTGGTGCTGGGCGTGGAACACCGCCCCTCGTGGCGGGCTGCCTGTCCCTTTAAGAACGCCAGAGGTGGCCTGTCCGTCAGGGCCCGCCGCGCTCTCCCATTGGCCGCTGCGCTCTGTGCCGCACAGAGGGGGCCGCCCCGATCTATAACGGGGTTTACCAGCACCTTCTCAAGGGCGCTGCTGTGCGGCTCAACCATACTACGGCGTCAGGCCTGCCCCGCCCTTCTCGCCTGGTAGCGCGGGTAGCGTCGTCCTACTGGCTAAAAGGGAACTCTATCAGSTCTCGTCCCACCCCGACAGCGGGAGCGCTACCGCCCATTGGTTCTGCTAGGTGTCGGTCACTCTCAGTGCCCCCCGGAGCCAGGCCGCATGGTTGGTAGACTGAGCCGCCTCTCAGCTATCCGCCCGCCTCTTTTCCCACTGTGGGCCAACTAGCATCCGAGTGAAGGTGATCGCCGTTCTCTGATTGGCTGAGCCGCCTCCCGTTGGGGTAGGCTGCGCGCCGGATATATCTAGCCGGCGGCAGAGCACGCCGTTGCGTGAGGTGCTACTCGTCCGCCGGGCAGGCTTGTGGTGAAGCGACGCCTCCCGCTCCCGTCCCGTCCCGCCCGCAGGTGAGGGGGAGGGCCCGCGGGAGCCACCGGCGGGGTCATGTCCTCCCGGGGACGTCTGCAGGCCGCACGCACCGGGCCTGGCCTGAGGCGTGTCCCCCCCCCCCCACCCCGCGGTAGGCCGCGGTCTGTTGGGGGAGGGGGGCTGCCGGTGCGCCCGCGCGTTCCCGGCGCCGAGGCGGCTCCCGCTGTCCCGGCCCCGCGCGCGAGGCCCGCCCGGTCCCGGCGGCGCTTTGTGGCGAGCGCCCTCCCGTCCGAGCGCGTGAACGGGCTTTCGCAGCCCCCTGTGGGGCTCCGGAGCGGGGCCCTCCGGCGGGAGGAACCTCCTGGTCCCGCGGCGCCCTCAGAGGCTTCCGAAGCGGGAGCGGGGTACAATGGTGCGCTGCTCGGCGAGCAGTTACTTAGAAGGGAGCATTATTTGCGGGGGGGGGGGGAGGTGGGGGGGATCGGCTGTTCACGGGCCTTCATTGTGCCGGTCGAGATGTGGAGCTGCGAGCTTTGTTCTCGGCTTTTACAGACTCCGTTTTTTCATCCGCTGTTTTTTTTTTTTTTTTTTGAACGTGGTGGGGGTTAGGTATGAGACGACCCCAAGCCTGGCGTGTAGCTGAGATAGCCCCTTTCAATAGTCAGTTGTAGCTGTAGATTGAGGGAGTAATACCGGGCGCTGACATAGCGAGGTCGTCCGTACCTGTGTATGGGATCGTTGCTCTAACTTTATAGATGCAGGGAGTCATAATTCGAGCAGAAGGAGAGCATGTATCTTACCCTGATTTACCGCATGACCTTGGCTGGATCCGAGATTAAACCAAGATTTAAATGCAAAGTAGTGCTCGTGTGAAGACTTTCCGGCCTCTTGTAAGGCCCTAGATATACTTGCTGGAGGAGACCAGAGAAAAGGCTTCCATACATCTTTCAGGTACATTTTAGTCATGRTCTGGATGATCTAATGTGTTAGTAATTCTTAACGGGCTTACCTGGTGACCTTTTATGTTAAGGGTTGCAAGGATATAGCAAGCATTCTTTACAAAGAAAATGGTATTTTTTGTTTTCACAGTTGGTTGAAAGCAGCATTTGCAGCAAGCCGCCATGTTTCCAGTGTATGCTATTTTTGTCTAGTCTGTGCTCTCACAGCCAGGAGTGACAGCTTTAGGAAATGTGGGCACTGCTATCAAGCTCTGAAAGCTAATGCTTCCAGGTGCCATAAAACGTGGTGTGTGTTGGACTGTTTTTAGCTAAGACAACTTTTTAGATTGGTGTTGTGAAGAGAAGGGAATGCAGAAGTTGACAGGCAAAAACTGCATTTCAAATCTTTTCTGAAATCTTCCCTTTGACCAAGTTTTCACTTTTCTTATTCCTTCTCTGTAAAGAATAAGCCTAGTGATTTTGTTAAAAAGATAGTTCTGTGATACTTCCATGATACTGGTGGTAGGATGTTCACATTCTGTGAACTGAACTCACCTTTTCCTGGGGTGTTTCAGTCAGTATACTTAATGTTGTGAAGTTGTGAGTCTAGCTTTAAAAAAAAAAAAAAAAAAAAAAAAAAGCTTAGTGGATGGAACATGTAGCTAAATTGAAAGCTAGCTGTAAGTATTTATGTGCTTAAGGTCTTCTATCCTAATAGTCACAGAGCATCTTTATGATGAAGATCTCCAACTTTTTTGATGCTATCAAAACTGTTCTAGGGACTAGTTTGCCTGAAAGGCAGTGTTAAAACATGCTAGAAAATGTAATTGTACAAAATCTGTTAGAGAAAGAATCAAATCAACATTGGAACCTTTGCAAATGTGTATCTTATTTTTAAGTGTAAATCTTCTTTTAAAATCTTTTAAAAAGAATCTTGTATACATCAAATGCTAAATAGTGATCTCCAGTTCTTGACTTGTGTGAATTAGGCAACTACTTCTTTTTTTTTTCTTGCTAAGTTGTATTCTTTTAAGTGTGAACTACTTAACTTTAATTATGTTTTCTAGCCTTCAACTTAAGGTAGAAGACCTGGTGGATAAGATTTCCTTTGTGTATGTGGGTCAAGTGTAAACATCAGGATCTTCTGTAGGGATTCTTTGCATTTRCAGTCTTAAGAAGCAACAAAAACATACAAGACTTGTTTGTACTGTAATTATAAGACCACTGCTCTACTGTTCATTTTGCTGCTGGCACAATAGCATCAATAGAGTTCAACACAACTGATGATACTCTAAGTTTGAACATCTTAATTTTAAACRTGAAATCTTTATGCACCTGATGAAACAGCAAGCTCTTTGTTGCTTCAGAAAGCTAGTGTTTTCTTTTTCGCCTTGCAAATTATAAGGCAAACATATACAGAGGAACACTTTTTAATGACAGTAAAATAAAGCAAAGATGGTGTTACTAAAAGTACGTATTGATATTTCTGTTTGTAACAGTAGTACCTGTTGAGAGAGCACTCATAAGGTTAGCATAAATGGCTTGTTTGATGAGTTAGAAAACACTTGAATTGATTATTCTAGTTTTTAATATTAGAACCTGGGCCTTTTTGTCCGACTAAGTAACACGATGAATGAAGAATCAAAGAGGAAATCAAAGTAGAGCAGGGCTCTGGCAGGGTGGTGCTAGTTATGCTGGCTGTAGTCTGCTATGCTTGAAACAAACCAAAGGTGAAAGTGATAGTTTTGTCTAGAAGACTGGATACTTTTTTACAAGTGCCTATGTAAAATCTCCAGAGTTGAAGTAATTATTAACTTCTTGCTGAAACTGCTAATAGACTTGATAAGCTTAAGCTACCTCATTGAGTAATTAAAAAANAAAAAAAAAAAAAAAAAAAAAAAAAATTAAAAAGTCTGATCTTCAACTACTCTAAAAGAACGCCTAAAACTTTGCAGGCAGTGAATATTATACTGGTCTGAAGTCCTAGTTTTGCTATATTAAGTCTGGACCTCTTCCAGAAAGACATAGCTGGTGGAGCACTGCTTTCAGAGCTAGAAGATTGTGAGCTGTCAGTTATGTACAAATAATCTGTTATGAACCTGTTTCCTTGCTGAGGCAAATGTAAAATACTGCATTCTGAAATGCTGGTGGCCATCTTCCATTTTCTTCTGCATTGCCCTGTACTGTTTTCTTGTTTCACTTATGACTGCTACTAGGCTGACTTTCTGTTTTGTTAAGTGTCTAACAATGTAACAATGCCATGATGGATCAGTCTTAAGTGCTAGGATCCAGTCTATATATGAAGGCTAAGAGTCCTCTGTGGCTAAAATGGGTAGAGGTGAGAGAGTTGACTCTCTTTACAGGTATCTGTTGCTTGACATGCAGAAGATATTTTGTTAAATCTTAATCCTGGTGATTTTAATCCAAATGGGAGTGAGCTTGAATTTCACTGTAATGTCTGTGTAGCTAGGTGTTCTAATCTGCCTCTTCTGACTGCTTATGAGTAACTTTTGCTTTTTACTTTTAAGAAGCTGCAGTGGAGCCAAATGGAAAAATTGCAGACCTAAGAGAAGAAGACTGGAYCTGCTGCCAACTTCATCGAGTTGTTGGAGCAGCTCTTGGATGTCAAAACAAAACCTGTTCTAATGGCAAAATCATAGGGTCTAAGTAGCTACTTTATCATGAAGCAGTCTGGAGAGCAGTATAGGCATAAAGCTGACTGTTATTTTTCATTTAAAAAATGAGTAAACAAAGTGTTCAGATGAGCACTATCCTACTACCCTTTAGGATGAAATTTGCGTGGTTAAAAACGTAATCTTACAGAAAAACAGTGCTTCTAATTGTAGGGTAAATGAGGTTGGAATAGGTCCGGTTAGAAATGACAGTCCTTCACCCAGGTGTAGGAGAAAGCCTCTTTAGGAGAATCTGATTTAGGATTATTAAAAAAAGTGTAGGAATATTTCTGTGAATTCTCAAGGCTTTGAGTTTTGAGAGAGCTCAGATTTTTTCAAGAGGAGTTCACTTTGTGCTTCTGTCAAATCGCAAGAGCCAGTTTTTTTTTCTGTAATGCTAGATGCAACATAGCTATCTTTTTGTGATGATATGAAGTGTTACTAGTTAGGCTCAGGGCAGATCATATTAGCTTAATGTTACAGCAGGTCCCTCTACAGCAGCCTCGCTTAACTTTTTTTCAGTGGCAAGATTATTTCCATCCTTTCTCTATCAAACTGAAGCAGGGTATGAGCAGCTCCCAGAACTGTTCTAGTATAAAAAGGTGAGGGGATGAGGCATGTTCCACTCATTTTGGAGCTGTTTACCTAACATACCTGGTTACAGCTTCTCAGCAATTGAGAATACTCAGCAACTCCAGAATACTTCTGGAAGTGCACAAAGGAACTCAAAACGAATTAGTGCATGTACAGACTATTGTGACTGTCTTGTGGGCAGCTGTTGTTGGAGGATGATCAAATTGTCTATATGTGCTTTAAAAATAAAAATATTGACTGACCTGTATGGCGAGTCCTATGGCAGGTGAAGTTGTCTCATGAAAAATCCCCAAATAGTGGTTGAGCTTCAGGTTGTACTTCTGAGACTGTGTGCAGGTCTGTTTTTAATGGCAGAGTCCTGCCACAGGAGGAATTTAACAAAGTCGCTATCAATCCAGGGCTTTCTTCTTGCCTTTTGGGCATCTAGAAGKATCAGAGATTAAGATGTCTAATTTGGTGCTTCGGTATTTTTTTGTTGTTGTTTTTAGGCAATAAAGCTTAGGTGACAGGAACTTAAATTTGTGTGTTTAGTTCTAGAGCTTCTACCTTGCCTGCTCTGTATCTCCTTTGTGTAACGAGTAGGAAACTTCTGGTGACTTGTTTAGAGATGCAAAGCCATATTGAGACATCTGAGAACAGAAGACAAACATTTCACTTCCCCTATCATAAATCTATAGTGTACATTATTAAAACAAAAGTAAGTAATAAACTGCATGTGAAACTCGGTGTGCTGATCTGTTTGTAACATAAGAAATAACGTAGATATATCTTCTAAGTTTGAGAATTTTTCTCCTGTGACACAGTAGAGCAGAACTTTCCAAAAAGTAATGCTAAATACCTTAGCTGCAGTCTAAAGGTGACCGCCAGATATTTGGCTACTGAAAGGTGACCCTTGCTGGGTCATGGGCGTAGGGCAGCTGTTACAAATATTAACTTACAATAAAACCTGTTTCTTGCTGCTAATTCTAAGCAAGGACTCAAATGCTTATGCTGCTTCTGCAGAAATGCTATTCTCCCTCTCTTTGTATTGCTAGTTTTTGTGTTGCTGAATAGAAGTGATGATTGTGTGATACAAAGTAGAAAATTGGAAGCCAGTTGAGACAGCTTTAAAATGGAAGAAAGAAAAAAACCAAAAAAACCCCAAACCCACACCAAAATAGGCCTGGCACCCAGGGAAGGCAAAGTGTTTTGAGGGGAGAATCCAAGAAAAACAACTTGGTGAGAAACTCTTGTGATATCACTTACCTTTAATACCAAATTTTTAAGATTTTTTTTTTTCTCCCCTTTTAAACAGGACCTAATTTGCTGTTTGTATTTGGACAGTAGGTGGACCTTTATGCTCCTAAGTACAGGAATAGTATCTAGTATCTTTTTGCTTCCCCAGATGAACATTCCTTGCTGTACAGGTATAGATGCTGGTCTCAACTAGCTTAACTTATGCTTTAGGTAGTCRTCTTTGTATTTTGTTTCTCCGCTTTTAAGCTTAATGCTTGAGAAATTATATTTCTCTGAAGTGGTCACTGTTCTTTTAGATTCTGAATAATAACAGTAGAAATCTTCAGTTCGTCTCTCTTGCTTGGCAGAGCTGAACAATACAAGAAACACTGAATTTTGCCTACGAACTGGCAGACTCCATCATATCCATCAACTTGTGGATCACACTTGGGTTTGTTAGCAAAAACACAGGCTGACTTCTAGAATGACAGCTCTTCTGTAGCAATTCGTGGTTTGTTTATTTGTATTCTTACAGTGTTTAAAGGGCTGTGCGGTGCTGCTGAGTAAGGCTTCCCATCTGCCACTGGCAAGCAGAAGGATTTTTCAGTACTAGCATGGGCAGCGTTGAATGTAATTCTGAATTATTTTTTAATCTTGTAATGAAAATGTTTTTCTTGCACTTAAATTTGGACTAATCACTTGGATACTTTGATTAGAAAATAGTTAAGCTTCTAATTTGGTTTTTCTTATCCATATGTTGGTGTAATGTCTAGCTTTTCTGTAGTGTCCCTCATCAATCTGTCTCAAAGAGCTTCAGAAGGGGGTTCAGGTATTGCTCTGCCTTTCTGCAGCATCAGGATAATTAAGCACAGAGAAAGCTGTTTGCCCAAGGATGCAGCATTCCAGTTGCTGCATGATTACTTTTTTAGGACCCAGCTCCTTGTAACACCTCAAGTACCCTATGAAGTTAGGCACTGCCTGTCGTCTTAAGTTTGAGGATYCAGATCCATGTTTTACTAAGTGTTGGTTTTAAAGATTATTAATAAAGGCTCCTCTGTCTGCATGATATGTCTAGCACTTCACACTGCTCTGATCTCGGTTGGGGAGTGCCTGCTTCTGGAAGTTCCTGGTGAATATGTGTATCTTATGGACCATCTTAATGTTTCCAGAAGATACTAGTAAGAGTTGAATGCTGGTAACCTTACAACTTGTTCCAATTTGATCTTCAAATATTCATTATTCATTGGATAAGTTATCCCATTACTTAGCTTTCAGGCTCTGGCTTCCAAGTGTTTTGCCTCCTGTCAAATAGTGCTACCTTTAAGATAACTACTTTCAAACAGAATACTTTCCCTCCGAATCTGTCAAAGTGCAGGAAGGTTGAACTGGTTGCAGGCAGGCAATTGTCTGTAATGGCTTCTGTATAAAATACAGGCTGTGTTGCTATGACACTGTTCGCTGTGACATTGTCTACTTCTGCGTCCAGTGGGAGGCAAGTAATGAAACCCATTTTTTAAAGGAAATTAGTGTTTTGAGAATTAGGTTGCCCACCTATTTGAGGTGCTTTTTCAGGACTTCATAGTTTAGGCTTGGGGTCAATAACTGGGTGGGGTTTTCTGTGTGTTTTTTTTTTTGTTTTGTTTTGTTCCCCTCAGATAGTTAAGGCTGTATTAAAATAGGAAGGGTATCTCACTTCTCAGTGTATCTGGTATCTTGTAGTGTTTTAAATATGCATTTCCTTGAAAAGGTTTACATTACTCTTCCTACCTGAGAGCAAGCTGGTGTAACAATATAAATTCCCAGTTGAGGTGGGCACTGGAATTTGCCTAGTGATGCAAGTTTAGGTTGTTTGTGTTTCATTGTTCACTCTGTAATGTTTTGTATCATAGTTCACACAGGTACCAGCTTCTCTTTTTTTGCTTAGTCAGCAGCACTGGCAGATACTAGTCATGTAAAATGTGTGGAGAGTTGGAATTAACTGGAATTGTTTTGCTTTCGTTGTTTAACTTTTAATCTATATCATGCCTGTTGGAGGCATATTAGGAGTTTTCTTCATGATTTTTTTTTTGTACTGGCTATTTTTTTTTTCTTGTCCAAAGTAGCAGTAGTGCTGCTTCTAGTGCTGGTTACTCCATATAGATAAATGGTTTGTGGCTTTGAACATGCTCACCTGTTGCTAAGCAACTTGGAGAAATCCGAAATGACACTTAATTACACAATCCTATTAACTATTGACCAGACCTTTAATGCCCAGCAAAATTGCTGTTTGCCAGCTTTGTAGTTTGATGGGCTTAGATATGGACRCCTCCTTTCCATGTGAGCTTCTCTGGGTGTTTCTTAAGTTTTGAAAAAGCCTTTTTATGTTAAGGAATTAATTGATATCAAAGTCAGGGAGTAGAGCTGTGTGACATTCTGGTTTAGAGGGGAAAAATATCTTCATCTGGGTAATACATCAATCATACTGTCAGAGTTGCTTTTGTATACTTGGAGGTAAAGTTGYAGCAATAAAAGATCTGAATTATATTTCACAGAAGCTGATTAGTTGTTGGAAACAGTGTAACAGCTCTGTGAGAATATCTTGGTCGGTTAAACCTGTAATTAAAAGGATGGGGGGGTGACGTGACTGTTTTGGTACTCTCTAAACTCTACCAATTTGTAGAAATGGGCAGGAATGTAGTATCAAATGAGTCGCCTTATAGCACATGAATAGCCAAAAGAGAAAGTGTGAACTGCTATAGGGTTGTTCCCTGTATCTGCTATGTAACATTCCAATCAAACAGAACTATAATGCATTGTAGTAACTTTGGATTTTTTTGAGACTGTTTCTTGTATTGAAATGCAAGTCAAAAATATGGACATGAAGATGGCATAGAACAAAGGCATAAGGATAATGTTAAAAACAAACCGTGGCCTGTTTGGAGTATGCTTCAACATAAATTTTGACTTGTCTTTCTGTTAGTACTGACATTTTTCTTGACAGAAGATGTTTAAAGTTGCCACACACTTTAGGAAGTGAAATTTGGGATTTTCTGACCCGCAAGTTTTATTTCAATGGAGTCTGGTCCTCAGGCTTGTTACATTAGGCTAAGTGGGTTCTGCAGTCACTGGTTGTCCTGAGAGCCTGAACATTGTATGATGTACGTTAGAGATTTTTGTTATGTGTAGGAAGTCTAGTAGAAACAAGATTCAGACTAAACTCCTTGTCTGATTTTAAAAAAAAAAAAAAAAATTGAGTTGAGACAGCAATGGTTAGTTCACCTTCACTGTGTAGCAATTTGGTGAGAAAATACTAACCAATGCTAGCTGTTATGTGTACTTTAAGTCTACTATTTTTCTGAATACTAATATGCTAATAGGTTTTGTGGACCTAAATCTAAATTTGCTAATACAGAATTTATATAAATGGCTCTCATTTACATAACTGTACTTTAGAAATTCAGTGCCTAGCATTGATTTTCTGCCAAGTAGGAGCATTGTAACAGATGGCGGAATTTTCCACCAGCCAGGTGATAACCGCTGTAAAGGAGGTATTTGTCTTCCCGTAAGTCTCTTGGCTTAAGGAAAGGTCTCAGTTATGTTGCAGAATTGTTCTAGTATATTTGTTATAATTTGAATTATTCAATTTGTTTTACGTATATGGGGTAATATGAATGCATGCTTATGAATGAATCTTAAATCATCTGATTTTCAGCTTTTCCTGTCAATTTTCACCCTTTCATCATTATCTCAATTGACAAGAAAATGTGTGGATAAGCTTCTATGAGGAGTAACATAGTGATGGTTCAAGCATTTGGTACTGCTATGCTCTGTGCAGTAGAAATGCAGTATAAAATATTTGCAGTTATTCTGAGGTCAAGGAATAGTGGAGTAATGAATTGCTCATGAGTGGTAGGGAGCAAATAATCTCTCTGGAGATGCTTGGCTTCTATCATTCAGGTTGTGCTGGCTGGAGAACAAGAACAGATGGCAACTGGCAGTGTAGCAGCAGGTGCAGCAGGAGTAAAAACAGATTGTTGTCGTCCTCTGATTAGGTCATGTAAAGGTTTTTCCCATTTCTTTTCAGATCGGCTTAATGAGAACTGGGCACTCTGCTATTTCTCTTTCCATGTTAAGAGTTAGTTCTGATAGTGTTGTTTTGTTGTTGTTGTGGTTTTTTTGTTTTTGTTTTTTTTTTAACCTTAGCAGTAGGGAAGTCCTTTGATTTTTAGCATGTAAATATGACAGACATAATCAGCACAAGCCACTTTCAGTATGTCTTCAGTACAGCATTGGGACAGCTCAGAACAGCATTGAAGATGCTGCTCATTGCAGGGGGGTTAGACTAGACGACCTTTAAAGGTCCCTTCCAACCCAAACTATTCTATGACATGCTAGTGGGTTAATACAGGTGAGGACTCTTTCAGTGAAGAAGAGAAATCTGAGAGAGCTTTTGGTGCATGAGATGTTGAGATTTGAGTACTACAGGTAATGGTTTACCATTATGTGAGGAGGTCAAGCTTTGTATATTCATATTCTAGAAGCAATTGAAAATAATTCTCAAAAGAGCCTGATCCAGCACTTAACAGAATTGAGTAGAAAACCTGCCTATTGACATCTGTAGGAATAAGCTTGAATTCCAGGGGAAACTAGTCTTTACAAAGAAATTAAATGCATGCCCTGCACCTTGCCCCCCGCCCCCAAAAAGGAAAAGAAGGGTGAACAAGCAACATGTGTATGCTCTTTTATATAGAGCTCTTGTCATACTCAAACATCAATTGTGGGGGATATGGTAGGACTGGTTTTCTAATTGTAAACTCACAGCACAGAGGCGAATTTTTTAACTGTTGTGGAGCAATTAAGTCTTGCATTGTCAGGTAAGCCACGTGGATCTAAAAGTGAAGGTCTTGTCTGTCTGCCATTTCTACTCCCACTGCTTTAGGGTCGTCCTGCTCCTTGTAATGATAGAGCTTCACAAGTGCTTGACAGGAAACAAAGTTAAATGAGGAAATCGGCAGTGGTACCCACAATTTAGCCTTACTTTACCTGGTGTTTTTTTTTCTTATCAGCTGATAATATTTTGTGGGGATCTAATTTAACATGCACTAGAAGGCAGGCAAGTTCATATCTTTGAGGTTTTTGTCACTTCAGACTCTGCTCAGTCTTGGACATCTGTATCTGTAATACGTTACGCTTACAATTCAAAGGCTTCTTCAAAACCACAGATAACTGGGAACTTCCTAAAATGAAAGTGGACTGCAGAATGTGAGCACTTCTGCGGGCCAGACCCAACCATGGAGTATCACTTTCTTTCTTCATGGTTAGCTCTTGAAAATATCCTCAAACAACTGAAAGCTTCTGCATGTATTGAAAAGCCTTTTTCAGTTCTAAGTCATGTTTGGTCTTATCCTTTCTGCATGTTATCATGTAAGTAACATTTCCTTGTATGGTGGTGATACACACACTTCCTACCGAAAGAGCAGGTGCTCATGTGTACGCATCCTCTGGAGCCTGTCATATCTTTCTCCCCTGTATTTAAACTTATAAAAAGTGCATTTAAAAAATAGAATGGGTAGACTTTGCATTTGTTTTATTTTTAAACTTAGAAAGTGAAAAAAGTGTGTGTGKGGGGTTGTGTTAAAAGCAGAGCAAAACACATCAATGTATGCAACACTATAGCGATTTTTGTTGTCATATTAATAGCATTCTAGTTATATCTTCTGTTTTGAACCTTAAACTGCGTATCTCCTGGGGTAGGAATTTGTGTACTGTATCTCCGACTAAGCTGGATGCAGTGCATGCTGGCTACTGGTGGGAGTTTGGGTGTGATCACATCCTCAAATATATTATCTTTATGTTTTGCCAGTATGGATAAACATTGCCTTGTGTCTTTTGATTACAGTATRTTGGGTGTTAGACCACAGTTTGAGATATAAGGAATTTGCCAGGTTGATTTGGACTTAGCTTTATCCAAAATACCACCTTCCATGTTGTCKTCTTTGTGTGTTCTTCTCTTTGGGGTTTGAAGCTTCTGTTTTGCATTCCTGGTACATCCAGCAGTGTCGTTGTAGCTTCCTTTGCAGGCCTATATGTGGTGTGCATTTGAAACTATCACTGTAATAACACTAACCTGGTAGGTCACCTCTGTCTTTTGAAGCTATAGTTTATTGTCAGTTCTTAGCCTTTAAAGGACTACTACTCTGAAATTCAGTAGATGTAATGAAAGTGTCAAACAAGATCCTTGGATGAGCTGGAACAAGGCTTAGTACAAGTATATGGGAGAGGCAGTCTGTTTTTCTTCCCCTGCTGCTTTGTTCAGATGATAGTTGCAGGCAACTCTGTTCACCCAGGATATAGGATGCTGTTATGTATAGTGACGAGAAAGCTTGTCCTAACGTAACTGCCTAGGCATGAATTTTGCAGACTCCATCTGGATTAGTCTGTGCTAGAGGACTACTTAGTTTGACTTCCTTTTTTTAGTTGATGCTGCTGTTTCTTGGAGCTATTTATAGTTGGACAGTCTTAAATAAAAGCAGATAAGTGATGATTCCTGAATTGCTTTTTAGAGGGCTCAAGTTAGTAGTGTATTGGTTTTGATTTGCATGACACGCCTGAAGTGTGTGCATATTGCATTTGCATACCATGCGTTTGGGAAGGTGTTGTATAGGGGAAGGGATTGGGGGTCAATAATGGGGAGAAAGTTCTTTCAGCTGCTACATGTGGTCTTTCAGTGCCCTTTTGGATAACATCTGCTTGACTCACTGCAGATAGCACCTTCACTAGCTCTTTACTGTCAGCCCTACAGGGCCTGAATAGCTGCAGTAAAATTGGCTATCATATATAGTCTGTGATACATCAACAGCAAAACTGTCTGCTAAGCACTCATTCTGCTACCTGTTGGTATAATTGAGTATGAAGCAGAAAATATACTTTTGTTTCTTTACTAGGTAGCAAGAATATGCTCTGGTATTGGTGTTTTTCCCTACCAGTTTGAACCGATTTTGTATGAGTTTGAACAGTGTGTATGAGTATTTGAAAGGAAGGAAACACAGGAATGTGCTTTGGTTTTGACCCGGACTGAAGATATACATATTGTGTAATTACCTGCAAAAACTTTCTTACAGATCCATGGAAATTAGGTAGAAGGTACCTGGGTTGATTTGTCCCTGGGCCTAGGTATGGGTGGTACTGTTCATTTGACTGTTTTCTGGATTTAAATGAGAGGTGACTTGCTGAGTTTGGTGGAAGCAAGGGAAGAGCAGCGTGCATTTGTTTGTAGCATAGTAACTTTAATATAATCTGATACTCCTCTACAATGCTTGTTATTCACAAGCAAGGAGTGCCGTGCTGCTGATAAAAATAGATTGGACTTGTTCTGATCTTTTAAAAATGCCCTTAATACAGTAGCACAGGCTTTGCCTTAGAACATCTGACTCTTAATTCTGATTGTTGAAGTCAAGTGAGGTAAGTAGAACTTGGATTGACTGTAAATGACTTAGCCACTTAGAAAATCCTCTTGAAGAACCATACTTGCTTGCCACCTGCTTTTTACTGAGGGTATGTAGGATGGTTAAATGCTAGCATGTTATGAGGTAATCTCCCTCACCCATGCAGCTTCTCCCATTGCTGGTTTGGTACCCAGCGGTCCTCCCCTCAGCACCAAAGAGTGATGACTCTGAAAACATATCCGTTAAACTGCTTACTGTGGTCAAATAGCTAATGGGTTTTGGTGCGTGCTTTCCACTGTGATTATGTGGCTTATGCTATCAGTATGTGAACAGCAATGTGAAATGCTCATGTTTTATGGAGCTTTTGATTTTTCCATAGTTTTCAGTTGACCAAAGAAATGGTGATGGAGAAGCCAAGTCCCCTGCTGGTCGGGCGGGAATTCGTGAGGCAGTACTATACTCTGCTGAACCAAGCACCTGACTATTTGCACAGGTAAGGCTCTGCTTCACTTTATGATCTGTTTTTCTGTGTGAATTTCTTAATTTGTATGTTAAAATTGGTGAATAAGCTTATTACCACGTCTTGGCTTGCTGAATTTGGACACTTAATCTGATTTACTCAAGGCAGACTCTGGTTGTAGTTTGCTTTCAGTTTTGATCAGCTGGGTTAAAACATGGATAATAAAGATTACAGGAATTCTTTAAATATCTGTGTTCTGGTTGTTACTGAAATGCTGCTATACATGTATTCTAAGCAAAAAAGAAGAAAAAATGTAAATCAAAAGTGTGTTGCTTGCTACTTCTAGTTGTAATCAATATAAATGAAAGTTGGATAAGTGTTATTTAGTTAAGCATTTTTGTAGTTTGTCTTGATACAATGCCCCTTGACTAGAGGAAAAACATTGAAAATAATGTATGCTTGTACATTGGTATGTCTCGGTCATACCAGCAGCTGTTTCTTAAAGGACAATCAGAGAAATTATGAATGTGCAGCAAACTACAGGCTGTTATCTAAACAAATTGGTCCTGTTTGATTTGACAGGTATCCTACATTGCTAGACCTAACCTCATTTTTGAAGATATGCTTTGTTTTGCTGTGCTTTGAGTAGCTAGACAAATAATTTCTGAAACCTTCCATCTTCCAATCTCAGGAACACTTATTCAGAGTATTTCTGCACTTAGGTGGACAGCTGACCTTGTCCATTTGGGTCAGAGGAAAGTTTACAGTGTGTCATGGAATTCAGTTCTAGTCTTTTATCTGCTGGCAGAATGCAGTCCCATGATGTTTATGATATTTTAGCTTGTAATTCCTCAGTTATAAAATGGAAGATTTAGCTGCAGTACTTCCTTTACTGTAGATGAACAAAAAAGTACCATTGCTCAAGCCTTAAACTAGAACTTGAGGGGAAGCCTTCAGCATCCTGGGTGTTCAGGGTACTATGTTGCTTTAGGGACCTTGTACAGAAAGGGGAGAATGGGATTGGATCATCTAGCTCCTATGAGACTTCGGTTTTGGCTACTAGTGCTTGGGTATCAGACATATCTGAACGCTACAGCTTACACAGGAGAAGTTTGCATTTTTCACTTTGATCAAGACCCTCCTACCCCTAACTTGCTAACAGGATTATGGAATTGTATGGCTGTATGCCAATAACTAAGACAGAAAACTTGCTTGAGAGTATATTATTCATAGTGCACTCTAATGTAGAGGCTCAATGTTCTTACATAACAAAGCTTAGTGTTAAAATACTTCTTTCCAACAGGTTTTATGGAAAGAACTCTTCCTATGTCCATGGTGGCTTGGATTCCAATGGAAAACCAGCTGACGCAGTCTACGGGCAATCTGTAAGTACTTAAAAAAACCTTACTGTTCTTTCCTTCTTTTTTGTCACCTTTGTGGTTGAGAAGAGACTCATCCAGCTGTGATTCATCCCCCTTTGTCCAAGTGCTTTCTGGAAAAAAAAAAAAGGGGCGGGGGGAAGAAAACTGTGTAACTGTAAACAGCAATAGTTAGGCAAGATATGCTTCCTTTATTAAAGTTCATAATGTAAAATTGCTTGCAAAACAAACTTAAAGAGCATGCTRCCAAGCTTTCTCTCTAGAGTTAGGGAATATATTCTGAAACTGTTTTATGTTTTTGCTTTCTTTGAAAGCTAACTTCACAGAAATGGCTTCTGCAGTGTAACCTGTATACTGTTCTTTCATAGGATATCCATAAGAAGGTGCTGTCATTAAACTTCAAGGATTGCCACACAAAGATTCGTCATGTGGATGCCCATGCTACTCTCAATGATGGTGTTGTAGTCCAGGTGATGGGAGAGCTCTCCAATAACATGCAGCCCGTGCGCAGATTCATGCAAACATTTGTACTTGCACCTGAGGTATGCTGTATTGAGTGCTAGTGTTATTATAGTGCTTCTGGTATGCTAGGATTAATGAGGCCTGTCTGGTTCAGTGTTGGAATCTGAAGGGTTAGACTGGAAAGGTAGTTTGCCACAAAATTCAGCAGTAGTGTTCTGCAGATTCCTTAGGAAATTACACTACTTCTGTATGGTCATATGTTAATCTTGGATATCATCATTACAGTTGTAAATATCCTAACTTTTGGCTACTAGGTATGTGCAATGCATATTTTTTCTTAAGGATTTTAAAGTTATTTTATCTTTGATTYACCCTCCTAGCAACTGGTCCTCGTACTGAAAAAAACTAGTAGAAAGAGGAAAATGTTTCCTGTCGTTTGAAGACATGGGTTTCAGACCTTCTTGTTGTATAAAGCACTGACTTAACATTTGAGGTGGCTTTTTAAATAGACACTTTTTTTAAACAAAACAGTTCACATAATTGAAAATGATAGTGAAAAAAAGGAGTATTGCAAGATCACTTTATTTTTCAGTTTGACTTGGAGCTAAGATTTGATACTTTAGACCCCAGAAAGTTCTCGTTCCTACTTTTTCAGTGTTGTGAGCTATTGGAATTAAAAGCACTAATACGATTTTTTTTTCCCATTGTTCCATGCGTACTTGACTTGCTAGTATGAGGCATCTTTTTTCCCCTGAATAACACACATTTTGTTGAAGGAGGCAAGTTTGGATTAATCTTCCGTGGGAGGGGTGATTTGCTCAGTTTGTTCTTTTTTTTCCTCATTATTTCAGTTTTCACATTACTGCAACTGATGTAATTAAATCGTTTCCTCCCTTTTGATTTGCTTCTAGGGTTCTGTTGCAAACAAGTTTTATGTCCACAATGATATCTTCCGCTACCAAGATGAAGTTTTTGGTGACTCTGACACCGAGCCTCCAGAGGGTAAGTAGCAGGAATTTTTGGATGGTTCTACTGCTATTTGTTTCTGGGTCTATATCAACACTCCATTCCCAAACGAGAAGAAATCTTCTTGCTGGAGGAGGCAGATCAGCATTAAGCCTCACGTTCTTCTAGGTTTTTTCCTTGCCTGTAGTTTCCTTGCACTCCAGCAAGGAGTTGTGACATGCAGATGATTGTTATTTTTCTGGTATATATTCTGTTTCTATTAAAAGAACTGTAAGACTTACTTTAGCAGTCGCAGTCAGATTTGTAGGCTATAAATCTGCTTCTCTGAAGTATTTGGAACACGTTGTTTGACCTTACTCAAAACTAAGTTACTGAAGTGATAGCAGAAGTATAAGGAACTGTCTGTTCTGTGTCACATCTTGATAGTGCTTCCCATGTGCTCTTCAGCAGAGACTTCACCTGTGTGTTGTGGAAGATGCCTTGCATTAGTACTCAGTTCCAAAGATGTGTGTGGTGTATTTTTTCCTTTTCTAACTTCATTTAGAATCAGAGGAGGAAGGGGAGGAACCTGAAGAAAGACAGCAGACACCTGAGGCTGTTCCTGATGATACTGGTGCTTATTATGAGCAGGCTGTCAGGTAATAAGATCTTATTAGGTGAAGTCAGATGTTGTGTAATACAGACTGCCTGTAGAACAGGTCAAATTAATTTATTGCTACTCATGATTTTCCTTTTTAACAGTCAAAAGATTTCTGTTTATTGGGCAGCTGAAACCAAGGTGCTGTTAGGCTGAATGCAGAGACTCTGGATTTTCAGTAGATGTAATGCTTTTGCTGCTCTATAGTGTAACAATGCAAAACTTGGATCCTTGTGCAATGTGGCCTTATTTAGACAGACTAGCCTTGCTCCTCTCGAATGTGATGTGCCTGACTTCTGTATTGGACAAGTAGCATTCCTTACCACCCAGTAATAGAATCAAATACAATACCACCTCTTTTTCTTGCTTTTTGTGGTGCTGTCTAATAGCAATGACATTGAAGAACACCTGGAGGAGACAGCTGCAGAGGCAGAGCCTGAGCCAGAGCCAGAACCTGAACAGGAACCTGAACCAGAGGTGCAGGAAGAAAAATCTGAGCCGGTATTAGAGGAGTCGGCTCCAGAAGAGACTGTGGAAAAGAGTCCTTCTCCAGCTCCTGCTGATCCAGCTCCTGCAGTGCAAGAGGACTCCAGGGTAATGACAGTGGATGGCTCTTTTCTATGATGTGGTGGTTTCATCAGTATGTTTGACTCTGTTTTACAGAGCATGATCCTCTCTCTGGCAAGAGGGAAAAATATCTGGAATTAGAAGTGTTTAAATGCTCTGTAATTTCCACCCCACCCAAATTACTCTTCTCATGACCAGTTGCCTCCTTCCCATTAGTTCCTATACAGTAACAGGTAGTTGAAATTCTAGCTAGTAACTAGTTGGTTAAAATACCAGGAGCCTTAAGGTAAGGCTTTGTGTATTTGGTAGGTGTGGGAACTGTGGCAGCAGTGAGAGGCTCAGATTCTTTGTTTGTAAACAGAGCTTCTGAAATTCTGAACAGACTGCAACCAACATTCTGAATCAGGAAAATGGATGAAATGTGACTTTTTTTCTACCTGGGGATTTTTCTCACTCTTCAGTGTTAAGGGAGGCAAAAGTGGACAAATAGGTACTCGGGAAACCAATACTTTGGTTAACCTTGATGTGATACTTAGTCTTAGGCCACTACTGTGTCCTATTTCAACTCTATGTAGAATTTAGAAATAGGCTGAAAGTGTGACTCCATTGTCATTACACTAAGTCTTTTGAATTGAAACGATTTGAAGGAAGCTCTGGGGAAAATGCTAGTGGCTGGATCCAGAATTTCAAGTATGGGTTAAAATTTATTACTATTATCCTGTGTCTGTTAGCTGTACTATCAGGAATATGTTTCAGAAAGATAAAAGCATCTGGAGTTGAGTTACAGTCCTCTTTTTTTTTTCCCCCCCCCACCCCCCAGACATTTTCCTGGGCATCAGTAACCAGTAAGAACCTCCCTCCCAGTGGAGCTGTTCCAGTATCAGGAATACCACCTCATGTTGTGAAAGTACCGGTCTCACAGGTAGGAATCCAGCACCTGGAGAAGTTTAAGTGCTAAACTGACTGACAGTAAACTGAGGTGGGGAAAAATATGGTGAAATCTGCTTGCTTATGATCTGAATTCTCAGAGACTCCAAAGACTTTCAAATCCAACATTTCATGATAGACTTCATAAAAATGTTATTCCTTGGCTTTTGGGTTGAAAAGGAATTGTTTCTCATGGAGGAAAAACAGAGAATGTTCATGTGAGTGCTGGATGTATCTACATCTAAAATGATTGTACCCTCTTAACAAAAGAGGCAACTTTTCTAATTTTTTTTCCACTGCCTATTCATGAATGAGGTTTTGTCATGAATGAGTTTATGTAATACAATCTAGCTGCGTAACTGCCACTGCACTTTGGGCAGACACACTTTATTGTATATAACTGTGAATGGGGTGGCTTTGAAATTCTAACTTAGTCAAATGAAATGTTTGCTTTTAGCATATAACCCAACATGAGCTAACATGCATTTTAGTCACAGGTAGAAAGAACTATGATTTTTTTTACTGTATTTTCAAGTTATTTTGTCAACAACTTGATAGTGAGCTCTTAAAAGCTGAACCCTGCTGTTATGTCTGATTCTTTCCCGTTAACTCCTTTTTGAATTTATACAGCCCCGCCCTGAGGCAAAACCTGAATCTCAGACCCCACCTCAGAGACCTCAGAGGGATCAGCGGGTGAGGGAGCAACGAACAAGCATCCCACCACAGAGGGGTCCTAGACCAAGTAAGAGAAGCTACAAAGAGTAAACTGTTGTTTTCTGCTATTTGATGGTTTTGGGGAAGCAATATGATGATTAAAGCACTTAATCTCATTTACTTACTGATTAAAATTAATGATTTCTACTTTTGTGGATATGGTTATTTTACATTATCTTGGTCTGACTGTCTAGCAAGCTTTAGAGCTGAATTTCACTAGCATGCTGTTGAAGTATCTAGGTTTCTACTCAAGTGTTTGGCTTCAGTCAGGAGGTAAAAAGCAAACAGTTACAAACTTGTTAGTGTAGAATGCTTGCTTTTTTTATATATGAATGGATAAATAGGGTGTGAAGTCTAATTCTTTTATAAGGTGCTAATTCGGACCAGGGCTTGTTTTTATATTTGTTGCGGGGACTGGCTTTTCTTAAACAAGTTTTACTTTCCTGTTCAAGTTCGTGAGGGTGAACAGGGCGATGTGGAAACTAGACGGATTGTGAGATACCCAGACAGTCATCAGCTGTTTGTTGGGAACCTTCCCCATGATGTGGATAAAACTGAACTTAAAGACTTTTTCCAAAGTAAGTTAGTTGCTTTGCTGTACTCTCAGGGTTTGGGGGTTACAGCCATAAGTGTGGTCAACAGAGCATTCTAATGTATGACCCAAGAACTTGGCTTTTCTCTTGCAGGCTATGGCAATGTTGTTGAACTCCGTATCAACAGTGGTGGAAAGCTCCCCAATTTTGGGTTTGTGGTGTTTGATGATCCTGAACCAGTTCAGAAGATCCTTAGCAGCAGGGTAAATGAACTTCTAATCAGTGGTTTTTGGTCTGTTAATAACAGGCAATGTTTTTCAGATTACTCTTAACAAGAAAAGATTCTACTTGGTCCCTTTCTTGGTCCCTTTGCCCTTTCTTAAGCACCTTAAAGTAGGTGGGATGTCTTTCCCTCTTATTACCAAGGCTTGTGCAGCGTTTGTACAGATTGAATCTTTTGTCACTGAAATAGCTTGTAACAACTTAGGTGAACGTGAATTTATTCATTATAGAGCCTTTTTCCAATGTGAAGTTGCTGAGCTCTACACCGGAGGCAAGTAAAAAGCTTTCAGGAAGGCAAGGTAGAGAGAGTGTGACCCTATGGACAAGTAGAACCTTGTTTGTTGAAGAGGTTGAAAGGGAGAAGCTATACTAGTGTGCAGGTTGAAAAGAATTTCTGCTAACAAAGGCAGGAGGTACCTGCTCAGCTTGTTAGTGATTGCTAATGCAAAATGTGCACCCCATGACTGTACAGTGTGGTGGTAGGCAATGAATCTGGATGCACCATAACAGCTGTGCAGTGTGCTTGCTTACAACCTAGCTTTTCACCAGGCAGGGACATCCTTTCTTCTTTACTTCCTTACTGTACAGCAGTATTGCCAGCATATTTCTGTTCTTAAATTGAAAGGTAGCTTGTGTGCAGATTTTTAAGCCTTGAGATTTGGTCTGAGTTTGGGATATTTCATGTGGTTAGACACCTTTAGCTGTGGGATGCCAACAGCATTTGTGGCAATGCTTGATAAGTTAGTACATATGAAGCCCAGCAGCCCTAGAAGCTCTCGCAGGGAGCTGGTGATTCAAGATCGGAATGCTGATAGAGTTGCTTCCTTAAGTGCTTTCCTACTATCGTGGGCTGAGCAGTTCCAATGTGGTCTAGGGTAAAGTCTAAAACAGGTGATCTGAAACAAGTGCTAAAAGTAGGTTGAGTAAATCTGGTTGACTTTGGCCTGAATTGGGGTGGGAACAAGTAGTACAGTGACAGTAGGTCCTTAAGCCATTTCTTAGCTGCAAGCAATATGTGAACACCTTCAGCAGTGACTTAAACTTGCATGTTTGAGTTTTTGCTGAAACAAACTAGAAATGTTCACTCATGAGTTCTCTTGCAGTGGGAGAGGTAGCTAACAGCTGAGTGCCAAACTTCATGTCCAGGGAATGCCAAAGGCACACTCAGTTGAGGGATTTGTGACCTTTGTTTACTTGTTCAGCTGTGCCACTCTGTGTAACTGGAGCCAGAGAATGGATGCTGGCTTCCAAGTTAGACTTTGAATGTGTAGTAAGCTTTCAAAGTTGGTGTACTCAAAGTATCTTTTCTGCAAGCCCATGTAAATACTTAAATTTATAATGGATGGGCATGGCTTTCTGAAGTAAGATTTTTTTTTTTATATAGTCTTAAGTCCTGTAAAAGCAGTTTAACACACCTACCCTGCTTTGAACAGCACTAAATTCTGTTTGTAGTATCTACTGTGTGAATTGTTTTGCAAATGGGCCCAGTGCTTTGAGCAAACATATGTCCTGAAACAGCAGGACTTTTTTCAGGATAAGCTTTGCTATGAATAATTTTAAAAGGCTTTGGTAGTCTGTTAGCCAGCAAAGCTAAACCCGATGTCTGCTGCCTGATGTGAAATGTGGGAGTTTACACTGGAGTTGATAATAAGGCTGTAACATGATKCTTTGATCTTTTTTGTCCAGCACAGCTGATGGCTAGAGGAGGGYAATCTGCTTCATCCTTAGATCTGTTCTACTTCTATAGTCCCTTCAGTAGAAGTGAATGTCTAGTCTTTCCATTTGATGAGAAAGCATTGTGCCTGTGCCAATGATGGATCATATTTTTAATTTTCTTGTTTGTTATGCAACTGCAGGAATAATTTGAAACAAGTGAGTTCTTTTTCCTGTAGCTCTTGGATTCTTGCAGACTTCAATTTTTTGTTTGCAGTGAGGTTTGTGGGATGTTGCAGTCCTGCTCCTCTCTGTTCTTGCTTCAGGGAGGTTTCCTGATCAAGCGACCACTTGTTGCTGCAATTCTAAAAAATTGAGCTTGACCTAAGTGAAAGACTTCACTGGCCTGTATAGCAAGGTGGCAGAGAGGATCTGACATACTTCATGCCATAAGAAAAATCAACTGGAACTCTGCATGGTGGCAGACTGTGAATTGCCACATATCAATGAAAGTAGGTTACTGTTAACAGTTCAATTCCTTTTTCTAAAAGGTGTTAGAATGCTCAGTGTTAAGCCTGAGATTGCTTTTTTCAAGTGTCACTCTCGCATCTTTTTTTTTTTTCATATCTTCTCCAGTAAAGCATAAGACTGGATGCGTAGTTTGGCTATTGCCATTTTGGAGTGTAACGAATCATAAAACACTTTAATTTGCTTTCATGGAGAGGAGGATATGAGATAAAGTTGCAGAAATCTGCTTGATGTTGAAGAGTTACTGGTGAGTCATTAATGAAAGAACCTTTTCTGCTTTTGTTGCAGCCCATCATGTTCAGGGGAGAGGTGCGCCTGAATGTGGAGGAGAAGAAAACACGAGCTGCCAGGGAGGGTGACCGCAGGGATAACAGACCACGTGGACCTGGAGGCACTCGTGGGGGGCTGGGAGGTGGGATTCGAGGGCCTCCGCGTGGAGGAATGTCCCAGAAGCCAGGATTTGGAGCTGGAAGGGGGATCGGGCAACGCCAGTGAATGAATCATGGATGTTGACATGGTGGCGCAAACCCTTTTTCCTGCAGATTTGTGAATTTCAGCCTTGGGTATCTTGGAATGTGGCCCTAGCCTGTTATAGACTGCTACGTTTGATACTATTTTGGCCCCTTTTTGTTTGTGTTATGGTTTTGTGATTATTTTTTTCTAGTCCTTGTCCCAGATTCCAGCTTTGTGGAACAACGTTTTAGGAAAAGTGGATTTTAAAAAGAAAAGAACTGAATTTTCTTGTTCACCTCAAACTTACGGACTGGATTTTTTTGGTACCAGTGGTCTTTCCTAAAGGAATGTCTCTTTATTTTTTTCTTTTTCTTTTTTTCTCCCCCCTTTCTACTGAATTTGGGTGCATTTCAGTCAGTGGAATAATATTTCACGTGCATGCGTTCAAGAGCCTGTAGGAAAACATAGTACTTGGCAAGTATTTCAAGGGCAGAAAAACAAAACTATCGATTTATCCTTTGAGGGTTATACGAACATCCTCTGGTCCGGAGATATTGCCACTTGAAAAATTGACATTCACCTTTCTCTTTGTGGCGCTGTAGAAGTGGAATAATGGGTATCTGTAGAATCTTTTTTCTTTCGATACATGATCACGGAAAAGAATTCAAACTACTGTTTTACCACTTTAAAATTTTGGATTGTGGGATAGGTTTTAAATGTCTAGAACTTGACTCTTAAAACACTTTTCCTGAACTTGTGAAATTTTTTATTGAAATAGGGAGTTTTTTTCATGTTTAGTTTGTATTTGTATAAAAAAAGCAAAATTGTTGTGCCTTCTATTTATCTCTCATTCCAGTCTTGGCAAATTGTTTAAAAAAAAAAAAAAAATAAAAAAGGTCTAGATTTGCTTTATCAAGTCAAGAGTATGTTGGAGTTTTTCGAAGGGGAAGAGGTTCTTCCTTCAGTCACTAGGTTTACTAGGTAGAGGTGGTTATAGCTGAAGTTTTTAACACCTTCTGTTCATCAGTTTGGCTGCATTTAAATAATTGAAAACAAGTACTTTTTGGATGCAGAATTTAATAACTTTGATTTGAGGCTGGGCAGGCCCCATTACAAATTTGCAGAARTAGAACTGAAGCAAAAGTACTTCTGTCACATCCTTTACAGTTCAAACTACTGTATGTAATGGAGTTGTTTTTGCAGTTTATGCATTAATTTCATCCCCTACTTCTGCTAGATCTGAAGTGGATGGATGGCATTTTTGTCAGAAGTACAGAAGGTGCCTGTCCTGGTATTAAGAAAGATGTTGAACGCTCTCCACTGCCTCTGAAAGAAGATGAAACTGAAAATAAAATACAAAACTGGGTAATTTCAATCGAAGAGATCTTGTAAGATTGTAATGCACAAAGCAGTATTACTTCTGTAATATGTGGTGTTAAACATATGGATGGAAATGGCAGTTTGGAGTCTGCACTAGACCTTCACAGCTCTTGGTAATACGAAAGAGCTGCTTAGTAAGTTTGCTTATATGTGTCAGGGTTCATTGTTTCTGTTTTCTTGATTTATTAACATAACTGCTGTGCATATGCAGTATATGTCTCTTGACATTTGCTTGCTTTAAAGCTAGAGCAAAGCTGCCCTTGCCCAAAGGGCAGATAGATATTACCTGTTCCAGAACAGTAATTTTTGCCTTTTGCTTGCCAAACTTAGTGGTTGACCCTGGTTATACTAAATGTCAGTAGAGTTTTGGTTTCTGTTTTATTTTAGCTTCATCTTCAGAGTTGTGTTATGCTGTTTGTCCCTTCCCTCCTTATGAATGTTTCTCAGATTGACTTGCTTACAATCTATTCCTGAAGACAAATATCTTAGTGAATCRAAGGAGAGCTAAGTATGACAGCAATAGCTATGATATGTTCTCTCACAGCCAGCATACTGGAAATACATACTGCTTCCTCTTGTGGTGGTAACTGGTATTTTTCTAAAAACTAAAAAAGCTTTCTGCATTTTTTGTATCGGGAATGACCGTGAGGTGAAGGTGTGCAATGGAAGTCTTTCATTGAACTCTGTCCTTATTGTTTGTGACTTTTTTCCTTTTTTTATTTGTTTGGATTTCTGCTGTTCTTGATGTTAAATCCAAAACTGCAGTAAGGAGTTGCACTTCAGACTTATCAAAGTGCTATTAATAGAAGCTTTTATAGCTCTTAACCAAATCTGCTAAAGCACCCATAAGCCTGAAACACCATTTCTGTAGTGGGAGTTGGCTTGTTATCGTCTGGCTTGAGAAAGAGCTGAAGAATGTCAGTGAAGAATTTCAAAGCCTAAAGGTGAAGTGTATGCTTGTTTTCATATGAATCATACTCTCAATATGTTAAATAATAAAAGACCCAGAAGGTGATGTTCTTGTCCAAGATGACAGGCAAAATAAAATATTTACATAAAATTTTCTGGAATGTCTTGTAAAGAAATACTTTTCAAAAGCAAGTTATGTTGACAGCATCTTGAACAAAATGTAGAGTGACTCTCAGTATTTGCGTTTTGGTTGTTCTGTGACTAGCTAATAACAAAGTATACTGAAAAGACCTGCTGTAAAATGTTGTCATGTTGGCTTTTTTGTTTAAACTTTCTAGTAGCCTCAAGCCCTTCTGGTTTCTGCATTGACTGTGCTGTTAAAACCTCAATATCTTTTGTCTAGGGTCTTCAATGCTTTGCATGTATTAATGGTGAAGATGACTATGAAGAAGTCATGATTTGATTTGCCTCAGCTGGCTGTAGTGAGCTAGAATAGCTACAAGAAGGCTAACCTCTAATAGCCAAGGTAGTCTAACTCTTTCTGGAAAGAAAATGCTACAGGGAAGTCTCAAATGAATAGGACTCTGTGTCTCCCTGCTAGCACCTCTGCTTTAATYGAGACAATGAGGTGGTGTTTGCTGAAGTGCTCTTGATGTCCCAGTGCTCTGCAGGGAGTAGGAAGTGGAGAAAAGTTGGTCAGACCTGTCATAGGCTGCTTTTGCACCCACACAAGCCATGTGGACAGTGTCAGGAACAATCTTAATGATCCTTATACCTTAATGGTCTGCTCTTCTGAGAACACAGGGGTTTCACGTATGACCAGGTGTGATCTGGCCTCTTCTGACTGATCTTAATAGTGTAAGACAAGTAGAAGTAAGACACTTTAATTTACAGTAGTATTTCATACCACCTGAACCAGAAATGGAAGCCATGCTGCCTTTGCTGCATTTTTAAGGGCATTGTGCAATTAACTAGTGTTAGTTTATCCCCTTTTCTTGTGCAGGGGAAAAACTCCTTCTGGAGTACTCTTAAGTACCAGCTGACTTGTGTGGGGCTGTTGTGTAAAGTTGAACTGAAATTTTTGTGTGTTCAGGACTGCAGGTGTGTGTTCTGCAGTTGGGGATTCAGGCAGGGATCACGTGCTTGCTCTGCAGGGCCCTCTTTACAGGTTCCTCTTCTTTTTTTGAGGAAGAATTTTCGCAGAGCTGAAGCTCTGGTGTTCCTGGGTGTACACTAGCCACACACAGGCAAGTGTGGAGGTGGTGAGCATGCTATTGGAAATAGGGCTTTGCAGAGAGGACTTACTCCCGGAGTAGGAAACTGAGCCTGTGTGCTAACATGCTGTGTGGTAAGGGCGAGCTCTGACTTGAATCTGAATGAGAAACATTGTTCAGCAGTGTCACGTGGGAGGATTGTCCTTTAGACCTGGGAGTCTGCTTTCCTTGGTGAAAAGGGTGGCTCTGGGTGCAGGTATGAAGATTTGGAGTTGATCTCTGCAGCTGCTGATTCTGCATCTCTCAGAGGGACATCATCTTTTTGAACAAAATGTGTTGGGTTTTTTAATTGTTTCTCTCCCTTTACACACTGCTGCCTGGGGCTAAGAGCACATGGCACACTAGCAGTTTCCCTAAGTTGTGCGTGCTTTAGCAGGAAGTAATTATCTCGGTGATTATTTCATTTCCCAGCAGTACCATTCTTACCCTGGCTGGTAACTTGAAAAACTGCTCTCTGAAGATCTTGATAATCTCGTTTGCATGTTGTGTCGAAGATGGGGCAAGGGGGTTTGTTAATAGCTTATCTGGTTATGAGACATGAAACAATTGAGTAAAATACTTTCAAACTCCACCATTCTTTAAAGACAGCAGATTTTAGAGTAGTGGTGTGTTCTCAGAATAGATTTGAAGGGCAGGATGTTGCCCTTCTATTTTCTGTCACAAAATGCCACTTGCCAAGCCAAGTGGGATCTGCTGTTCCACTGATGATATTTCAAACTTGACAAAGCACCTGACTGTGGAAGGAAAAATACTTTATCACGTCCATCTTTGAGATTCAGCATGAGTGGCTGTCCTTTAACATTCTGAAATGTCATTTTAGGTGTCTGTACCAAGGTCAGTTCATCTACCAAAGAATTTTAAGGCTATGTATAAATAATGCAATGTCCTAGCTTGCAAAATGGTACATGAAATACTTTTTTTTTTTTTTTTTTTTTTTTTTAATATACAGACCCTAGGCCCAAACAGCTAAGCTCCTTGCCAGAACCTGTTTCAGCTTGCATAATTTGGCTGTATGGAGTATACTGCTGTTCATTTGTGTCTGATTTTTAAAATCCAGGGTATTGTAAAGACAACACAAACAGAACTTTCTGTTTGGGTACCTGATACTGCTGTGTGAAAGACCAGAGCAACTTAGAGATGTTTTATACAGACTAGAGATGTGATGCGTCCCTCTTGATCGCACTTGTGGAAAACGTGCTTCTGCTGCCTGGACTTGATCTTGAATCCTGGGAAAGGAAGGCTAACTGTGTTAGCCTTGCAAGAGTCTGAAACAATAAGGAGCAGTTCAGAAGTCTGAATGCTATGGCTCTCTCCATGCTACAAGGCTGATACTGCTGCTGTTGTAGGAATTCCTTTGCGGGATGGAGCTCAGGAGGTCACAGATGGGAGAGATTATTCTTCAGAATAAAAGGCTTAACAGTAAAACTGGTCTTTTGCCTTATTTTCGTGAAATGTTATGTTAGCACAAATGCACCAGCAGTGTGGGCTGCAGCATGGAACCTCTGACACAAAAATCCATGGAGAGAATTTCAGAAAAATCTTTATTTTTTTTTGATTGGAACCAGCATGAATGTATGATTCAATAAATATACTTTATATACATATAACAGCAGAAACTTTACATTCCATCTTCAAACTGCTGAAATAGAACTTCTGTTTTAAAATTTTTTTACAAGCCAGAAAAATAATCTGCCACTGTTTCTGTGTGGTCATGCAAATTGTATAAGTTACGGGTTTATTTCATCATGATGTAAAAATGCTGCTTTTAAGGAAGCAGTTGCTTTGCACTCTGACCAATGTAGCAAAATATCCTTAAATGCAGTGTAAGGCCATACCAATTCTGTGTAGGTATATATTTTTTTTATATATGTATATATAATAAATTCATATAGAAAAGACAGGGAGGTCCCTTTTTAAGGTGGGTAGGGAGAAGACATGTAAGCACTTCATGACTAAGCTAGTTTATTCTTTTTGAAGAATTTTACGTCCTAAGTCTTAAGTATGGGTACCACACTTTATATTCTGTATTTCTCTAGTCCCTCCTCTGTTCTTGAGGGGAGAGTAGCATGAAAATTAATAAGCATTGACTTTTTCCATTAATTTATTTCAGACTTGTGTTGTTAATGAACCAGTAGAGGTACTCATAGAGCACTTCACTCTTCCTTCTTACCTTAACTCCAGTGATTAATTCTTACCCTGTGAATACTTTTCCGATTGTCTCCTGTGAGATGCTGATATTTTAGCACCCACCTTGCAAGGAAGAAAACTAAACCAGCTGAATATGAACTATTTCAATGCCTGTTTTAAAGAAGCTTATTTGAAATTAAAGGGAAATGAGTTTTGTCCTCTTAACAGCAGCTGCCTCTTTTTTCCTATGCTTAAAAGAGTTGATTAAACCTGGGCAGTTTTAATGCCACTGCTTCCTTCTGAGGTCTCAATAAGATTGAAAAATGAAAACAAAATGCCCTGGCCTTGTTGCCAGTCCTCTCCTGATTAAGAAAAGCTTGAGAAAATATCTGTATCCTGATTTTTTTTTTTTTTAACAAGCACACAAAAAAAAAAAAAATTGCAAAAGTAGTTCAAATCTGGATTTAGTATTTACAAAAGAGTATTGATAAATGGGTTGTGATGGATGGGCATGTCAAGAGGGTATAATCTTCAGTGGTCTGTCTTGCCCCTTTGCAGGAGGGTCTGTCCCACAGCTGAGGTCTTGATCTGTGTTGACAAACCCCGTGTTTTTACCCTGAGCTCCACTAGAGAGTTGGAGAGTGACTGGTATAGCCCTCTCTGTGGGGGACAGTGACTTCTGGCAGAGGGATGGGGCAGCCAGTAACATCTTACACTGCGGCTGCTAAACCGAGCTCAGCTTATTTGTCGGAGCCCTTGGCTGTCCCTGGTATAAACAGTATCAAGGCGCTGTTGTGTTTTTGGAACAAATGAGCTTTAGTAAGTAAAGCTTTGGAAACAAAGATTTTCTTCATACAAATGGCTTACAGATGGGAGAGGTACAGAAAACAGGACAAAACAATGCCACTACTTAATAGGCTTTTTTCAAAAGTTTTTTGGGAGATATTCTTCCTAGATACCAGATTTTTGGGGTTTTGACCAGTCAGTTGGATACTTCTGGAAACACAATATTTATCAAGGACACAAGGAAAACAATCTCTCTAGGTGCTGAACTGTTCCCACTTCTATTTATTTTGTATGTTTTCAATTAGAAAGTGTTCCTGCTGTGTGTGTGTGTTTGATCTTCCCTCCAAAGTAAGACTAAATGTGCAATGGTTGTCCTGAACAGAAATATCTTAAGTATTTTTATTGTTCTAAAGATAAATTCATTTACAAAACAATGTCAATGGGTGTGCGTTTATAGTTGGAAGGGAAAAATTCCTGGGTCCTCCCCTCCTTTTTTATATCACTTACATGTAAGTTTTTCATTATTCCCCATCTCAGTTTTAATATAATAAGCACGATATGCCGTACACTGTGGTGGAATGTGAGTAGACAACATGGTCCATAAAATGTCACTGTCCACAATGATGTTATGCCTGCTTATGGCTGTTGTTCGATCTCAGGTGGGTGATTACAAACAGCTGCTTGGGACAGGCTTGTGCATCTTCAGAATTCAAAGGCTGCTTCCAGAATGGTGTTCACCAACGCTGCAGGGATGGTAAACTGCGATGAAATGCACTGTGACCTTTGCATGTCAGGCCATTCTTGGGTAAAGTCCTTACTATGTTGCTTCATCTTTGCATCTCTCTATAGATCTCTTAATTCACTGAAGTTTTACTGTATCTCAAACGCATGTGTGGATGGCTTTTAGCGCAATTGCCTTCTGTTTCAGTTCTTTTGAAACACTCATCTCTCTCCTGCAGCCCAGCAAGTCCATGAAAGAAGAGGTGACCTCTGGCCATGATTAGTGCTGTCAGTATGTCGTGGCCAGACTCGGGAACCACGCAAACTTATCTTTTTGCGTATGAATTCCATTTCACAGTAGGCTTGAGATGCTCCAGGTGGTGCATTTTTCAGGATAATTAATTCCACATGCATGTGGTGAGTTAAGTCACTTGGCCTTTGTGCCTTAATGTCTGTGTCTGTCACCTCATATGCCTCTGGAGTTGGTCTGTGTCTCCTGACCTACCGCACCAGTTGCAGGGAGTGCAGCGCTGATTGTACAGTGAGATGCTCTGACGTTGCAGTGAGCAGCAAGATGGAGCTCAAAGGCAGAGTTCAAGCACAACAGATCGCTCTTCCCAGTGAGGGGAAGGTGGATGACATACCTGTCTCAAATTGTCACATAACATCACTGTTTGGACCTTAATGTTTATTTCCCAAAAATTCCAGTTTGGATACTCCCAAAGCTGACAGATCCCCAAATTAACCTGCTGTCTTGACCTGATTTAAGGAGGGATGTATCAATCATGGTTTTGAAATGCATGTGGTTTTCAACTGCCCTGTCAAGTTTAGTAACCCTACTCAGTGCTGGAGGGCTGTGAAGAGGGCATCAACCTGGGGGTGGAGGTGCTGTTTTTACAGTTCTCCACTTTGAGTAGGTTAACTTAGGGATTTATCAGCTTGGTCTGTGCTGCTTCTGAGCTTATTTTCCCCTCTTGCTTCTGCTCTAACCCTGGAATTGGAAGAATGCAAGTGTTTTGGACAGAAACATAAGCAGGTTTGGGAAGAGGGGGACAGAAAGAAAACAGTACAAGTTCAGTGTAGGCAAGGGCAGAGCAGAGTGTTTCAAAGCCCTTGTTCAGTTGTTTCCCCAGCCTAGGCAAGCATAAGGTAAAGGACCTTGTGCTCTCTTCTGCTAAGATTTTGTTGAGTCAGCCTCTAGCTGAGCATTTCTTGTAGAGCTGAGCTCTACTGCTGTGACCAATAGCACTGGCCATGGTTACTTAAACAAAATGGTTAAGGAGAGGATATAACAATAGCCTAATTCATTAGTGGTGGTGGGTTTTTTATTATTATTCCTGATAAAAAGTGGGATTGATGGCAAGTGGAGGCATGCATCTGATCAAGGACTTGGCAGGATTGTTCATTATACTCCTGCCTGTGAAGGATGTACCAGTGTCCCTCACCTTAGTGTGCAGTTGTTCAGCAAGATGCATTTCCAGCACCATTCTTATGTTACAGAGGCTGCCCCTGCTCCACTTCTTTTCTTTAATTTACTGGTTTCTCGAGCTTTGTTTTTAGAGGCGACACTGCCCATGCTGTACCATACCTCTTCCTCGATGGGACAAGTCAAGCCTCGTGAATTCTCGTTCCAACCCCTCAAAGAACAAGCAGCAGTATTTAAAGCCTCAACTCCCAGGAGTTGACTGGGGTTGCAATTGTGACTGCACTTACTACAGCTCCTGTGCCTTACACGAGTCTTGATCTGCTCTTCTTTTCTCATCTCTGATCCCTGCCCTCACTCTACTCTTGGGTAGGGACCTGAACTTTTAGGACTCCTTTACTTCTAACACTGCAGCCTCAGAGGAGCAGAGCTGGCCTAGAAACTGTGGTCATAACACAGTTGTGTCCACCTGTGGCACATCACAAGCTCCAGAGCTGGCCCCGCTCCTCAGGGGCTCGTGTGTTGGTTCTTTAGCCCACCACAAGCAACTGTGTAAGTGCATATCCAGGAGAGGTGGCTAAGGCACCGCCCTTGGCACAATCTGTTCAATATTGCATAGTTTTAGTTCAGTAAAGGTCAGTGTTTGGGGATTAGGTGTCAAGCAAGAAACACTGAAGCCCAAGCCCCAATCCTGCTATTGTTGGAAGTCACGGCCTGTTGGTCTCTGCAGGGCTATGACAGGGTAATGCTGATTTAAGCAACACTACTATCAGGCCTCCGCTATAATTACGACTGTGAGGGTGTCTTCACTGCAAGGTTGATTCAGGCTTAAACCTGGAGCTGTAATTTAGTGCCCAAATTCTGTGGTGTGCTCAACCCAGGCCAGCTGGCTCAGCTGGTCTGCAGCCTAAAGCTTCATTCATGTTTTTGTCAGACAAGTAACCCGGCAGTGCCCCAGTATTGCCAAGTGCCTAAATAAGGCAGACATGTCCTCCCACAGGCACACTGGGGAAGGTGATTTCAGCTTGCTACAGTGCTAACAATCCTGGGACCAGCTTCCCAAAGGCCTTAGCAGCAAAAGCTACTTGTGAGCTCTGTGCCCCTCAGACCTGGCAGCTCCAGGCCAGCTCTACCTGTCCCTGCTTGTGCCAAGCTTGACTCATCTGCCGTAGCGATGACACACTTGCAGCTCTAAGCCAGAGCACGTAGTTAATGACGGTACCTCGTGTGCCAGCCAGGCTCAGCCAAGTTCCCTGGGTAGGTGAAGAGGGTGTCCTTGTTTGGCTTAAGCTACTTAGGCAATTCAAGTGGCAAATCTATAAATAAAAGCTAATTTGAAGCCAGGCTGATGGCTTATCTATGCTGGTATCATCCTGTGCCCGGGAAAAGATGGGTGATTTTATACTGGAAGCACCAACATACTTGAACCTCAGGCTGGGAACAGCCAGTAGGGTTTTGTATCCTCTCTCCTTGCTGAGAACTACCGCTGCCAGGAAGCTGCTGAGGTCCCTCTACCTTGTGCTTTTTGTGGCTGGCTTCTTACTGTTGGTAGGAGTAGCGGCAGCACTAAGCACAGCCTGCAAGCCCCAGCAGCGATGCTTTGAGTGCTGATGGGATTGTTAAGCCAACATGAAGCCATCCCTGCCTTCCCCCAAAGCGGCAACATCCCCTTGTGCTGAATCTGTTCCCAGTGCGTGCACTCTCGCTGTGTGTGGCCTGGGTCAAACCCTGGCTAACCCACCTCCAGCACTGCTGGGAGCGGGCCCTATCCCAGGATGGGCTTCAGCACTCTGTCTATAATAGACCCAGGAACAGGAAAATCACAAACATAAGACTCCCTTACAATTTCTACTCAGAAGCCTGGCAGTAAAGTGCATGGACTGCAACTTAGGTTTGCTAGACTTGATGGTCACGATTACTTAATACAATCTCGTCATTCCTGCTGGCAGCTTTGACTCTTGCATCGTATCTGTTAGGACTGTCTGCCTTGAATGCCAGGAGAAGACAGTGGTGTGGCACACAAACAAACCTCTCCTACTGCTTTTCCTTTTCCTTCCCCTTCTCTTCCAGTCTACGCCAGGATGCTCATTTGACAATTTAACCAGTAATTTCCTCTGCTAGGTGCTGAAATCATCCCTCTCTTTATAGACTGCTATGTGGTTTGTGTCCTTTGCCATGTTACAGTACCAGGAACTTTGGTCCTTTTCTGGCAGCGTGATGCTGGGACAACATGATAGGGTGAGTGAGGGTAGAGATGAACCAGGAAGGCTGCAGACCCTACAAATGAAAACGTCAGCCTTCCTGTGCATGGGATACCTGCTGCAAGGGAGACCACAGGTTGRGATTCCTCACCTGGCTCAGCCTGTGCTTCCCATTACCAAGCTAACTGCACTATCTCCAGTCCAGGCTGTGCACTTCAATGTTCCCTCAGTGTGGGATTACCTGAGGGCATCCCCCAAGGGCTGCTCATCCCAGCAGTTCTCAGAGGAGAATGACTCACCTAGTGCAAGCATCAGCATCTCCCCATCAGCTGCAGGCAGAGCTCGGAGTAGCTCTGAGCAGATGCCCTGTGCAAAACGTGCAACAGCTCCTTACATGTTGCCTGGTTCACAACAGCTTATTTCTTCTGGGGCCCTCTGCTACACACCGCAGTAGAAGGAGGCTGGGAATATAAGAACCTGCTTTCCAATAAACAGCTGCTGTATAGCTGGATCACTGAAAAACATGGAGCCCTACAGGGATAATAGCCAAAAAGTCCGCCTTCTCTCTGACTCATGCTGCTTTGCTTTCACACAGAGCATGGTCAAAAAAGACCTTGTTGGGCAGCCTTGTATTCCCCAGGAGTCTTCTCCATGCGTGCTTTGCTATGAGAGTGCTTCCCTGGTAACTCTGTTACCCTGCCCCCTTAGGAGGAATGGTTTTATTCATATATTTTGCCCTGTATTTCCCAAGACACCTGTCTGTGCCAGGCCCTTCAAAGATTGCAGAGCTGAGGAGCTTACCCCCATAGAAATGAAAGTTCAGGTGATGAAAGAAGGAAGATGAATACAGAAAAATGCAATGTACTTGAATGAAGTAACAGACTTGTGTAGATTCATTTGAGCAAGAGAAATGTGCAACTGCCCTTAAGAAATAATTGTTAAGAAGAAGGAGATGAGGGGATGGGAAGACTTAAAGGACCTGAAGTAATTTTGAAGATGATAAAATTAATGAATATTAGCTTCTGCTTCGGTGCTCATCCTAGCACCCTGAAGAACAATCAAGTATCTCAATTTTCTGTTTAAATAGTACACTGTCTCTATACAAATGATGGAAATCTATTGAAGCAGGAGCAGCACGAGATACCCCTTACATCTCCCTTTGAGAAGAAGACAGGAGAGTGTCAGGTGCTTTCTAGCAGGGAAGGGATCAGATACTTCTTTTACTGAACTGGGCTCTGTGGGATGCTCCAGCAGGGCAGGACCTGCTGCTTGCAGTTACCCAGACAGGAGATGCACGATGTCCAGCTGGCAGGCAGTGACCCCAGACTGGCAGCTGCACCGGTAGGATTGGGTTTTTAGGGAGAAGGGGTCCACGTTGTATTATCCACTGCTGTTGGTAGCAAGGTTTTGGAGTAAGGAATGGGGTATTGAAAGAGATTGTCTGTCTTTGGCACGGGGTTAACAACTATGTTTTGTTAAGGAATGGTCATACAGTACAAAACATGATTGTATAAAATCTGTGAAAAATATGGCACCATTTAAAATAACCTTTTCTCCTTTCATATGTTCCTTTCTTTTTAAAAAATATATATTGTAAATACTTCTAATCTTTTTTCCACCAGCATTAGGAAACCAAGCAAGATCTTCAAATTACAGTTGAGATAAAGGACAACCAATAGTGTAATTTGAATTGTCTTGGATTTGCCTTAAAATTAAAGATCTTCAGAAAAGGCAGAAGAAAAAAAAAAACCTTCCAGAAAAGTCTGGGGAAAACAAAAAAAATATTTCTGTTCACAGGACGTGAGACTATTCAGCATTTGAAATTGTTCGATGCTTTTAGGAACAAAGTCCCCCAGCCCTGGCCGGCAAAGGCTCCTAGGACAGGAGGAATGAGGGCACTACCAGACCCATGAAACGAATGACCCTGCCTGTTGTTTAAAGGCAAGCTGGTGCTTTGCCGGGGTCAAGGCTAAGCCTTGCAGTCTGTAGCAGACCATGTGCTTACTGCTCTGTCCTGGACCCTCTTCAGCACCTCTCTTGGATTTCCATGGTACTGGGATCCCAGATGGAAAGCCGCTTTAATCAGGAATTAAAGTGGGAAAAACTCATCTACCTAACCAAAAAATAGTAAGTTTATCCTATTTTTTTTTTCTTTTCCACACTTACATTTATATATAAGGAAAACATAATTCCTGCTCATGAAGTGATACATTTCCAGCAACATCTGGAAATATTATTGTTTAGGATAAAGCTCTGTTTTTCTAAAGAGCCCAAGTGAATTAGGACCCTATTTTCTCTCTTTACTGCCAGACCAACTGCTGTCTATTTTATTCAGAGGTTTTGCTTCTGAGCCTCATTCTTAACAAGAGCTAACAATTACCRAGTTAAATTCCATCAATATGCCTGGAAGCTACCCTGCAATATCAAATCCTGTACGTTCTTACTAATAAATATAATTGCTGGCGCTATTAAAGCAGCCTACTTTGAAGATGAGATAGGTTATCAAAGCAAGTTCTGTTGCAATACAGAGACTAAACACAGCCTAGTACAGATGGAGAAAAATGTTTGATTTTGAAAACTGCACAGACTTGCCAGGGGCTCCTAGGACAGTCTAAGGTCTTGTCTACGTGGTGAAACTCTCTGGCAGGACGTCTGTGGGACAGCTAGCTCAGCACCATCAGACCTTTGCCAAGACCCCAGCATGTCCCATGCTGGGATGTGAGTGCTGCTCGCTATCACCGTGCAGGCAACCCTGGGGCTGGAAAATGGCCCGAATGGAAACTGGCTGCTTAATGAAGAGAAAATAACGCTGCTTATGGTGAGCATCGAACATGCCTAGTGGTTGGCAGAGTCGAACTGGATGCAAAGGCAGGCTGGTAAGCGTGTAATTCTTATTTCAGTCCCTAAACTCCCATGGGCTCCGCTAGCAGATGAAGTGCTTCTGTATGAGCAGGAAATGCAAGCATCTTTCTGATGATTTCTAGTCCCTAATTCGCCTTCCTCTGGCCTTACTCAGTGCCAAGAAGTGACACTGGAGCTCTGGTGAAGCAGTAACTGTGAGCTTATCTGCATCTCCAAGCAGTAGGTCTAGGATGAATATGGTATTCCTCTTTGGTTTCGAGGCCCTTTAAGCGGGAGCAGAATGAAGTGAGGTGGGAATGTATTCTTTCTCCTTGCTCTGGTCTTGCCCCTGGGATGTAGGATCAAAAGTCACTTGGGTGGGAGGATGGTGCACGGGATTTGTTAACAACCTACAGACAACTCCTTAGAGCAGCTCCAGTTAGGAAGGAAACCTGCAGCCCTGCAGCTGGCTGTGCCCTGGTGAGCCATCCCAGGTAGCCTGGGGAGACTGAGAAGTTGTGTGAACCACGACTAAATTGCCTGAGTCCTAAGTGCAAGGTCTGGGCATTGAGGCAGGACCTTTTTTGCCCAAATGACAGCGATTTGAGGTTGTTCCCCTACGTGAGCAAGGAGCCACAGTGTGTGGGCTGCCAAGCCTCGAGGGGAATTCCCTGGATTTGCTCTTTCATCTCAGACAAGGACGTGCTGTTTAAAGCAATCGCACAACCCACAGTTGGCACGACCGGCCGTCGTGCATGCAAGGAGAGTTCAATAATTCAGCAAGCAAAACCAGAGCCAGCAGCAGATTTGGGCTCCAGCCAAGGCTCAGAAAGTTGTCCTAGCATCAAATAACGGCTCTGCTTGACAGCTTGAGATCTCCCTCCTTGGGAAAGCACTGTCTGCCAGGGGAAGGAGAAATCCTCAGCCCACAGGTTTTCTGCTGCTCCAATAGAGGGAAGGGGGGAAGGGGCTGATGTACTGGTTCACACTGGTATCGCATGACCTTTCCCTGGCTCAGCAGTGCAAAGGGAGTCAGAAAGCTAGGTGGCCTTTGCCAAAACATTAGGAAATATTGCCGTTTGCCCTAGTCCACACAGTGACCATCATGGTTTTTTCTCTTTTCTCCCTTTTTTTTTCCTTGTTGTTCTTATCCTTTGTTTCTTTCTTTCTTTCTTTTTTTTCTTTTTTTTTTTTTTTTTTTTTTTTTTTTTTTTTTTTTTTTTTTAAAATAAAGTGTATTTAGTGCTGGTGAAAGGTGCTGAATTGGCAACCTCGGAGATGGGTATCCCTCTGCCCAGCCCAGGAGAGCCCTGGTGCTTTCTCTAGACTTCCTCCTCTTGGCACCAACCCTGTGCTGGGACAGCTCACGGGTCCCTGTGCTCCACTGCCCTCTCCCATAGCTGCCTCTTGCTGCACTGGTTGGGACACCCATGGCTGAGCTTAGGCTCCCACTTCCCATCCCAGGCTTGGATGCTGCTGACCTGGGCTGGACTGGACCTGACAGTGCCGGAGTCACTTTGCTGTGAGCTGCTCCAGCTGCTCTGGGGGATGCAGCTTCTGCAAGCGGGAACCTGTTTGCTCCTGGAGCAGGCATCATAGCTGCAGCCCGGGTCAGCTGTGGTCCAGTCCTGAGCAGGAGGCGTGGGTGGGGGGAGAGGAGGGAGAGTGGAAGCACCCCTTGGGTGCCACTTGTCTCTCTGCCTTCATTTAGTGCCTAATCCAGACCTGACCCCAAGTGCTTCAGTGCAGACTGATTGTCTCTTCCTTCATGCCCTCTTTTACCTGCCTTGCTAAAGTGCAAACGAACACGATTGAATCACCCCGGGTGCTGCAGCCCAGCTCACGCCCAGGGTCCCAGAGAGGCAAGTGGGACATCAAGCCCTTGACTTGCCCATGCCAGTCCCGAGCCAGGCTTTCAAATAACACCCTGGAGGCATTTCGTGTGTCCCCCCCCAACCACTAACGCCAACCTGTGCTACCACTTGGCCAAAGGGAAACCCCTTTGCTCACCATTCCCACCTCCCCCCTCCCTTCCCTATCCCCAGCAAACTGTGCCAGCCTCCCCTGGGACTCTGCTGGGCAGCAGAGAGGGGCAAAGCAGCCTGCTCCATCTTCCTACCCACGTTAAAGCTAAATGCAGCACCAAAATAGATACAAAAATAGAGTTTTGGGTCCATTGGCCCAGCTTCGCTATTAATATTACTGCTATGAAATGTCTGAAAATAAGAGCCGCTCTCTCTGTACACACCTTCCCCCCACCCACCCCTTACTGACAGTATTGCCGTTCGCCTGGTCCTGTCACAAGAAGGCATGAATATGCCTGTTTTCTCTATATTTTAAATATAATTTCTGCTTTAACTCATCCAACGCTTCCATCCCCCCATTGTAAACAAACATGGCAAAAAAGGGGTTTGGGGGAAAAAAAAAAAATCCTTCATCATTTCTAGTGTTCTGAATAGTATTTCTGACTCCTGGGACTCGAATCCTGCCAGGTCATTTAAAAGGACAGAAGGTACCTGTGATTTCTGATGAAGGCCCTGATGTCCTTCTTGGGTTTCCCATTGGATGCTCTCTGATGGGGATGAGAGAGATAATGTATTTGCTTTCCTCTATCCAAAAGTCACAAAGTGTTTGATCGGCAAACCCGTGACTAAAAAAAGTAAATATATAAAATAAACACCAACCCGCAGCCTCTTTTTATGTTTCCCCGTCTATCCAGTTTTCAAAGTGCAAAACCTAGAGAAGCATAGAATAATTTTCTTGGTTTTTTTTTTTCCTTTTGTTAGGGCTTTTTTTCCCCACGTGCTTGACTGGTATGGCCTTTCTATAGCAAAAGTCAGATAAAGCGTAATTGCGGTCATTTCTGCACATGGAATTATGAATCATTCCAGTGACTTGAGAATCTAAGCTGTTAATAGGCTAAAAAAAGGAATTTTTTTGTTTATCTTTTTTTTTGATTGTTTTCTTTTTGCATTATAATTAAGCATGAATATATATTAATATATTACACTGCTTGGATTGCAGCTGGAGCAATCCAAACCTTCCTATGCCGTAAAACTAACCCCCACCCTGCACTCCCCAGATCAAGAGCTTTTTTTCTCCTCCCTGTGCCAGTTATCCTCAGTTCACATGATTAAAAGTCCCTCCTAGCCCCCCTCCCCTTTTTTTTTTAGTAGATATTGCCACATTCTTAAATTCATGCATTGCTGCATTGCTATTGCACATATATAAAGGATTGCTCACTCCCTCCCAGCTGCTCCCCTTCCCTCACTGGTTGTGCACATCCTCTCTGCGGACGATCTTGTAGATGATCCAGTAGAAAATGTTGAAGATGAGGAACGCCATAGGGAAGCCGATGCGTGAGATCTTGTCGATCTTCTTGGCTCGCTGAATGAAGAGCTTTCGCATCTCCTCGGGGGAGCGGGATGGCGGGGGGACCGGGTTGGCTGTGTTGTTGTTGTTGGCACCCTTGACGGAGATGCCATCCTTGGCTTGTAGGCAAGCTGGTCCCATCCCATAGGCAGTGAAGTTGAACCTGCCTTCACCAGCTTCGTCCTCCTGAAACAGATTCAGCATGGGACTCTACTTAAAATGAGATATAGACAGTGCACCCTCGCTATAAGGCTCTCCACTGACAGCTTCCTGCTCTGCGAGGGAAAGACACCTCCATCATGCCCCGACCTCAGCGCCCTTGGACAAACCCTCTGCTCTTAGGAGATCAGCCTTATAGAGGGGTGCCAGCTGTGTGATGCACAGATGCAAATCAGGGGATCCAGGCACCCCATGGAGAACAGGACTGACTTCCACCCCACTGGTGTCTTTGACATACTTGAACGGTTTGTGGTACTGTGTTCATTTTTCCAATTGCATCCCCTGTTTTGCTTCTGCCTCTCCCTCCCCCCGCTCCTATCAGCACCTTCTTTGCTTTGGCTCTGCTGTATCAGTTTGCCCAGAAGGAGTGGGCTCCATGTAACTCAGGTAGTCGAAGCCGCAGCGCGAGACTTCCTACAGAGTTACATGGATGCGCAGGCGCTGAGACCTCTCCAGGAAAAGACCTCTGCAGGCAGCGTGCAACCAGCCCTCAGTTTGCCTGCCCACGGGACCCCCCGAGCCCCACAGCCCCTTCCCACAAGCCATCTTTTAGGTGGGGAACAGAAGTGCCCTTCTGCGGGTCAACGGTAAGACCTGGCTCCTTGTGCTACTTTCAATTATTGAGCAAGAAAAATAATTTATTTTCCAGTCTAAAGGCAAATGCTATTACTGTTTTATGGTGGAGGCCTCTCAGGCTTCTCAGAACAATTTAGCCCTATTTTATTGAACACGGGGATGTAATCACAGGAAAAACAAGTTTGGCCAAAGTAATACAACCAGTGAGTTGCAGAGGCAGGGTCAGAAACCCAAGTCTCTTGACTACAGGTCACCGAGGCTAGTTGTTAAACCAATGGCACTAATTATCTGTCGTGGAGGCTGATCCACGCGGTGTCCCCCAATGCTGACCTGTGTCCCCCATCACTGACCTACTGGTCCCCTCCCTCGTAGCCCGCCTGCCTGACGTGCCCTGCTGCCCCTTCCTCTCTTCTTTGCAGAGTGCCTTTTCTGGATGGCCCCTGTATCAAGCAGGTAACTGCGTGGGATGGAGGCACTGTGCCGGGGGTCTGGGGTGGAGGAGCAGAAGGAAGAGAACGCTGGCATATCTGAGCAAAGCAAAACAACCCAAATAAAATCAAGCCGCCTTTGTTTTGGTTTTTTTTTTTGGGAGGGTGGCAAGCTGGTGAGTTGTGTGACCTACCAGCAGGCTTATTTGTTTCAGAGTCCTGGCTGAGACAAATTTGCAGGCCTTTGGATAATTCTTCCCTGCTCTGATTGTGTCCCCTTGGTGTATCTCTGGTCCCTGGCATCTGAGACTTGACAATCCTTAAATGTCTTTGCCTCCTAACAATGCCTCTGTGAGGAGGCAGTGCTCTGGTCAGGGAAACTGAGGCACCAAAAATTAGGACCCAGCTGCTCTCAGGGCTTGGTGAACATCTGGTAAGAGACACTTTGTGAGCTAGGAGTCAAGGTTCACAGAAACTCTTCTCTTGGATCTCTTGGAGAGAACTTTTCCATTAAAAGCTGATTTTCTGATGATAGGCGATGCAGGAGTTCTACTTTTCAGGCGGCCAGAACCTGCACTGCAGATGAGGCACTGGCAATGAGGGTGAAGGGGGACCTGGGGGGGTACAGGCAGCAGGGGCCACTTCTGACCTTCCTGCTGCGCTGCCAGCTCCTGCCAGCGCCTGCCGGCAAGTGGCACGGGGCGACGTGGGAGCCCTGGGCTCTGGCACATCAGGGAGAGTTTTGCAAAGGTTAACTCTCATCCCTAACTTGTCCCCTTTTCCTTAACTGGACTCCTTCGTGCAGCTAATAACGTGTGCATGGGCTGCAAAGGCCTGGGAGATGCTCAGAGCTTATAGACCTTCTCATCACACCTGTATTATGGGGATTCAGGTAAAACCGCCTCTGCTCTTCTCTGGTTGCACAAACACATATACACTGACACATGTCTGGTTTAGCCTAAATCACTTAATTCCCTAATTTACTGAATTTCTTTTCTCTCCTCATTGCCAAGGGGCCACTGGCTGTTTTCTGTGGCTGATCTGCTTTGTGAGAGTGCTGTACCCTGGATAGAGATGCTAACAGTGCCTTTTTCAAGGTGCCATATCAAAGGATAAGGGCAAAGGCATCACCAGCCATGCTGGGCTGGCTTCCTTGGGCTGGGTTTCCAAATACACTCCCAGTGGGTCTGATGATGGTGTCATATTAACCAGACTGGTCCATACCTTGAAGGGACAGTAACTCTCCCTAGCCATCATGGTCCCTACATCTCCCCATGCCAGGACCTGTCTGCCTCAGTAAATACAGGCAGAGTAATGGGTTCAGAGAGAGCTGTCTAGTTGATCTTTCTAGTCTAGTCCTTCCCCTTCCTCCAGAGGGAAGGAGGTAAGAGGTGGCTCAGAAATGGAAAGGGGCAATTGAAACCTGGCAACAGATATTTATTGATTTGATTTCTATTTTTTAGAGAGGAAGAAAGACTCTTAATGATGAGAATAAACTAGCACCTTGCATCTAACTCTAAGGAAAGTAAGAAACAGATTTGTCTGGATTCACTTGTATTAATGCCAGACCGTGGCACATTGTCTGGCACGCTGAGCTGTGAAGAATGGCTAGTAGGTTTTGATTTGGGCAGACCTAATAAATGTGGGCATGTGCTGGTCCTCTCCCCAGCTGCCTCCACCAGCATGGACCACTGCAACATCTCACTTGTTTTTAGCCTGGCATGTCATACCTAAACCAGGCAAAGCTATCCTACAAGTCAGGACATCGGGACAGAGCAATTAGGTTCTTTGGCAGCTGCACTAACCCATTTGCATATTTACAGTCAGCTCCTAGTTTTCTGATGAGCCTGCAAACCTTGTTCATTTTGCTTTTGCAAGTGTTTTTGTTTATGCTTTGTTCCAATTAAATTGCTGTGAGATTGGGCAGGGATGGTAATAGCAGCCTTGTGTTCAGTGGAACATCTCTGGCAAATATCTTTTAAACTCATCTGTATATTAGCGGCTTTTTTCTCCTTATTGTTTTATCAACAGAGCGATCTGCATACAACAGCACGGATCCAGAGACAGGATGTCTGAATCTAGATGAAGAGATAAAAGCACTATGAGGCACCCACGTTGGGTGGTTTTATCTTTGGCTTTATTAAGAAGGCYGCATCTTCTGAACCAAAACTGCCTCAGCTGATTTTGAGATGGCAGGGTCTTGCTCTGGCCAGACAAAATCGATGGGCGCTGATGGTCTCATCTGTTACTTCTTTTCCCTTGCATTTGTCCAACACTTTTCATCCCTGGTCCTGATTGGGTCGGGGACAAGTGAAGAATTATCTCCTGTTTTGCAGATAGGACAACCGAAGCAGAGAGAGGCAAATCTACAAAGAGACAGGGATTCCTGCTCCTTGGCCCCCACTGCCTCCTGGAATGGTGGCAGTTCTCCAAGCACACACTGTGAACCGCTGTAGGACAGGTTAGACCCTGGGAAGACTTTTAATGGCTGGGACAGTGAAGCAATGGAATGGGGGGTCTCTGGATGGGATGGATCACGGAGGGCTCTGTATAATAGAGGGTAGACAAATACCTATGAGGAATATTTTAGGCAGACCTTGGTGATCTCCTAGGGGCTCTCTTGAGATTCCCATCAGCAAAATATTCTATGTTTTTTTTTCTTAGCAAATTTACTGGTTTTTTAATGCTAGCTTGAGGGCAGCCTCTCAGGCCTGGTGCTGAAAATTTGATACCACCTACCTGATTCTACTAGTTAATTAAGGACAATTTTTAAGTGCCTTTGGTCTTGTGATCACAGTCACCTTTATGTTTCTTTCTAGGGCATCCTGTGATGTGAAATCTTTGCTGTGGTACCTCAGATTAAAAGCTAGTAGAATTGAGGCTGCAGGCGATGCATGTCTATGTGACACATGCATGCTCGGGTTGGCGTCAGTCATGGCAAGGAAGCATGGAGCGAGGCTAAGGCTGAGAATACTGCTCTTTCCTTCTGAGAGGAATTTGCAGTCAGTCTGAGAAGCAGATGCTTTTGAACACGGAGATGGCAGAGACAAAGAAGTGTCACTTACCTCCAGGCTAATGTAGGCTGTCTTGCTGGGGCATGCTGTTCTCTGATAGACATCCCTCACACCTCCCTGCCTGCCTCCCCCCAGCCCTCGCTGTGTCTTCTGAAGAGAACTCAGACCAGAACATTGCTGTGTGGAAATTGTTCTGTTGAGAACAACCCTTTCGGCTTAGACCACTTGGCTACCTAACAAAAACCAGCTTGCTAGATTCCTGGGGTCAGCAGACTGTTAGAGGAGACACAATTCATTGAGGTAGCCCTGCTTTTTGATGTGTGACCCTCCTTAACATCTGACCATATACTGAGGACTTCCCTGGGAGCTAGTGGCTCGGTTCAGTTGACCGTGTAGTGATGTTCTGCTGGGACAGATTCCAACTGTGTCCTTCATGCTTTATGTATTACCTTATGGTGCCTCCTCTTCCTTCTGAACCTGAGCAGCTCTTTGTGCTGCCGAGACACGAAGTTGACGGCAGCGTACTCTAGAAGTGCGGAGAACACAAACAGCAAGCACACAGCCATCCAGATGTCTATGGCCTTCACATAGGACACCTAGGAGTCAGAGAGAGAGACTGAGATGGGGTGGCTTCTTCACCCAAATGCCTTTTTGCTTGCCATTTTACATGTTACTCCCAAGGTCTTTGGAAGGAGTTGGTCAAGCCATGATAGGATTGACATCTGCTCTTGGATACCAAAATTTAGCTCATTTAACATGAATGTATTATCAGGCCACTGAAAGCGCTCCTGGGCTCTTTATTAGCAATAATTCCACAGGTTTTAATTTATCCAGGTCTCGATTGTGATGGTTTACATGAAAGGAARATAGTAATCCAGTCTGATCACACCAGAAGCCCTTCATAACATGGAAATTCGGAACTATTATAAAAGTATGATGGTCAAGTGAGTAAAAACCTAGAATGTACAGTGCATATCCATGTGTGGTTGTTGCAGAGGTTTGTAAGGTACAGAGCTCCTGGCTACTGGGAGCTGTGGTAGATCTTGGGATGAGTGCTAGATCTTAGGGGAAGTGTTGCTGCTAGTCATAGCAACTCTGCTAAAATTTTTGCAGGAGGGGACTGGAGTTCGTTCTGCTTGCCCTTAAACTGAAATAGTGCAATGGCAGCAGAATGTCTCTTGTGTTGAGCAGGAGGATCTGTGTGGTGACTTACTTATGTGCTGTCCCCAGAAAGTGTACATTTTGCCCCTCTGTGAAGATAAGTGTGTTCCCTACCTTGGGCAGTGATGCTCGGGAGCCAGAGCTCTGCGTGGTCATAGTGAGCACTGTGGTGATCCCCAGGCCAACACGAGCAGGGGCAGCATCCATGTTGATCCAGAAGGAGATCCAGGACAGAATGACAATAAGGAGGCTGGGGATGTACATCTGGATCAAGTAATAGCCCATCTGCCGCTCCAGGTGGAAACGAGCTTCTATACAAGTGAACTTGCCTGAGAATGACGGGAGATACATGGAAGATTACTGGTAAGGCACAGTGAGCCTCCTGTTTTCAGCTACTGTCTGGGGACTTTCCTTGCATTGCCTAGAACCAGAGTCTTGTTAGAGGAGGAAATTAACAGCTGTTGCCCAGTTCTGAAATATGAATGTACAACATCAACATAGCAAAGACAGCTTTTGGCAGTATGTCCTTTGTCACTTAAATTTCACCTGCTCCCTTGCATCAAAGGTAGAAGAAGATGCTGGGAGAGAAGGTACAGACCAAACACCCTTCAACAGATGCAGATCTTACTGGGGACAAGAGGGTTCCACACACTTGTGTCTATTAACTTTTTATTGGCTATATATGTATATGTTTACTGGCAACATATGTATATTTATTTACATATGTATGTTGTCCCTGGCTGTGTAGCACAAGGCTTGTATCACCAGGGTGCCATCAGACATAGCAAGAGACTCTGGCAAATGCACAGTCCTGAATTCCTCTCTAACAAATCCAGCAGCTAAGGGTAAACAGCACTGACCTGTGTTGTAGTGCTTTGTGCAGTATCTCAAGTCTTTTTCTTCTTTGAGGATAAACTGAGGCAAGGTCAGCCCGTCAGCAACTTGCACAGCTCCTTTTTCTTGCCACTCAAATATGAGATCATTCATTGTGTAGCCAACTGTTGAGAGGAGGGGACAAATACCTTGTGAAACATGTTAAATACTGATCTGGAAAGGGACAGATTTGTAGAAGAGAGCTATACTTGGAAGCAGGGATTTATCCTGGCCTTCCTTGGCAATGCTGTAATGAATGGGATTTGGGTTGAGGCAGAACTGCTTATGCATATGGTAAAAGCTAGGGTAATGACCTGCACTGGAGCTGTGATGGTGTGCAATGAATTGTCTGCAATAAATCACATTTTTTCTTGAATTTGGCTTGTTGAGCTGTTTGCTATTTTTTCAAACTTGACCTCTTTCTCTGAATGAAGTTGTTCATCGTCTTTCCCTCCTTTGGGATAAGCAACATGTACAAGGGGCAAATGTTCATCCAGAGAGAAAAAATCCCATTTGCAGCTGAAAGCACTTTCACCTTTCTCCTCCAAAGTGAAAGGCCAATGTAAATACAAGCAAGCCAGGGGTCCTCCCATGGGATCTTTTAAGGTTTGGCCTCTCTAGGAAATGTCACATGCTGAATGAATGGAAAATCCTGAGCAAGTGGTTCTTGAGCAAGCCTCTAGTGAAGGCTGAACTGGGAATGGATTGCAGCTGGGGAGGGAGATGGCAGGGGAGAGGGAAAACACATTGTCTCCTCTCCAAAACAGAGATGTGCGCAGGACTCACAGCTTTCTAACTGCATGATGCACGTCTGTACATCCATGGGGAAGTTCTTCAGGTCCATGGGGCAGGCCAGAGTCAGCGTGATCCTGAGGAGAGAAGACAGCACAGGGGAATGCCAAACAGTTTGTGTTACTGATGAGGGGATGAACCCTCTCGGACACCCAATGTTGCAAACAGGCTGGTACCTTGCCCAAGACACACTGGTGTGCTAGGGGAATGACTGATCATTCACCTCTTCCCTGCCTGTGTTTTCACACGTGGTGTTGGAAAGCATCAGAAATGCCACGCTTATAGGTCTGTGATATGATTCCCGGCAGAGTCACCTGCTGCAGATGGTGTTTCATTGTAATGTTGTTTTGGAACGTGCAGAACAAAGAGTTCCCACACCAAACAGTTTTGCTGCTTCTGTCTCCATTTCTTGCCTCAGGTTCACAACAGTCTGGATTAGCAGCAAGCCCAAACTCATCCTCTGGACCCCCCAGATACATTTCTAGAGACTGTTTGGAAATCTTTGAACAGAACATTTCTGGGTCAGAAAAAAAAAAAAGAAGTTTGGTCAAGATSACACATTGCTGTGGGGAAAAAGAGAGATTTTGGTGGGATTTTCTGCAAGGAAAATGCCCTGTGGTAAGTCAATATGAATCTCTGTATCTTCCTGAATTCCTGCTGTGCCTCTTAGGACCTCTACTTTTGTCTCTCAAGCTCTGTTTTCCGCTAGGTGCAGGCTGCATTTTCTGTGGTATGTTGCTGTGCTGCCCTATACCATGATCTATGCTCAAAATGTTTGTTTGGTTCAACAAGCTGATATTAAATGATTTTATTCAGAGAGCTAGACTTGTATTACTTGGTTTGATAATGCTGAAAATGTTGTTCCCTGAAGTGTTTAGATTTTTCAGCTTTTTGCCTTGATGTAGAAATAGCAGAATTTCCTGGGGGACAGGAATAGAATTTTTCTATCATCAGACATACAAGAAACTTAGTAGGAGGGAAAGATAGTTTAACTTAAATCCTTATGTTGGAAGAAATTCTCTGCTTGAGTTTAAAGGCATGTTGGGACAGAAGATGTGACAGTAGAAAGAATCGAGCTGTTCAAGTTTCCTTTTTATGAAAGCAACTGCATTTTCTGTATTTAAACAAACACCTTAGTAGAAGAGAGTCACCACTAGCCTTTGCCCACTTTGTTTTTCTCATCGCATCTCTGGCAGGGGACCCCATCTCTGATCAATCAGAGAGATAAGCCTCCACTTAGATCTTCAGACAAGCCCCTTGAGAAGAATTTACTGTAAATATCTGCCAGATGTGAAACAGGGGTGACTATGGCTGCGGCTGGGTCATGAGATGCTGACCACATGCTGGACAAGTGTGTGCTGAGAAGGGATCAGAGAGTGAAATCCTCAAGGATGATTTTGGGTCAACACAGTGCTAAGCATGCTGAGTCTTGGGTCCATGGGACAAAGTCCACCTTCTTGTAAGTGCCTTGACTAGAGTTCGACTATTGCAAATAGTAGTAGCAAAGAGCCAGTTAGAAAATGGCGGAGCACTGTAGACAGAAATTTTTTTTTTTAAAAGGGCAAGACTATTTCTCCTTTTGGAAACTCTTTGCATTTACATTGTGCTCTTCCACCATGAATGTCCTCTTTCTTTTTGGTTTTCACAGGAAAATGTACTTAAAAAGAAACCTATATTTTCATTTGGAGATGAGGAAGATAGGAAAGTTCTTTTTTTAAAACAAGAACTGAAGTGTTTTCAAGTTTTTGCCTTGAAAACAATGATCAGCTCAGCCACATTGCTCCATGTCCCTGCTGAGCTGTTGCTCTGTTTTGCAGAGCAACCCCAGGGCTGGGGTGACCCATTATTCCCCCTCTGTGCTCCTGCAAACCCACCTGGAACAGGACTCTTGTGCCACACTCACTGCCAAGTTGCTGGTGGCGGTTTTACTACCTGCCTGTTTTCAGAAATTAAGAAATGTGAGGTTTCCACATTCAGCCAACATGCATGGCAATTCTCTTACTGTTTTGGCCATCAAGGATCTGGTCTTTGGACTGGAACCACCTTGATGTTTGGTGGAGGCTGTCTACGTCGCTGAATTAAGCTGTTTATTTTCCATTTTACAGCTCCGTGCTGCTTTTTCTTCCCCATGGCTGCCACTGGGAGCTGCAGTGTGAGATGGGGTGTCCGTACCTTAAGCAAATTTACCTTATACATGAGGCGAAAAAGTCTTCAAGATAGAGTTAAACTTTCCCTATTTAAGCTCATGAAGTTTGATCTTAATTTCACTGGTTTAAAATAAAAAGTGGATGGGGTTGGAAGTGAAGTGAAGGTGGGGAATTGGATTGATTTCCTGTGGGAAATTCAGTGCAATTAGTTCAGCTTCACTGATGGATTCTCGGATCTAGCGAAAAAGGGATAAATGGGAAGAGTTATGCTGAGACAAAGCCATGGAGCTTCACCTAGCAGTTTCCCTAACTTTTTGTCAGGAAATGCTGCAGCTTTCAAAACATAGTTTTTCATGGCCTTCTACTAGTTTTCATAGTACAGCTGGTTTTAGGCTTGTGTTAGTATAATATCTCCAGTAATTTTCCATTAAGGATCTTAAGGAATCTACCAGCGAGGAGCAGAAGTCCTCGGACTGAGAAAGGTAGAGATGAGCTAGATTCCTTCCCAGACCAACCCTCTGCTTCAATATGCTTTGACTAACACCTTCCTGCTTATTACTTTTCTGCCTGTTGTAGAAGCAGCTGCAAGTGGCGACCATCTGGCTGAAGGACCCACATCCTTCTGCTCCAACATGGATTCAACTACTGATGTAAGGAGGTATTTCCCATCCTCCCTTTTTCACTCAATTTTTTTGTCTTCCTTCTGCAAATAAAACTGTTTCTGAAAATAAATTTCCCAGGCATAGTTGTGTCTTAGCAGGTCTTGAAGACAGAGCTGCCTGGGGGTGTGGAAGTACCCCCAGCTATGCAGTGGTCTCTGCTGTCCCAGAGGCAGCCCAGCTCATGGTGTGCAGTCTCCATGCCTTTCAAAAGCACCGTCCTTCTCCAAGATCCTGACCTCTGGAGGGAGGCATGAGACACAGGAAAATATGTCTCTGTCTCGAGCTCTTMATCTGTGTGTGATAGAGCACTGCCAGGCTGCCCAGTCCTTTTGGATGGGCATCTTCTTATTTAACCATGAAGAAAAATAATGGTGTTTCTCATGCTTTCTTTTAAAGGAAAGCTACTAATGCAAAATTAGGACTTGAAGCTCATGTAGCTGGTGGCACTCTCCCAGAAGGATGCCACATTTTTGCCAACCTCTTCTGCTTGGGGTGGTTGGAGAAAGACCTGTTCACTTGCAGCACATTAATCTGCTCTCACAAAGATGTGCTTAGACATGCAAACAGGGAACTGTATACCTCACTACTACCAGCACAAGTTGATGCTGGATATAAAGGACCAGATGAGGGAACTGGTTAATGACCTTCTTCCTTCTTTTAGCTTGTATAGCTGTATTTAACTAAAAGAAATTTGAAACAATATTGGTCAGGGAAATAAGGATGTGTTTCACTTTTCAGTTATTTTTGTGTGAAGGAATCTGCCCCAGAAGAAGGATGAAACACTGGCACAGGCTGCCCGCAGAGGTAGTGGGATTACAGTCCATGGGCCATTTCAATTTGGCCAGACGAAGCCACAGCCAACCTGATCTATTGTTGTCAATGGTCAGGAGGAAGTTGCGTGGGAGACCTCCAGAGGTCCCTTCCCACCACATTGCTATGACACTGTTAATTGTATGATCTCCCACTTTAAAAAACCTCAATTTCTTTTATCCAACATCATAAAGTCTTCACTTTCTCATTTTAGGCTTGAACAGTGGGAGTTTAGCACTGCCCTCCCCCACCTTGGTGGAGCTCTTCCCATTGAGTCATCTCACCTGATGCTGTAGAGGACATTGCCATTTCTGGAGATCCTCAGAAGCTTGTTGTCCGTGGTAATCTCATGGAAATGGGCCCCTTTCTCATTAGCAAAGAACAAGTCAGGCTTCCAGATAGAGTCCAGCATAGAGGGGTCCAGGTCCAGAGAGTCGTCAGGGTATTCGTTGTATGCCAGCCGTGGGTCATTCCACTGCTGTCGCAGGAAGATGTTCACCCTGTAATCCTGCACGGTGTAAGCAGGGAGCAGAGAAATGCAGTTAGTGCTCAGAGCAGGCTGAAGGTTCTGAGAACTGGGGAACATGTACTAAAATCATTCTCAAAAAGAAACCATGTCTAGGCCTAAGTTCCCAAGCTATGGCAAGCCTTCTTGGCATTCTTTCTCAAGGAGCTGTTGTTATTTTTAGCTCCGTAGCTTACAGCGATCTCATAGCATGAGCAGCTGCCTATCCTTGCATCCCTCCATCACAGCAATTGTCAGCTGTGTGTGAAGTGTCAAGACCTCTAGTCTGAACCCCGGCACTGGAGAAGCGATGTTCAGTTGCAGGGGTCGTAAGGGCTGGTACCAGCAAGACGACTGTTGCAGAGGATTAAGGGGGAAAGGACATCGAAGCCAACTTCCTTTCAGTGTTGAATCATCCCATATTGTGACTATCTATGGTTCCTCCAGACTTGTGAAAAGAAAAGGCACAGTGAGACAGGCAGTCCATGGAAGGGATATTCCCTGTGTGTTCACTAATRTAAGGGTAACTCAGATGAACTGGCGAGAGTGGCTGCCCTTGGTGAGAGTATGTGAAGATGGGAGGGAAGTGCATGAAGTCTGCTCTCCTAATCCGAAGTGGRTGTTCTGGATTCCACTCTTTAATGTCAAAATGCCATAAATGCTACAGATTTGACAGCATGGCAGTCTCCTTTAATTGAAGCTAGTCCCCCAGCACTATGCAAAATGCTATGTGCCTCATAACCGTGTGTCTTACAGCTCCCCTGAGTTCCCCAGGCCAAGGCTGGCTGCTGGGGTCGAGCTCAGACACTCTCCTGGACAATTAAAGGCAGTTTCTGGTCTCCCAGTCTGACCAGTAGCTTCCCAGGGTGATCTGCGTGCCCCTTTTCWGCTGAATTTCACATAAGAAAGTGAGCCAACAAATTGAAATGGGGAGAGGACATGCCAGCTATCAGGAGAGGGATAAAAGCTCCATGTCCATAAATTAATTGACATTTTCTAAGTATAGAGGCAGACTGCATCTGAAGAGCAGCATATAATAAACCAATTTCACTACCCTGGCCCAAACTAATAGTTGCTATCATGATTCAGGGTTTCTTTGGTGCCTTTCTAATACTAATGTACTTTGAAGACTTCTATTAAGAGACAGTTAATGGAGAGTGTCTGACATGCTTGCTGGTATCCAATACCTGCTGCAGGCACTAGGACCTTTCTTTGAGTGACACTATTTGGCATCTCTGACTGCCATCAGGTCTGTTCTTTCCATCTGGAGAGCACAAAACTCTGGAGTTGAAGGGTGCATGTGGAGGACAGTCTTTCTGATGTTGCTGCTTCAAGTGCTTGCTTGGCTATGAACCTAAGCCTCTTGTTCAGGACATGACTCTTGTGGAGTCCAGTCACACTGGAGGCTTTGGAGACGATTGTGTCTTGGGTGCTTTGTGKTTTTGGATGGGGCAGTTCATAGCCAAGCCCATGGTCTAGAATCTGTTTCAGGCCACTTAGTGCCATCTGCATCCTCGGAGCACAGAAGCTGCTAATGACATTAAAGATTGTGACAACAGCAAATGGACCAAGGACTTGATGCTAAAAGGAGCAGACTTCTGAACATGAAAAAGAGTTGCAACACTCTCTCCTTCTGCTGATATTCYGAATGTCACCTTCACAAGTCCTAGTGGGTCCCTCTGACTTAATTATTTATCTCTGTCGACCCTGGATAATGTGTCTTGAGAAAATGTGAATAGCTGTGGACAGCTAGGAACCAGGGTCTTAGCGCAGGAGTAGCCAATCATGCAAAACTGAAAAAGGAAAGCAACCCTGAATCTCCACTTTCCATGGCACACAGCAGCTCCCTGAACAACTTGTATACTTGCAATTCACCCTTTTCTGTGTGTAAAGATCTGCAGCCATTGCAGTCAGGGGAAATCAATGTCACTGACCTAATAGGTAGACAGCAAAAGGTTGTTTTGCTTATTCAGCCACCAATAAGCTGGATGCTAGCAGGTCAGCTCCAGTTGGGGGCTTATGTCATGTACAACACAAATTAAGCTCATGTTTGGAAGAAACTTCAGTGGTAGCTGCCCAGAAGTGTTCTCAGTCTGATGGAGTGTTGGAAGGCRGGGGGAAATGGAGCCAATCTCTCTACAACAGCCTGTGTTGCCGCAAATAAGCTTTGTTGCAGGAGTAAATTCACTGCTTCAGCTCCAAAACTTGCCAAAAGGAAAGGAAAGGGTGAGAAGAGAGGTGTAGTGTGGTTTACGTTGCCACCACAGCAGGCATAAGAGGCCATAGACAGAATGACTGCCATAGTCTTYGTCACCATGATGAAGGATCTTAATTATGTGCTTGTGGGCCAAATGAAAATTAACTTCTCACRGTAGATGGCTGTGAGAAGGCCCCTCCTAACTCATCTCCAGAGACCAAGTGTCCTGTACTCATGTCCTAGATGGGAACAGTCCAGGGGTACGTCGTGGATGTGTGGTGTGAGAGACTGCACTACCTCCGTCCAGGGGATGTTCAGCAGTGTGGTGAGTAACTCTGGTGCGTGCTATTCTTTGTGCTCCTCCTTTGGAGACAAGTGTTTGCAGTGGATAGTTTTCTGTTTTGGAATATAGACACCTGAGCATTTATGTTGTGATATAAAAAAGGCAAGGACCAAGAAATATAATACATGCACTGAATGCAATTCTCTGGCTTTGCCATTTTATGGCATTAATATTTTACCTCTGTGTGTGTGTGTTTATGAAGATCTTCCTTCTCAGTGGGTTTATTCCACAGTCCTGGCCTGGCCACTGAGAATGGTTTTTCCTCCCAGAYGTCTTTTCTCTTATGACAGACAGCTGCATTGCACTGTAGTATTGAAGGTGCTGAGCAGCCTTTTAGATTTCTTGTGTCCAGGCTTATTTGAACGTAAATGTAAAAACAAGCACTGTGACTGCAAACTGGACATGACACTGCCTGAGGAGCCAGCAGAAGGCATGGAGAGCAAATGGGGTATGTCTGTGGCTGCGACATAGCCTAAGATAAGGGTTGCAGTATTCTGTACCAGCTAAAGKATCCTGCGTGTTGAAAGCGCCTAGGCATTGCAGTCAAGCTGAGAGGTGATGAGCTGAACAACATTTGTTCGTTGGCTACCTGGAGATATACAGTGTTTCTCCTGGATGTTGTTGTACGAGATCTTAATTAACATCACCAAGAAGTCCGCAGTTATTCCCAAATGATGGACAGAATGGACCAATTTCTGATGTGAACTTTCAAGCAAAAAAAAAGGTTTTACTGGGGCTGCAAACTCAGCAAAAAAAAAAAATCTCTTTCTCCATATCTTTCTTATCACTTAAGTTCCTCATTTGTGTGCCAATCACATCCAGGCATTGATTATCTTGTGCAGCCTGCTCCTCTGGCTGGCTTGGGAGTGGAGAGCAGCAGCTCTGTGTTGTGAAGGCATTCAGGAGCTTTGCAATTTGGCACAAAGGCATTTTACTCCCAAGGGAGAAATGACACAGGGCAGGAAGAAAATAGCTGAAGTGATCAAAGTAGTTCAATTTGATAATGCTGAAATGAAATTCTGCTTAGTGGCCTCGCAAGGAGCCAAGGAAACGGAAGATCATTTCAGACCGTTTCTTCCCAAGATACCACAGTCCTGGCATCTGATGATGAGTGAGCTGATGAAAGCAGTGGCAGGCTGGAGGTAGTGCTGTGAAGAAGGGATGGAGGCTGTCAGGAAACTCAATCGGTTTCAGCCCCTGACTCAGGGGTTCTGTCAGACCAGCCTCTGYACTGAACAGTTTTGGTGAGAGACTTCACTTTGGTAAATTTACATTTTGCTGATGGAAAAAAACAGGGTAGAGACTGAACTCCCTCAGGAGAGGATTCTGTTATCACACCTGGACAGCAGAGCACAAGGGGCTTTATTGACATTGGGTTCATTCTATAGAAAGAGAATGAACAAACATTTTTAACACTACTTGCCCTGCAAAGGAGCACTACAACTGACTGATTGCAAAAAAAAAAAAAAAAAAAAACCACACTGGGAGCAGACCTTGGAAGGGTTAATAAGGGACCTCATTACCTTGCCACAGCTGTAGCCAAGTAGCCAATTTGAAGCCTGGTGTGAAAGCTACAGCTGGGCCGAGGGGAGGAGGTTGTGAGCAGTAGTTGTGTTGAAGGTGCTGCTGAGGAGGAAGTCTGTTGCTTGAGGAAGGTAGGCATGTGATGAGGGTTGGGAGCGCTACCCTGGTGCTTAATATGTTCTGGAAACCAAAGCAGAAAGTTTTTCTGGGCCCTCCTACAAAGGGAAAGCATATCCCTCTGGGCCAAGGATGTGGCTGCTGCTGGGGGTAGGTTGTAACTGCTATCCTGAATTTACAAGCTTAGGAATTTGGTAGTGAGGTCTTGTTCTTCAGCTTGGTTTTTTGTGTCCTTGTATTTGAGTTGCATAGTCCCATTTCATGGCTTTTTTTTTTTTTTTTTTTTTTTTTTTTTTTTTTTTTTTTTTTTTTTTTTTTTTTTTTTTTTTTTTTTTAAAATTCCCTCCTCTAATCAGTGCAAAGACAAGCTGCAACCACAGAGATGGCCAAAACACTGCAGGTCTAACATTGAAACTGCAGCAGACTGTGAGATGTTGTGAAAACCTTTTCATTTTGTGTTGCGTGACTTGTTACATGCTTATTATCTCTGTGGGACTGATGGTTGGTTTTAAGAACGACTGACCGCAGAAAATTGAGCTCAAAACCTAGCCCTTGCTACAGGCTTTGTGTTGATACTTATGTCTTTTGCTGACCTTGGGGTGAGTGGGCCCTGTATTAAATGTGACCTATATGCTTCATCAGTCATATTTGCTATCTGCTGCACTGTGGCTTATGAGGCTGGAGTGAATTGCTTAGTCTGTTTTGCAGGATGGTTTGTTATCTCATTGGAAAGCTCATGTACAGATGTCTCTGAACAAGTATTTAACATTTGGACAGTTGCAGCCTCCAGCTTCTCCTGTCCTTAGGAGATGCTGGGAGACCAATTGTGGCTGTGTTGCAGCTGGCTGGAAGGTTACATTTGGTTTGCTCTTTTCAGATGGCATAACTATAGCATGAAATCACTGGAAATAAATTTGCATATATACTGTATCTAGGGGAGCCTGTGCTGGCTGTTTTGTAGTTTTCTTTCTTTTACATCTCTTGTTTGCTGCATGTGGGCCCTCTTTAAAACATGGGACTAGGAGCRGTCATCTTGAGCATTGAGTCCAGCTCCTGGCAACTCTAGGTGATGATATAAAAACATATTCCTCCTTCTCCATGTGCCTTTTCTGTATACAAAATGCTCCCAACTGCCTAAGCCAGTGAGAGATCCATAAAACTGCAGCTTCCACTGGAAGAGAGATCAAGGGCATCGCTTAATTCCAGGTTTGCTGTTATAGCAGGAAATTTGTTAGATGAAATGCTCAGATAATCCTACTAGTTGTCTCATGCTACAAAGAAAAGCCGAAGCTGGTGCAGTTTATTCACTTAAAACCAAGACCCTATTCCCTAGGTGCTTGACTTCTGTTTCATTTTGAATGAAGAATTTGTAGCTTTGCTATATTTTTACTACTCTGGTATTGCTGGGGGGAAGGTGTTTATGCTTTTGAAGAGTAAAAAGGGATTTAACGGCTTGTGGTTGGGGATGGGGGTTGTCTGGTGTTTTTAATAAAAATAAATGGATAGAGCGTATGCATCTTGCATTTGTCCTCCAGAATCCCTTGCTGTTGTGTGCACTATTACAGTAATGCTTTGGGATAGCAGGACTTGTTTGGCTGTTGTAGTTGGTAGTGTCTTTCCCCTCGAACCCAACCATGTTGGGTTCACATGGATGTGTTCCCARTCGCAGGTTCCGTTGTCCTTAGACCTGATTGCAAGTGAGGCTAATGGATATAAACTATGAGCTGCAATCTAACATAAATGGCCAAACAATTATGTGCACAACTAGAGGCTTTTATGTTGGGTCTCCAGTTCTGCAGGATGCTTAAAGGAGTTTACTTCCCTTGCTCTAAGTCAGCTCTGCTTTGGGAATTCAGTTTGGTGGATGACTTTGTCTTCCCACCTCCCCCTGCCTTCTTCCCTCTACCCTTGCAACAGTTTTCAGGTCTCCATTTCTTGCCTTGTTCATTTTGAACCATTGTGGGGCAGATATCAGCTTTCTGCCCGGTCTGGGAAGTCTGTGCCTTCTCTCAGCCCTGACTCATTATCCTCCCTTCTRAGGTTTGTAGACTCAAGTGGCTGCATCAAATGCCTGTTTTGTTCTATTTTCCTGTATTTTCTCCTCTTCCTCTACCTTCCATGGTGCCTTAAACTGTAAGTGAGCATTCATCTCCATTCTCTCTTATCCTCTGCATGGTGACCTCATGATTTATGCTGATTTGTGAGATTCAGGCAGTGTAAACTGAAATGGCAGCAGTGGTATTTCCTGGAGGAACTAACAGCCCCACTATGGAGATACTTTAAAGGCTTCTCTAATTGCATGTGTGGTATCCATAAAAGCCTGTGACTCTTCTCTTGCAGGTAGTAGTGCAATAGTAACAAAATGTAAGATGATGTAGTACTCAGAACCTGGCCAGGCTTAGAGTGCCTAATGATTGAGGTTTAAACCATAATGTTGTTCTTTCTCTTTTGGCCAGTGAAGCAGCTGGGGGAGTGTTACCATCATCTGTCCCAAGGGTCAATGCTAGAGTACTGCTTGCTTTATGGTAAAACATTGAATTGCCCCTCTGCCATCCAAGCTTTTTCTCCCCCCACAGATATTTGATCACTGGTTTGAATTCAAAGTAGTCAGGTCTGTCTCAAAATCCCTTCATGACAGGACCTTCTGCCCTTCCCAGAAACTGTGGTGGGGAGCTGATGCTGCCTGTTTGACCTGCTGCATCCTCAAACAGTGAGGAGAAGCTGGCCTCTCTGCAGAGTAAATCCCAAGTTAGCAAATCCCAAAGATTGTTCTAACTTGCTGGGCTCTCATTTTTAGATGCTTCAGTACCTGTGTTGTGTTCTCGTCAGCATTTACAAGCAGAATCGCTGTCCCCAAAGAAGCGCATTATATTAGGTTGTGTGTAATGCTGCGTCAGCCTGACATCTGGAATAGCTTGTCAGAGCTGGCTTGGGTATTTCTAGACAAAGCAATATGCCCAGAGGGTGTTCTTGGGTTCCCATGGGAATTTTTTCTATGGAAGATAGGCTATGAAATGAGTGGCATCTGGAAGGGATAGCAAGTCCCTGCAGCATGTCTTGGAGGTGAACTGAATGTCTCTCTCTCATGCTAGTCTATGCTAATTTTATGGAGCATCCTGCTTATTGGGATCCTGTGGTGCCTTTGTATGACTGCTCCAATGCGTCTTGCAATGTAGGACAGATGTATTGAAAAACATGTCATTGTGATGTGCTCTGCACGTTGCACAGGGATCCCTTGTAGGCCTGCCCCTCTCCCTTGCGGATAGTCTTTGCTAGGTTGTGTAGGAACAGAGTATTTATTGCCTGTAACACCAAAGGAGGTATCCAATAAAATAGTRCACTAGGAACAGATGTGTGTTTTGGTTCTAGTTCTTTCTCTTTTGCTTTATATACAAATGAATCCATGAATACACTTCTCACCTATGAACTCTGACAAATTCTGCAATCCAACTATGAAACGTGTTTCTTTCGGCTTGGACAGAGTAACAACTCTTTTTCTACTACTGGAACTGAACTGCCTCCAACCCCAAACATTTCCAGAAGAATGGTATGGTGTCAGAAGAGATTTATAACCCCAGGTATATAGCTGCTGATCTCCTCTGACAGTGGTGTGCATGACAAGTAACTTGTTGAAGTCAAGGGGTGTGATCTATATGTAAAGCCTAGAACATCCTGCCTGAATGCACAAAACACTTGAAGCTGGAGTCTTGCATTCTTCATTCAACATGGCTCTAGAAARGGAATTACCAAAGAGTAAATAAACACCATATTTCTGGATTACCGTTAATTAGCACAGAGGTAATGCACTGTACCTCCAGAGTTTTCCTTTGCTGTTCACTGATTATGTCACAACCAAGCTTTAACAGTTTTCAGATGGAGCAATTATCTCCTGTTCAAGTGATCCTCTGCTCCTAGTGTCTTGCCAATTAGATACAGTCTTTAGCCATGTGCACTAATTTTGCCTGAAGTGAGCCTTAACTTGCAAATATTGTTTTCATTAAAAACCATTGTCTAACAGAAAYATGTCTCCAAGAAAATAACCATCTAGTGATTCTCTTAATCTTTGRGAATCTGAAATCTGGTGCAGACTGAATTTGGGTTCAGCTGATTTCCCTTCACTTAAATTTCTCTTCCCTTTATGCACTTAAACACAAAGTATCTGCAACTGTCCCTGAGATTGGAGCCTTAGGCAAGTCTTCAGAAAAGACTGTTTGTTTCCTTTTCTGACCCTTATACTTTGCCTGTACAGTGTTTTTGTAGAGATGCAGATAGAGACTGTGGGATCTTCAACTACATGAAGTGTGAGTCTTGTGTGTTGACCATTAACTTCCTCAAACCTTAGGTAAACTTGGGAACACAGAGACAATATTTTCCTCTGGTCACACTAAAGAGGAGGGTGATGCTGTATTTGCTGGGAGTGCAATGAGGCTGAGCAGTAACTGAGCAGCTGTGCTGTGATTTTTTTTTTTTTTTTTACTTACCATAGTTGTTTCTGCAATTGAACCAAAGCTGTTGATGAAAATGTTGCAGCTGACATTCACTGGTGGGCCTGCATGACAAATACAGATTGGAACAGCAGTTCACCATGTGCTTATAAGACAAAGTATTTCCACTCTGTAGTACTAAAACCTATTGTGGGAACAAGGCGACTGAGGGGTGAATGTGGGAATAAGGTCTGGATGACCCGGCTTAGTGTAGTCTTGGGTTCTGATGCCAGTTTGACATCAGACAATGCTCTTGCTTCGCCTCTGTTCCCCTGTTTGGTAGAGTGTTTATATATCTCTTCTGTCAGCTGTTTTGATGAAAAGGAGTAGATCATAGCCAGGCAGGACAGCTTTCTAGTTGTCTCATTGTTGTATGGGTGCCAAGCTCACCTTGAACATGATAGCAATGTATCCCAGAAAAAAGCTGAGAGACTATTGACAGGCCCTCTTGTTTAGAGCTCTATACTTTTAGATGCTTTAAATGAGTATTTTAAATGTTTCTAAACTAGGACCGCATGATCCCTACGGAGCCAGTGCAGCAGAGTGTGCTGTAGGGATCAGGCTGGGTAAGGGAGCAAGTACCCCATGTGATAATGGTGGTGTCTGCTAAGGCTCACAGCTGGATAGGAGACTTCAGGGCTCTGCCAGCAGAAATTCTCTGGCTGTTGTGTTTTCAGAGAGGGTACTCCCAGACTTTGGGTCATGTCTCTCCCAGGCTTTGTTTGCTTTCAGACCAAAGCTTTGCTTAGCCTGCTCATATTAGAAAAGTTAAGGGGCCACCAAAGGAGGGGAGTGAGGATTAAGGGATGAAAAGATTGTAGTTAGACAGTATGGGGGTCAGTCTGTTCATGTGGTACTGGTGCCCAAAGGTATCAGTATGACTGGAAGTGGATCACAATATTGCCTGGCAAATTTGAGGTGGAAATGCTGCATTTGGACTGAGAGAGATGCCAAGAGCTGCAGTTCAGCTCAGTGTAAAAAGCTGGAGAACATTTTGGAACCAGAGGCGTATCTGCTGCCTGGCAAACCAGTGGCTTGCCCACATATAATGAGAAGATTTCTGTAGAGCCTTGACCAAGGGGAGGGGAGAAGCAAAAAGGGCCCCTGCCCTGGGGGCTCCTGAAGGAGCTGCTACTGGTCCTGCCCAGTGTGTGGTGGGGAAAAGGAACCCAGGCAGAGAGCAGAGGATACTGCCCCAGTAACCAAGGTCCCCCTTTAACACTGGGGGAATTAATCTCGTACCATCCCTGTGACAGATGCTTCTGGGAAGATAAGCTCTGTGGAAGTGGCGAACGTGGATTTTTAGATTATTCCTCCATCCTTTATGGAGATGAGGGTGGTGTCTGCATTTCAAACACTGCCTGATGGCTCAGCCTCGCTCRGGGAGTGACGCTTGCCCCTTAAGGCCACATCTGCAGTCTGGCAGCTGCTGCAAGATGAAATACTGGGCAGGAGGAATGGCTTTAATGAGAGGCTTGTGCCTCTAATCAGTGCAAACTTCCTCCTGTGTGGAAACTAATGGAATTTCCTGATTCCTGAGTAACATTTGGAGCTCAGTTTGCTCCTCTTCATTTCCCCTTCCTCCTCTCCTACTTCTGAAACTTTGTGCCTGTCCTCTGCAGGAGTAAGATTGCAGCCACGTAACAGCAATGCTCTCTATGGCTGGGATTTTCTTGGTATGAGTCCCAGGCAATCTGAGCGGGCTTCTGTCTAACCAGCTCCCAGACAGCCCTTTGCCAGCACAGCAGCAGCTCACATACTGTTCAATCTGTGCAGCTCTTCCTCCAGACTGTTAAACACAGGCATGGGCTAAAATATCARATACAAAATGGTGTCCTTTTTTTGCCTCCTTCACCAGCTCCTCTTATCCAACAAGCTTGTGAAGTTTATCCAGCAGCTGAAAGCACACATTTGATCAGGCTTTAACACTTGTTTTATCCCTTCTGTAGTGCTCCTGTTGAGCTCAGGAGTCTTCTCTGGATCCATCTCATAAACCATATAGAAGGTCCATGTGCATGTGATTTCCCTTCCCAAAGGGCACAGCATAAGAAAAATACTGAGCTGACCTCCTGGATGACTGCATGTGCTCATGCCTTTGACATCCATGGAAGATTTTGGCCCTCCTTCCTGATCCTGTGCTGATGTGAAGCTGAGTGTGTGATGAGCTTGGCCCAGTGCACGTGGAGAAGACTCTCCTTGGGGCAGCCCAGCTCTTGTTGAGGCACTGCACTCTTCCCACTGTGTCCAAGGGGAGCTGTGAGTGCTCAGCAGGGTTTTGGGTTTTTTTAGCTTGTGTGAGGCTCTAGAAACTTCCCTGCCTACCACTGAAACATGTCACCTCTGCAGTGGAAGGCAGCTGTGAAGGAATATAGTTTTCCAGCAGCAGGGTTAAGGGTACAGCCTGGGTGAGAGGTCCCTTGTCCCACACCTGCTGGGTTCAGCTCTGTCCCTGCCCGAGTTACTGACTTCATCCTCCAACTTAAACCAAAGCCCAAATGCTTCTTCCTTGTTCTCACAATGTGAATCCCCAGCTAAGTCCAGACTTCACAGCATTTATGGAAAAGCGGCAATCTTCTTTTTGTTAATCTTCCCCTCCCCAAAAATCAATCTGATACGGATCTTTGGTGTTATTTTCATTTAGATCTAAGCCATTAAAATGCCCTTATGAGTTACTGCAGTTAATTTAAATGACATACTTTGATAGCTACAACCCCAAGCTCTGTAAAACACCTCCTATGCCTCCCATATAAATTGGAGCCTGATTTATGTGTGGGAGGCTAAGCCAGCAAAACTGCCCTGTGGGGAAGGTGTAGCTCATTGAAATAAAACTGAAATTAAATTATCTGAAATAAAAATGCAATACAGCTGCCTTCAGCAGGAAGATAATGTATACATTTCATTAAATATTAAAGTTTAATTTCTTTTGTGTGTGTGCATAATTTAGTGGTAGGCAGGTTTACAGGGTGGTTTTTTAACTCTTTGTGATTTGGGTAAAAACAGCGGTGTTTTCTGTTGCCTGGTTGATTACTAGGACATAAGCTTCCCACCTACCTTTGGGTTTAAAAGCCCAGAATAGAGCTTATTGCTCAAAGCTGGATGGCAGGTGCTGTCACTATGGTTAATGGGTCCTGGGAGCCCTATGTTAGCATTGCCAGTGACTCTTGGGGCAAGGAGGAATTGGTGGTAGGAAACAAAAGTGAATGAAATGAGCATTGAAGAGGGCTAGACAGTGGCTAAGAGGGGGCAGGTCCCACTTTTACCTCTGGGTGTGATTCAAGGGCAAATAGCTCTGGGAGCTCAGGTAAAAAGAAAACAAAAAAAATCCCACAAACCCCACCCTTGTTAGAAGAGTTGTCTTGAGGAGCAAAGAAAGATATTCTGTTGCCTCTTCCAAGGCCTGCTTCAATGCTGCTTGGCTGCCCGTGAGTACAGGGTGAACTGGGGAAATCAGGTGTGAAATGCGGTTATTGTGATGGGGCTGTGTTGGGCACTAGCTTAAGAGCCCATCTGCTATGGGGGACAGTGATGGGTCAGAGCTGCCCCTGGCATCTTGCTGAATTCCTCTGGAGCTGATGGGAGAGGCTCCTCTCGGCTTCAGTGGGTATAAGGGGGGAGCATTGCCCACTATTAGAAGGTGTTGTGGGCAGTGACTTAGGGGGAAAGTTGAAGGTTTTTCTCCTAATCTGTAAAATGTTCAGCTCCCTGCTGTCACTGCTTGGCTTGGCAGGATCCCCACTCCCTCAATGTGTTGATATTGAAGTGCTTCCTGCATGTAAAGGTATTACAAGGTTATTTCCATTCTGAGTGGAACTCGGATGCCTTTCCAGACATCTACCAGGGATCCATGTGCCAAATCTCTCATTATCATACATATTTCATATGAACATAAAGATTGTTCATATTCCATATACAGTTAGAGAGGCATTCATAAGGATTGCATGCAGTTTTCAGACTCAAAATGAAACAAAGCCACAAAAGCAGGATTTTTGCATACCTTTAAAATTTGGCCTGATCCTGGCATCGTATCCTGAAGTTCGTCCCATCAACTTATCCAAGAAGTCGGAAGGAGACATGGGTTTGGGGGCAGATCGTGCTGCTGCTTCAGCTTCTTTGGAGGCTGCCAGGCTGTGTGAGTAGAAAGAAAGAGGAGGTTTTAGTGTACCTCCCATACTGGGGAGTGTTTGGGGTCCAGAAACAGAGCAGTCAGCATCTCATTCCCACTGTGAAGCAGGATGGGTACCCATGTGAATTCCTAATGAGGTTGGTCTCTGCTAATTTGTTTGCCCAGCCCAAACATCTCTGAATACAGAATCCCAGCTGCCACCAAAGTAGGAGAGAGATGAGTGGAGAAAATCCTTTTGTGAGTTTAGGTATAGCTCCTTGGCATGCCACTAAATTACAAATGTGAACTCTGGCACTGAGCTCCACAGGAAAAATACACTCTGAGTTTAGCCTTGGGCAGCAATTACTGCTTAATTACATGGCAAATAGCAAGGAGCATATTTGGTACTCTGACAGTCTAATTTTCCAAAAGGCAGGTAGGATCAGAGCAATCTGGAATTTGAGGCTTAAATGAGTGTCATGTGATTACATAGCTCCTGCAGAGCCTTTGGAACTGTAGGGGATTGATGTATTTTTGCTTCCCGCTTGCTGGTCAGACCAGCATTTGCTATTGGTATCTACAATGCAGGGGTCTGAGTTTGATACGGCGACACAGTCTCTGGACTGGGAAGTGTCTGGAGTGTGATCCTGGAATGATACTCATGTTGGGTTGAGGATGAAAGGAAGTGAAATCTTTTTGGGACCTGTATGGCCTCTGGGGCAGAAAGAGTGAAATTACCAATTTATCTGTAGAAGATGAAAATCTAAGGCTGGCAATGTGCCTTGTGACTCTATGGGAGTCTGCAAGATCTGCAGGGTGATGATTTGGGTTTAGGAAGTCTCTGTTGTTGCCATCTATGCAGGAACAAGTGACCCCTCGTACTGGGTACTCATTCTCAACTTTGCAGGAAGGTTTGATTTCCAAGACAGGAATAGACACTATTCAGTTCCTTTCCTATGTTTATATGGCTTCTACTCCAATACAGATCTGTTCCCAGGCTGAAAGTGTGGTATAAAATTGCCTAGATTAGGAAAAACAAAACAAACAAACAAAAAACCAACCAAACAAAAAAAAACCACCAAAAAACCCAACCAAAAAACCAACCATAGGTGACATGCAATGTGCTTAGGGCAAGAGCTGTCTCAGCCTGTGGGTTCAGATGCCTGATGCTAGTTGAAGCCTACAGGCAGTATTGCAATGCAAATGTATAATAAGCCAAAGAAAGCTGCTCAGGAGGAAGTGAGGTTCATTGCTTCACCCTTTGCAAAACTCCTGAATTTTTTAAAGTACAAGGGCTGTGTGGGAACTGTGAGAAGCCACTATGGCAGAGCAGCTGAGAGGCCTAAGCATGTTCACAACAGGCACAAGGTATTTAGCCACATATGTCCTCACAAATGACACCATGGAGTCCTCTTACAGCATGAGGACCTCACCTTGGGAAGTTTTGCATTTCTTATCTCGAAAGAGTCTGCAGTAGTCAAACCTGTTGTCTTTCAGAAGAGTAGCGCTAAGTACTGACACAAGATCTATGAGGAAGAATTTAGGGGTAGTTACTATGCATAGCATTAATGTGACCCTGCCCTCAAAGACCTGTTCATACAATGCAAGTTTGAGCTGAGACTCCAAAGACACAACTGTTGTCTAGACAAGGCCTTGACAAGAGCATTTTGAACCACAGAGTTCCCTGGGGACTTGAAAAACAGATGGGATTCAAAAGGGTTTGGATGCTGTAATTTTAAAGTCAGGAGTCTGTAGTAACCTGTATTGCATTGATGGTCTTTTCTAGTGTTAGCAGGTGATGGCTTGCCAAGCCTTGGTTTTCAGTCCTGCAAACTCACAACTGCAGTCTGGCTTCTGCAAGCTGCAACTGTATTAGGGTTCTCTGATTGAACAATTTTTAACAGTTAAAAATCTAGCAATTTCTGCAATAAAGAGGGGGGAGAAATTCCAGATCATTTCCAGTGAGAGTTTAAAACTAGGATTTAATTTACCCTTTGTATCTTCTCAAACTGGCTCCTCCCAGACAGGACCTTATCTGAACTGGCTGATGCACACTCATGCTTGGAGGTGATCTGACAAGGTGTGGATCTAGCTTTACTTATAGCCACCTGCCATTTCTTGTCTTGTCCCCATCTCTGCTCTAAAACTATGCAAAGCCAAACCAGTGTGTTTCAGGGATAAATAGGGTTGTGGAATGGGTGATGTTTTAATTTTTTTTTAGAAGGAAAACAACGGGGTGCAATTGATTTGCAAACTCAGAGGAAGAAAGCTGGGAGTGGGAGGACAATCAATACTGGGCTTGACTACTGCATTCCAATAGAGTGTCTGCATGGCAATGAGTCTAGAGAAAAGATTTCAATTAAGCAGCAAATGACTTGGTAACCAAAATCTCCTGCCACTTCAGCAGCAAGTTGCCAGATAGTGCAATACCCTGATTTCTTCTCATTAACTGTAGACTGGAGGAAGTATATAGAAGTGGAAAGGAGGGTGGGGAAGAGGCAATATAAATCTAATAAGCTTTAAGTGCAAAAAGATAATTAAAAACTGCAATTCCACTGGCATTCATTTTTAAAAATGAGGTGAAAAAGCACAGAAATCGGTGTTCAGCTTTCCTGTAATTTCAGTGTGAAAGCCCATGTTGAATATGTTCACTCCACTTCCAATGAGCAAGTCTGCTGGTATTTCTTGGTTGCCATTTTCTGTTTCTTTCTGCTTCAAAGTTGCAAGTAAATGAATTTCATGGGCTCAGTTCCTACRTGAAAGGACATATCTAAGACAAATGATTCCCACAAGCATCTGGGAGAGGACCACCCTCTCAGAGCCCCACTGCTTTTTGCAGCTTCATGGCCATCCCTATGAGCAGTTTCTGTGAACACCTTTGGGGATGTGCCCAAACTGTCAAACATGGTTTCGTGCCTCCTGATGTGTGTTTTAGAAGCTCTGTTTGGCTTCTGTGTGTTGTTACCCAGGTGACCTAGGAATGATGAGTTACAAGTTTCTTCCAGTTTCTATTTGGTTACTAAATGTTTTCCTAAAACTAGCTGGTAACAACTTCCCCCCTAGATTTAACAAGAAAAGGCAAGAAAGCAGGGGATGAGGGAATAGCAAAGCCTTTCCAGCAGCAGGCTCTATGGGTAGCAGGCAGATGTGTTTACTCTCTAGCTCAGCAATAATAGTAGAAAACAACACTGGGAGCTACAGAGAGGCTGGCCCACCCCACCATGCTTTGGAAGGATGGATTGCATCTAACACAACCCTGAAGTGTTCACTCTGGTTGTGACAAATGAGCTTTGCTATGGCAGTTTAGCTCAGACCCCTGATAGCTTTAACACCCAAAAAAGCTATCAGCTTCTGCTCTCTTCCAGGTCTGTCCTGGCCAGTGCTGTGTGCTGCCTTGGGAGCTTTCTGGGATTTTCTCCATCCCTTAGTTCTTACAGARGCACCCTTGAAAGTCCCATAGGACTGTTCATCTCCTGGTTCAGCAGAGACAAGGAGAGGGAAATTGCCAAGTGATTTGAAAATTATTGATAATAGAAGAGAACTGGAAATTTAGGGTGGGTTGTTGTGTTGTTCGGAGAGAAAATTTATTCTCCAAACAAACAAAAAGGGGCAAAACATGTAACAAAAACACTGAGGATGTAGTTTGCATTGGTGCCTGAGTGTTGTCTGAGCTGAGAGTGTCTTGGTGCATTTTAATAGCAGTCAGACAGCAGCTTATCTTATTTACGCTGGTGTAATCCCTAGTGGATCTGGCTGAGAAAGTGCCATCAGGCAATCATCACAGCAACAACAATGGAAAGGATCTCTTCAAAGGATTGATGAACTAGCATAATCTTTTGTGATAGCAGTGTGTAAGCAGACACCACCAAAACCCTAAGAGGCCCAGCCCACCAGCAAGCACGTGAAGGTGAAAGCTGGTGGAGATGAACAGCCCGGCTGCTCAGGATACCTAAGAAACGCATTCCTTAAAATGGAGCAGTCAGGCTTTGCAGGACACGTGTTACTGGTTTCTCCCTGCCTATACAGGCACTGTTTGCTCTGTCTGCATTATTTTGTTTCAGCTAAACAGATGATATATTCTTATAAAAATCTATTTGGTTTAGAAAGTGGCTCTTCTGCAATCTGGACCTGTTAGTTTGCTTGGTTCTCAGCTCCCCAGTTGGCTGTTTCTTCCTTCTCCTCCCCCTTTCTCTCCTTCTCCCCCCCCCCATTTGTAAGGCCCTTGTGCAATATTTTCATGCTTTTTTTGGCTGTGCCGATGGTTGTCCATCTAATTAAGTCCAACATCACAAACTGCCCTGTTCTGGTTGAATGCTGATACTGAGAAATATCAATTTTTTTTCTTTGCAAAGAGGAGAGATGAAGGAATTTAATTAGCACTGGGCCTCTATTCCCCTGTCAAATAATTTAATTGTTAATCATTAATTCTGAGGATAAAAAATAACGTCTGGCAGCAGAAGCACAAACTGTTGCAAAACAAGTGTTTGAGGAGGAAATATATCTCTTCCAAGTGTGGAAGGCTCAGGTCCCTGCGAAGGTAAACTGGTGCAACACCAGTGGCTCAAGAGAACTGCACTGGGTTTATCCCTCTAGTTGGGTTCTTTGCAGGTTGGGGAAATAGAAGATACTGGATCATTTACCCTGGTTCAGTGCTGCTCAGCAAAGGTTTCTGAAGTGGTTTGTTTGTTTATTTTTGAAACACAACGCAAGCCAGAAAGCATGGCAGGGATGTGTTGGGAGTAGTGTTCAGGTGAGCTGGCTCACACATTTGTGCTTCAAATATGGTGTCTTCTGTAAGTAGGTATCCCAGGGGAGAGGAATATCCTTCAGGTCTTTGAGGCAAGCTGAGGTGACCAGTGTAATTCTTTCCCCCGTTACCTTCAAAGCCAGGCCTTTCTAGAGCAGCGTGGGGTCTTGGGGACACAGGAGAATTCCTCAGCTTAGTTTTATTGACTCCAGCAGGCTCTGAGAGGCATAGTCACAAAAAGAACATCAGATGGTTGGGTGCAGAAACGCATCGTGTCGTCCATGATTAACTAGCCTTACCCATGGCAACTCTCCCTCTGCTCGCCTGGGTTTCCTGAACCATCTCCCTGGTCCCTGMGATGGTGCCTCTAGGGCGCAGAGGCCCCTGAGCAGAGACTGGAGCTCAGCAGAGCCCAGCCTGTACTCAGCCTCTGCTGATGCTGGGGCTGCCCGTCTTCATCTTGTCCTCAGCAGCTGGAGGGAGGAAGGAAGGAAGGACAGAGGAGAGATTTTCCTAGTGAAAAGGAAAAGGGGCAGCCCTAAACTTTGTACCCAGACTGTTATTTCTGACTGCACATCAACATGTTATCTTGAGGGAAATGCTGCCAGACGCTGGCCTGGGCAGGCTTGGCAGAGACTGCAGGCAGACTTTTTTTTTTAAATGATTAGATTTACTATCAAATTGAATAGCACAATCAATATTGATATGCAATTCAATTAAAGGATGAAACTCATTGTCTGCATGTTCTTCTCTGTCACATTGTCTGAATTCCTGGCCTACAGCAGTAGAGGCAGGCAGGATGAAAGAAGAGTGGAGGTGTGTGGGGAGAAGAGAACCCCGATGCTATATTTTTGGCCTGGCATGGTGCAGAACAGAAGGAGCTCTGAGTGTTACAGGTGTGCTGGTTGCAATCCATGTGGTCATGCTCAACTGCTGGCAATTACAGTCCATGCAGTATGGATGTGGGGTGTGCTACAGGGGTGAATTTGCAAAGCTAGTTTTCAGATGCGAGGAGGAAATTTGGACTTTGTTTTCTTAATTCGGCTAAGAGCTTATGCAACAGAAGCATGAAGCAGACCTGGATGTTGGGCCAGGATAGGAAAATAGTCTTGTACAGTGAGACTGGTGAAATGTGGAATTCAAGAACCTGTGAGAAAGGAGATTTCACTTTGAGAAAGAAATGGGCAATAAGCTGCTATTTATCCCTATTCATGGGGGAGGAGGGGGACAGGAAAGAAAAAGTAGGCTTGTAAAATGCTGCCATCTCTGTCCTGGATGGTTGTGCTCTGTTGCTGTGAGCTGTTTAAACCAATTCTAGCTTTTGCACCAGAAGTAACTGCATTGCAGTAGTTGTAGGATGTAATCAGTTAAAGTTTTAACCCAAAGAATCCCAAAACGCTCTCAATGGTCCTGCACAACATGTTACCACTGGTCCCTGTGGCTGCACAGGAGGAGAGGAGCTGGGAGGCACTTTTCTGTGGGCCTCAGGAATTAACCCTCTCTGATCGTTCCCATCCAGGAACAACTTTACTGGAGCAAGAAAAATCTCTTCAGAGCACAGCATTCTGACATCTCTGTGTTCCACTGCCACATTCCTGCAGCCCATGGCTCCTACCCCATATGGCAAAACACCCTGTCTAGAACTATAAAACATCCCAATTACACTGATTAACTCTATGGAAAGGCACCAGCACTTGGAACAATTGCTGATGCTGCCTGGACAGAGCAATAAGAAAATAATAAATGACTAGACAATCAGCTGGGGGTGGGGGAGAAATCTGCATGTTGTATATAGTTGAGATGGGAAGAGCACAGGGATACCAACAAATTGCATGGGAATAGTGCTCAGTTGCGTGCAAGATCCCTGCTCTTACAAGGACTGTCTTTCAAACTTTCATATGGTTGCGTGGTCACTCTTACTTATCTCATATTATAAAAATGTGTGTGTTAAATTCGGTTTTGAAGCCACAGACATTCTGTCTAGTGACACTCTCAGCTAATCTCCCTTCCAGAAGGGTCTACAGTTCTTGGAGCACAAGTAGTGACTTTCTGCAGATGTATGATCCTAAGCCACTGAGACAGGTTTAAAAACATAACTCAAACAATGGGGAATCACAAATCAATGCTCAGGTTTTAATCACTTGTGAAATAAATCTAGCAAACACCAACATTGACTCTTACACGTGCATATACTGAAGGGTTTTAAAAAAAACGTTACAATTGCATTTTTCATAGAAAAACAAAGGGGGGAAAAAAAAGTCCCTGCAAAGACAAAAGCATATGTCTAGCTTCACGCACACTGAATATTCCCTTTAAAGTCAGGGGGGCTAGTCAGATATTTAAAGTTATGCATAAACAGCCTTCCTGAATGCAGTAAATAAAGGGGAAAAGTGTCTTTACAAGATGAGGCTTCACATTCTAGGTAACAATATTCTCTTCACTGATGTGCTCTTGATTTAGTGTTTGGATGGAGAGCTGTGGTGGGAACCTCAGTTGACGTCAGAAGGTTTTAGATCACAGACCAGGCAAGTGTCAGAGAATTACGAGAAATCACGGATGCTCTTCTATCTATAGCTCTGCAGTCGCACTATCAGTCCCGTTTTCATCAGTTCAAATAGCTTGCTATGGCAGCTTTTTAAAAATTAGTTTTAGTTTAAGGATTTATGCTGCTTGTTAAGATTGGATAAGAATATTGTAACTGCTTTTTTCTTTTTTGATAAATCAGAGGTGGTATGAATAGAATTCTTTTTAAAAGAGGTATAAGATGCAGTGCAGAGTGGTGGTGGGTTTTATCTTCTGAAACTTTTTGCTACAGATCCTTTGAAAAGGCCTCCTGAGCTAACACGCATAACCTACCTACAAAATTGTGGGTCCCATAGTAAAACTGGGGCTCTCTGATGTGTGTATTTTGTACAGTGTAAAATGAGTTGTGTGCTAAGAGCTCATTTTGATGTTTTCTGATAGAATTACTTGTTGTCATTGCAACGCAAATACTCTGCTGGAGATGAACGTTCCCTCTGTGCTGTCCGTGATTCCTGGTGTAATTTATCAGCTTATTCATGAACTATAATGAAATGTAACTTCTGGAACGAATGGCTAAGCTCTGGGTCCCCTGCCCAGGAGGGCTCTTCTCCTCCCCACCCCAGCTGCCCTCTGACTTTGGTCTCTTCAGCTCCCTGACAAAAAACCCCATCTTTTCAACCCTGGCAGTGCTGCAGGGCCCGCGTTGGTGCAGGAGAGCAGGTTCTGTTTGATGAGGCTTGTACTTTGTCAGCCACGCTGCTGGGAGATGATTTCTAAGCCCATAGCTCTGTGTCAGGGTGTGATGGATGGGGCTGGAAGCTGGAGGATGCTTGTGATTCTCAGGCACATGGGGTGGCAGGAGAGGTGGGATGCACATGTTTTGGTTTGTAAATCAGATCTTGGGAGCTCTTATGCAGGAAAAAGATCTCTGTGTGTGGATATGCCAGGAGCTATTGCCCTGTTCAGCAGTGCTTCCAGAGGGTAAAAGCACTGGGAGTGAATAAAGAGACAAGATTGTAAAGATACCCCACAAAAAGTCACTCTTTTGTCCACAGTTTTGTCTTTGCAGTTCTCACAAGATAAGAAAAGGCTGCYTCACCCAGGAATTCAGAGCATCTCGCTTCCCTACTCCCAACTGCTGTAACACATGTGGTGCACAGATCCTGCTGTAATGGGGGACCTGACCCATCTTGCAGAGGGGCTCTTGGCACCAATAAGGACATTTGGAGCTAAGGATTTTTTAAAGGGTCCCGATAACAGCTGACCCTCATATGCTTTCAGGTTTTATACCTCCTCCATAAGAGAGGGGAGGAGGGGCCTGTGCTTAGGGCTTTGTACAAAGCACTTTTTTACCTGCATCATCTGAAATAAAAGAAGGAAAAAAAAAAAATCAAAAGAAATGGGGTAAAGGTGAGAAGTGATGAATTTTGTCAGGTTTTCTACATGATTCCTGGCTCAGCTGTGTTTTGCTGTTGATGCAGACGCATGCGATAGTGGTCAGATCCACTGCTGATCCCAGTTCTGTTGCTATTTATTGATTTGTGTGTTTGCCCCAGCACTGCTGGGGGACAGGATCCGCATTCTGGGCGAGTGGTCGTAGGGGCAGGCATCGCTTGCAGGGCAGGCGTGTGGGGGGAGCTGCTGTCGGCAGCTTTCGTCTGAAGGCAGTGTGTGTGATGATTGATTGCACTGCAAGCCCTGCTGTTCCATGCATGCGACACTCCTTGTCTTGGCAACCTCTTGGTAGTTTTTTCCCTCTTCACCCACCCCGCAATGAGGCACTGATATAAACAAGAGAGTTCCCTGGCTGTCTGCTAAGACATTTGGGGTTTTTTTGTCTTTGTTTGCTGCCTTTTCCTAACGGGCTGTGAGCCACAGAGGAAAGATGAAGAGGAAGAAATCAAAAGGAAAGCAGATGCAAAAGTGTGTTCTTTTGTTTTCCCCCTCCCTCTCAAAATCCAAATTTCGTGGGGTTTGGTAAATTAAGATTTCTCCTGCTTTTCTCAGCTGGCACTTAGATCCAGCAGAGATGTATTTACAGGATGCCAACTGTGTCTATGTACCAGCCAGATGTGGTGCAGTCCCCAAATCAGCAGCTTACCATGGTGCATTATATGGATGAAATAATTGTCTGCATAATGGGGAGTACTCAGKGCGTGTAAATGACGGGTGCATCTGTCTCTATCTATTTCTGTTCTCTGCAGGCCCTCTCTGTGCTTTGGCCTTACCAAGGGGACAAAAGCTATATTTCTGKTTTTTTTCAGTTTCTGTGCATCAGTCTCTTGAAGTATAAGGAGAGATTTAGGAGCAGCTTGGAGGTGCGTACCCGATCTATAGCACCAGTGTGATCAAAGCATGCAGACCTCCAGGACCAGATCAGCTAGAGCATATCAGCAGTTTCCCAAGAGGTTAAGGGGACTACATCATTTTGCACCAACCAATCATCTGGGTTAACAAACACCAATGCAAACCACCTCCCCTCGAGGGAAAAGGTTTCTGTTGTCTGGCTTCGTAAACACAAATGTAAATTGTTTGGATACTTTGGGGGAAGGGTGAGAGAAACAGAGAGGTGAATTTTTTTTGCCTCTTTAAGGGGAACTGATCTGCTGAATTAGCAATATTTTATTAGGCTGAGTGCAATGCAAAAGTTGCTCTTTTCTGGGCTGTGCAAGTAGGTCTAGAAGTCAGCAGCCAGACAGCCTGGTGTTGAGTTGTCTGGTAGTGGCTACTAACGATCCTTCCAGTGCCTTGYGCTGGAGCAGCAGGAGGAATTCCTGCTTCTCTCACTCCTTCCTTTTTGCTTCATTTATCCCAAGTTTTTTTTGTGTGCATTTTTTTTTTTTTGTTTGTTTGTTTTTCCCCTCAAACTGAAATTATCAAAAGCATTTGGAATGACTTTTTTTGTCAATCAAAAAATTGAATCAAACCATGGTGGGGAAGGTATGCTGGAATGACATTTTTAGCATGTGAAAGAATATGATGAGCCATTTTTCTTGAAAGGTGAGGTGCACAAGTGTAACCATACTTCATAAGAATAGAAATCATTGTGCTTTTGCTGATAGATAAAGGTCAATAGAAAGTATGCAAGGTAGCGATAGCAAAAGGGTAATTTCCAGTAAATAGCAAAACCCTGATTTAATGTGCCGCAACAGTGAGAGCTGATACAGGCAAATAAAACAGATAGGCTGATAATGCATTTTGACTTCTATCTGTTGTCTTAATACTAGTTACTTTGGGATTCTCGGAAAAGCTCCAGGTTATAGAAAATGAGCAAGTGAAACTCAGTGAATAGATTTAGATGATTTGACATATTTAAATATTGTGGTTTTGATTTGGTGGTTGTGCTTTTTAAAGCATGATTTATTTTTTTAAAACCCTTGTCTTTCATCAGTACCTAAACAGCAATTATATTCATTAGGTGGTCTGACATCTTGTTCTCAATGCTGAAATTTGGAGCGCCCATTTAACCTGCATGCTAGGATGAAATGAGAACAGACTTCTCTGCTGGTTTTCTCTCACAGATGAATGATCACTGGTCTGTGCTGGGATAATAAAGTAATTTAATTTTGGACATTGATTAACATCTTAATTCAGATGCTAGGATCCTTTTCTATCCAGGTCAGCTCATGAGGATTTGGTGAGATGAATTTCATAAGCCAACAAGGAAAGTGCAATTCCCCTGTTCTTGGGCAAACAGTGTGCTGTTGCTTACAAGTGCTTTCCTTTTTGACTTGAATCACTTGGTCAGTAGCAGAATGAACTACTTAGCCTTTAGTCTGTGCTATTAAATCTAAGACACTTAAAACAGAGTCAGAGGACACTTTTGCTTCTGACTTGCTTCATACATAAGGGTCTCAATGCCTCTTTCATGGGAGAAAAGCAATAAGGGGGGACCCAATTCCCATGCCTAAATTCTTGTTCTTGAAGGAAGTCTCTGTAGACAATTCATATGATGTAATGCTCTTATATGTAAGGGCAGGATCCTACCAGTCCCTCCACCTATTGATCTCTTTCCAGAAGCAGCTCCCTTCAGGTATTTGAACAGTAAATACATGTTCTGCTAGCGGGACTTGCTGCAGTATAGTTCAGTGGGAGTCAAGGTGGACAGCCAGTCTATATTGCCTAAAATCTGCACAGCAGCAGTGCCTCAGAGATGAAGGATATTTATTAGCGCATGTGAGAAACAGCAACATTTTTTGTAATGTTTGTGTTAAGCAAGGTGATTATCTATGGTTCTCCTGCTCCTTGCACCCAATATAAGCGGGGGGGGGGGAATGGTTTTTGCCCAGACATTTGTGGAGCCTTTCTTTTGTTCTGATCTCTCTAGAGAGCAGGTCTGGAGTTGTTTAAGGCAGCTGTTTAGAGAGGAAGTTCAAGATTAGACTGCGTTAGAAAATGTTTTGTGTATTTTACATTGATTTGTCTTAATTGCTTAAAATGCAAGTGAATTGTTGTTATGGATGGATGGAAGTGTGTATAAAGTCCCTGCAGAAGGCACGGTCCCAAACATTCAGCGCTTCTACTGGGATGACATCAAATTTATCTTTCTTTGTGGAATGATTTATAAGGGTTTCTAGGTAGAATTGTCTACCTCATCACATTCTCAAACCTTGAATATGTAACCCTTTTAGCAGGGTCTCTAATGGGGCTATTATAGGTTGCAGACCAAAGAAGCTAAAGAGCATCCTTAGAGCCATCCAAGCCTTTGCTAAATCATTTTTATTTTGTGGAGGAGCTGACAGACTCAGAGGCACAACAGGTCATAAGGCACAACTTCTAGTAGATTTTGGTTAGCGTGAGGAAAACACTTTTCAACTACTGAGAATATCTGCTACATTGCTTAGCCTGTGGCTCTGGAAGTCTCTGGTTAGCGCTTCATTCACAGGTACCTCTGTAATGCTATCTAGCACTGCAGAGCCATAGCAGAAGGTTTGGAGATAACATGCACATTACTCTCCTTTTGCTTTCCCTGGCTTTTCTTTTGTTGTATTTTCAAGGGGCTGAAATCGGCTGCTCTCCAATCACCTACATTACTTGTCAAGTCAGTTTTAGGAAAAAGTGTCTTTCTTTCCACGAAGTTAAGAGGCATCATATTCACAATGGCATCTTCATATTGTTTTAAGAACTGGAACTGGAGAGCTCTGTTACTGTCAGGAGGGAATACAAAAATGCCAGTTAGAGCAATCCAATAAGGTCTGAGGCTGGCAGCAACTTTTAGCCTGTGACTCACTTGGAGCAGCAGCCTTGAGTCACTCCTGCTAGCTGACAGGTTGCTGTTCAGAAGGGGCCAGCTGTGATCTTAATTCAGTGAAGGTCGTGCTGCTGATTCCTGATTTACAGAAGTGCAATTAGGACAAGAATCAGGCCCAAACAATTTCAAAGCCTCACATGACAGTGTCCAGTTGGGTAAGGTGCCTGTCCTAGGCTATCTTTTATCTCCTCACTTGTACAAGGTGCATTCCTACCCCCAGGCTTATGCAGTGCTGTTTCTGGACCACTACAGCTATTAAAATGCGATGGTACAACAGAAAGTCCAGGCAAGATCATCACAGGGTAGGGATAGCTTTTTGTTCTGCATGAAGGAATTCACAGCTGAACCAGGGTACAACATGCAGTGTATGTAGTTAGACTTTGGGAGAATGTTTGTATATGTCTCCACAGATATAAGCAGGACATCTGGAAGTCCCTGTGTAAATATTGTCCAATCTATTTTTATTTTCAAGAAATAGCATTTTGCCTTAAAGATATGTGTAAGGAAAGGTTGGTCAAGCAGCCTGTCTGACAGAAGACCCTCTTCATCTTCTATCCCAACTCAGGTTCCATCCCTGCCTCTACCCAGGTTCTCAGTAAATGTCTTAGTCACAGCCAAGTGACTGCAGTCTGAGAAGGTAGGTAGCAAAATGGGAAATGCTCTTCCATAAAGAAAGGCACGTCAGAATAAGCTGCTTATCGCAAATTCCTTCTAAAACACCCCAACTGTAACAGAAACAAATATCATATTGGCAATACCATAATGTTTGCATTCACACACCAGCTGTTACTCTTTCCCACAGGGTCTTGTTTTTTAAAAGGCTGACGAAGGACATTCTTGTTAAGCAACAGATCTAGTCTTATTTCCTATATTGGCTGTATCTAATTTTCCTTTGGGACTTTGGAGTCATCTTTATTTTTGTGGTATATGTGCTAACATATAATGGATTCTCTTTCCAGAATGTTTTTGACAGGCTGACAATAAAGTGTGGTATGACCCTGTAATTTAAAGCAATGCATATTTCTATTACGGATTATTGGATTATCAGCTTGTGGGTTTCTTAAACATTATGTATGCCTGAGTGCTGGAGTAATTGGCACGCTAAATTTATGAATGACTGTTAATGAATAAACTTCTCTTACTGAAACTGAAATAGCAAAGCTATTCCTGGACCAGAAAGGCTGGTAGATTTTTGGTCTGTAATAAATTGAACACATAACACAAAGTGGGAGAAAAAAGAAAAACATTGCTTAGAGTCAGTTCTGAGCAGGAATTACTGAATTTTTTTCTTGTTTGGAAAATGATTGCAGTACATAAAACAATTTGGTTTCAACATCTCCCTGTAATTGAGCTAAAGCACTTTCAAATTTTCTTAAACATTAATTTCAGGAAAACTAGACTTCCAGAAATACTTTTTGTATGCAATATGACATAATCATATATAGCAGATATGTATGTTTATGCATATGTGTATAATTTATAACCGTATAAACATTTACATTAGAACCTGAAGGAACTGGTTTACCAAGGTTTTGAATGCCCAGGACTTAATTGATGTGCTGAGAATCTGTAAGTGCTCACATGTGTTGTTTGATGCATAAGTGTGCATCATAGAACAGGATCAGCAAGACAAGTATGTATCAATTTCACTTGTTCAGGCAGTTCAGAGGAGAACCGGACAGATGCTTTAATGCCAGGGCCATAGGAAACTCAAGCCTGGAAATGCTCTTTTTTTTATTTCCTTTTGCCTTTTAGCTTATTTATGGACAGCATTCCAGAGCATTTATGTGTTGTTTAATCTTGTATTTTATCTCTATGCTTCAACATTGTTTAACTGAAGAGTTTATTGTGCATACATAGGCTTCCTTTTAGTCCACCCCACTATATTCTACAGTGCTGCTTTACACTTGTGAGTAAATAAGATGAGAAAGAATGGCTCTGAATTATTGGGTGTTGTGCGTTGTTTTTCAGATATTGGCGATTTTAGTTATTTCTAGAAATTCCTTCTTGGTTTACCTAACAGATAAACATTTAAATGCTTTGAGTTCACATTACAATCTTGCTGTCTTTGATTTTTCTGTGGAATTACAGAAAAAGTGGGGATACCCCAATTTTTATGCCTGGAGAGATTTTAGTGTTCAAAGGGAAAGAGGCTGCTAGCTAGAAGAGTCTGGCCAATATCAGCAGGTCTGCTACTGTGACTCATAAAATAATAAGTATTACACCAGTGACGTATATGTAAATAATGTCTGTTCTTTCATGTTAAACTATAAGATGAGACTTTGTTAAAATACAGAAATGCAGAAGTAAAAGCCATGCAACTGAAATGAAGTCTTAAGACGGATGAGCAAGTTCAGGTCATGAAAGAAGGTTTTTTCAATTGCACGTATCTGGCATCTATCACTTGCTACAACAGTCTGCATTATTCATGCAAAAACAGACGAGATTCTACCTTCCAAGTTTTTTGTGGGKTTTTTTTTTTTTTKTCTAATAATAAAAACACTGCAAGGAGATGGACAGGAAACAATTCTTTAAGACTAAACTGTTCCTTCTCCTACCTTAGCCTTAATGAGAAACTGAACGCATCTAAAATGGACTAAAAATACAGCTAGCCGATAATGGATATAATAGCAAAAAGCTCCCCACATCCCCTTTAGCTTTCATTTAGATTCTGCAAGGGAAGGATGTTGAAAACAACATGAAAGAAAAAAAAGTTGGGAACGAAGGTGATTATTTCTTTGCTTTCAGTGACTTTAGACATAGCAAGCTGAGGAGATAGGGTGAGCCCTCCTTGAAAAGGAGTCCCACGATTTCTCAAGATAACATAACATAGCTGAACAGTGAAAGCATCCCACGGAACTCACCTTAACCTGCAATCTGAGGATGGGGAGGGGGCGAGGTGGGAATATTTACCCGGGCAAATTCAAGTGCAGCATTCCCAGCCGCCACTAGTTGTCACTTTGCAACCAGCCGGGGTCGGTGTTTTCAGCACTGCGGTTAGCGAGATTGCGGTGCTAATTAAACGGAGTAACTCCCAAAGCCGCGGAAAGTCCCGAGCCCGGGGCTGTGCGATAGCCAGTCTCGGGGAACCGAGAGGAGGGGAAAAGGCAGCCCGAGAAAAGCGGAACGCCCCTGTCCTAAGGCTGAGGCTGTGTCTAGGGGCTATGCCCTGAGCTTGGGGTCGGTACGGCAGTCCAGCCTGGCAGCGCCCGGTGCGTACACACTCCTCCCGTAAAGCCGAGCCTTACCTGAAGAAGACGATTGTCTCCCACACGTAGACTCCGAGCGCGTTGACGCTGCACATTTTTCCAGCTCTCGCTGCTTTTTTTGTACTCCGTGAGGGGTGGGCCAGTGGGGTTGGCCAATAAAGTAACCCGGCACTTGGGGAGAATTAGTAGGGGAAGCGAGCCACCCCTCCCGGGGCCGGGGGAAGGCCGGGAGGGCTCCGGTCAGCACCCTGGACAGTAGCAGGAAGGGTGGCCCCGGTCAGCACCCTGGACAGCGTCTGACGGGCGCCCCGATCAGCACCCTGGACAGCGGCTGTGCGCGGCGCTCCGCGGGCGCCTGCCGAGCGGCCGGCGGCTCCGCTCCGGCGCTGCCTTGGCTCGTCCCTCCTCTCCTCCTGTGCCCCCGCCACTGCAGTGGTGCTCGGGGCCGGAGGACCACGCTTCCCGCACCGAAATCTCCCTTCAGCGGGATCTCGCTCCGGACATCAGGCTGGCGAGAGGGGGAGACGCAGGGGGTGTGGGTTTGCCATCAGGGTGGTGGGGGTAGGGTGGAAGGGGGGAACACCTTCAACAACCCAGGGCTTTAATTTCCGCTGCTAGCCAGGGTGTCTTCCTAATTACATCCACAGGAATTTGTCAGTGTGGAGCCGTGCTGCAGTCCCGGTTGTGTCGCTTTCCTGCCCGCCGTTTGGCTGCTGTTGATTCCTGCTTCCCGGGCTATTTTCCTCCCGAACAAGTTATTGCTGCTGTAGGGAAGGTGTCCCATTGCTCAGGGCTAGAGCGGAGGGGAGCGAAGGGGAAGTTTCTTGGGAAGCACTCCCATTGTGCTCAGAAAGAAAGTGGCTCAGTGTCCTCCTAATGCATCTCATTTCCCCTCTGCCCTCTCCCCTGCTAGGACTCGCCAGATCTTGGGAGTTTCTTGCTGCATTAATTTACTAAACTAAAAAAAAAAAAAAGGGGGGGGGGGAGGTGGAGAAGAGGGAAGGCAGAGGGGAGGGGGTAACTCAGCCTCTCCACCATCCCAAGGCCCTCCTCTTAGCTGTGCTCATTGGTCTCGGGGCTGAAAAAACTACTCTAGGACGTGGTTGGATAAACGCATGTTGTTCAGCAGAAGCTGTTAACCTCTAAAGCGCTGATACATTTTGGTTTATTTCAATTTTTTTAACCCGAATCCCTGTCTTTTTAAGAAGTCTCTGAAATCGTCTCCCTTGACAGGGCAAGCGTAATGTGCCGTAAGTCTCCATCTCGTGGAAGATCTGCTTGGCTAGCAGTTGTTATGTGTTGCTGTTGGCTTTTAAGGAACAGCTCTGTGTTGTGGTTTTGTTTGTGTTTTGGTGGTGTTTTTTT